>CP092087.1:55220871-55325871 GCA_029203775.1 Neoneuromus ignobilis | reverse complement strand
TAGTAAGTACAAACGACCTCATTGGTTTGAATCTGTGGCTTACAAGTCACAGTGAAGTTAGCTTAATAACCTAGCAGGTAAGAGGTTTGCCTCGTGGGTAGCCTAGAGCTACACTGGCCAAAAATTATGTATCCCCCCCTCGAGGACTTAAAAAATTGCTCTACCTATTAACGAAAATTTTTTATTAATCTAGAAACTTACAGAATATTTGTGATGCAAAAATTGTTATTCCTTAAGGTATTGAAGTACTGTCGGCATCTAGAGTTGCAGTCATACAAAATTACATATATATATATATATATATATATATATATATATATATACATACATATGACTGTAAAAAATATATACAAATTTGCAGTCATAAAAAATATATATTGTATGTATTTTTTAAAAAAATATATGTATTTTTTGGTAAAAAATACTCACAATTAGATTTTTGTAACTTATAAAATATATGCTTGTATTTACAGATGAATAAGAGTTCTGTTACAAAAAGATTTAATGAATGATGATAAGCTCCAATTGACTTATTCAACGGTTCACGTGAAATGATCATTAACGACATATTTACATGAAATTTCTTGGTAAAAATTACGCATTGATATTAATTAACCATTAATGAACAACTATTGTAAAAATAATTTTTTACCTACTACACATAATTTAACATTATTTTTTTTAATAACTAATAAAGAGTTTTTATTTCATTTAAGATACTTTCACATGCATTGCAATTATATCGATTCAATAAAATTCAATTATTAATTTTTTTACCAATTTACAAATTGTTATATAAAAAATAGTGTCGTGTAAGAATGTTTATCAGTAAAATAGATGACTTCTGACTTAAATAATATAATAGATTGATTAATATAAATTATTAATTTTTTTATTACATTTTGGATTTTTCAAGGAAGGTATTTAAACTTACAGAATAATCTATTGTTTTAAGAAAAAAGAAAATAACTTCAACAATATAACGGTCAAAAAAATATTCATCATTGAAATTAACACTTTTTTATATCGAGATAATATATAAACTATCATGCGGTTTTCCGGTTTTCAAACATCAACATTTTTTATATACGATAACTTTTTTGCAAACGGTATCAAATCATCGTTTCCTTTATTTTAATATTCCAAAATATTCTTAGTTGATTTTTCTTCTTCCCAGGAGGAGAAGAAAAATCAGCTAAGAATAATCTTTCATCATTACTGATCTTCATTCTTAGTCAGAAAAATTTACTCAATTTTACTCGTCATTTACCGATCTTATCTGTTACCACTGTCTTAAGTATTCATTCTACTCCATATGTCTTTATTTGTTATACTATATTGTATACTATATTTTCTAAAATGTGACATATACGATATTCTAAGACATTTTACATCGACTGCTTGCACTGCTTGACTTTTGTATCCATTATTGATCAGTCATATTTCGCAGTCATAATACAAAAAAGATTCAATCACTAATATTCCTATATATTTCTTAGTACGTGGGGATATGCATTTATTTTACGATTTTTAGTTAATGCAACGTAAAGTTTTCCGATTGCTGTATATATAAGATTAAATTTATCTTGACCTTTTTATTTTTTATTATTAATAATTCAAGATGATACTTCAATTTATTAACTTACGTTATTTCCTATTAGTATTTTATATCGAACATCGTTGTTTATAACTAAATATTTGAATTTGTTAATTTTTACGTTTAGACCTCATTGCTTTCCAAAAGTCTTTTAACATGAATTTTATATCATAAGATTTCTATGCAATTAACATATGATCATTAGAGAAATTAGGCATGAAAAGGTGAGTATCTCAAATGATTATCCACATTTTTTACTTTTTTTCAGTTTTCTAATACAACTTATAGTTATACATTAAACAAGATAAACGATAAATAAACTATGAAATAATTTAAAAAATTAACATTTAGTAAATATAAAAAATATATAATATAAATAAATATTTTTTAATCATTGTATGGTGTATATAAATAACATTAAATAATAATATAATAAAGGTAATTTTTAATATTTGATTTCTATATCGTTATTTATTACTCTTTGTAAAACGATTGTTTTTATATAATAAAATTGTAATTTTCATTCGTTGAAAATATCAAAATTACAAGTATCATTTTAATCTATTATTTCAACATATATGTACGTATGCCACATATATAAATATTTTCAATATTTATAATTATTATTCAATTATACCTTCAATATTACTTTATAATTGTTAACATATTACATGGAGATTATTATGATATTATAAAATAAATTAGGCAAATAAATAAATTAAATTCATGTTGAATTGGTGATAAATAATAACTATTGTAGCAAAATATTGATGGAAATTTAATGAACATTAGTAGTTGAAGATTATCTGAAATTTATATGACGTTATTACATATTAGGAAAATTATAATTTGACATATGCAATTAAGAAATATTATTATTCGTAATCCTTTATAAATTTTATAAATATTTTTCAATTTGGATTTTGTACTATTAAATAATTTTATTTTCTTTCTCTCCCTCTCTCTATCTCTTAATATATATATATATATATATATATATATATATATATATATATATATATATATAAATATTATATGGTATTCCAATAAGAATTCCAGAACATTGACAGTTGGTGGCAGCCATGTTTGAATTTTTTTTAAACTCATTTTAACATTTCAACTCAGTATAATTTGTCAAATTATCATGGAATGTTTAACACTTTAGAAAACATTTAGAAATTGTAAAAACTTGTTATAAAAATGAATGTCCAGTTCATAAAACTTATCGTGTGCTTCGTAAAATTTACGGTCAACATTAAATGAAGAAAATTTTAGAATTTGGAGGGAAAGCAATTCATAAGTCTAGTGTGCGTTAGATGTTGGTGATGTTATCAGATCATTTTTTTCAAAATGAAGATGAGATTACGTTACAGTAAATGCAGTGCGTTACCAAGCCATGATTAATGATTTTTTTCCAAAAATAATTAAAAATGTTTTCACGATATGTGGTTTTAACAGGACGAGACTACATGCCATATATCTACGGAAAAAATAGACTTATTGGAACAAAAATCATCAATTGGCCACCAAAATCATGTGATCTAACTCCATTGGATTATTTTATGTAAGGTTATGTGAAATCATTGGTTTATGCTGATAAACTACAAACAATAGAAGCATTAAAAATAAACATTGAACGTGTAATTCATGAAATTTGACCACAATTATGTGAAAGAGTAACTAAAAATTTAAATAAACTAATGGACTATGTCACTTGCAGTCTGGATAAATAAATTAAATCCCATCTATCTATAGATATTTTTCTTTGATCTTCTCATATATCTAGATTTACAATCAATAATTTCTTTTGTCTATCAGTGAACTCCTCTTCTTGCTATATGACCGGCCTATTTGTATTTCAAAATTTTCACTTTTTGCATTCATCCATAACTTTTGTTTTCTTTCTGATCCATTTATTTCTGTTTTTATCTTTTTATATTAGACTTAACATACATATTTATATGCTTTTTTTGTGTTGTCTAGAGCCGTTAAATTATTCTCGTCTTCAAGATTTATGTTACATTACCATAAATGATTTAATAACAGATATAATACATTGATCAAAACATTTCTTTTTAAACATATAAAAATATCCAACTTCATAATATACAACTTCTTCCGAACTGACAGTGTTCCATTGTTATTCTTCTATTCACATCATTTATACATGTTATTTAAGTATTAATGAGGGGTACTAGATACACATAGTTTTCAACTTTTCTGTTTGTCTTCTTTTTTAGCTCGATTAATTTCTGATTTGAAAATTCATTGAACGCTACTTTTTATTGTCAAAGTTTATCATCACACTTATTTTTGACTTTATTTACTTAATTCTTTTATCCTTTTTTCAGATTCGTCTGAAAAAAGGATAAAATTCGTCAGCAAATCTTAAATTACTAAGCATATTTATATTTATTCCCTTTGGTTTTAGTCTCTTAAATATGCTCAAATGTAATTAATTTTGGTAATAAAGCATTGTCCTGTTTCACTTCTTTCATAATTTTAATTTTTTATGTCTTTTGTTTACTTATACGGAGGATGTAGTATTTCTATAAATATTTCCTGAAATTTCAGTACATACTTCCTTAATTCTTTGATTATTCAATGCATTGAATATTTTTGATGTATTGGCTAAACCGAAAGTCTTTTCAATCATTTATAAATCAAAGCCAGCACGGTTTTTGATACTCGTTGCATCAACTAACAATTTCCTCCACTATTTAAATATGTTCCATTTGATAAATTCACTTCAAAATATTGCTTATTCTCGAGGCTAGGAAAAATCCAACTGATTTTATAACCCCTTTAAAAAAAATGTTGAAAATTTTAAATACCGTCCTTTATATATATATACTCGTATATATATATATATTAAATACAGAACTTAACTGAAAAAAGTAAATAGTACTAATTTTTTTATGTTTCAAAAAGGTTAAGTGAATATTTATTTACAGCGACGCATATTCATTTTATTTTCATGTTAAATAAGTTTAAATTTTAAATATGTCCTTATGAATGATTTAAAATATTAACATCAGCCTATATACTTTAGTTTATATTAATTATAAAATCATTAGAAGATATATATTTTTTAATAAATACTGAAATACAGATAACATGATAGTATTTTTTGAGGAGTGAAGGGGGAAACTACAATAGGTTATTAATTCATGTAAAATATTCTACATATAGCTACATACAGTTATTATATATACACACATATATAACATACACACATATATTCATATTTCGACTGGTGGTGTGTTGGTTAGTAGCATCACCATGTTGGTTAGTAACATCACCTATCATGTGGTAAAAGTGCATTCGAACTCTAGAAAGAAAAATAGAGCAAACGTAAATTTTCAGCCGAGGTAAAAGCAACCTGACTAAGGAAGTAAACCTGAATAAAATATCCTCACAAATCTGCTTGGAATGTGTGGTTAGTATGACCAACTACCAGTGAATAATAATATTCTTGATGCTTTCGCCCAGTAAATAGAAGATATGATGATAATGGATATGATATATATATATATATATATATATATATATATATATATATATATATATATATATACCAAAGGATATTATACAGTTACGTTCGTGAAAATAGCAGCGTGATTTTAATTTTTTATATTAGTAATTTTATACAACATAAGTAAAAGTAAAACAATATTTTAGCTATGAATTATAAAATTTATTAAAATATTTTTATATCCAAAATAAAATATTATAATTATTCTGAATCATAAAAAGATAAAAACTCAATAATTAAAAAAGTATATAAATATATATATATATATATTGCGCTCTTCGTTAAAATAGCAACATTTAAGATATTTAATTCAATATAAAGTTTTCCTCTTGTAAGTTATTGTTTTTCATTATGTTGATAAACTTCAGCATTTAGTATTTTGTTCCGTGACCTTTGTTTTTTAAAACAGTCTGACACACCTTCGTGGCATGAACTCAACTAATTGTTTGCATCTGTTTTCAGGAATTCCCTTCCAAGCCAACTCTATCTCCAACTACAATTCATGCCTATTTTAAGATCTGGCTTCTTGTACGGCTTAATATCAACCAAAGCTTTCAGTTGAGTTGAGGTCTGGAGACTGAGCAGCCAGGGAATAAATTCAGCTTATGGTCAAATAACCACTTTTTTACTTTCTTTGACATGTGCTTTGGGTCATTTTCTTGCATAGTTACCCAGTGAATGGCATTTCTTCCTTAGAAAATTGAAGCATTACTCGTATGTTGTTGAATATATTTATATATAATTCAGCATCCACATGTATACCTATTTTTTAATCTCTTTAAAATGTTATATATAATTGTAAGCGAAAAATATAATACATGAATAAAACAATTTTTTTCAAATAACGATTCAAAATTGTTTATTTATTTATTTATAAAACCTATTTGGCACCTTTTTCGCATTTGCACACGAGAATACGAACTTGAATTTGTTGACGTTTTCTGTATAATTTCTTTTTCTTCCTGTTGCTCATGTTGAAAATCTTCGGCAAGTTCTTCAGCTAATTGGAATAAAAATTGTTGTCTAGAAATTTTTCCGCCGGTTGTTTCTCTGTATAAAACCCACGAGTTGATTCCAGCCAGGTCAAGAATATTGAAGAAAATCTGCGCAGGAATATAAAAATAATTATCCTTGCGACTTCGATTTCACGGAGTATTTTCTTGCCGTTTGATCCGTCATGTCTACACCGTATTTAGTATTATTGTAGAATCTGATCGTTTGTTTTGTTTTTTTCGATGCTTATAGATTTATGCTTTAGCTTAGTACTTTTTTGTTTGGCTTACTTTTTGTTGGTAAGTGAACAAAATTATAAAGTTTTGTTGAGAAGCGTGGATCTTTCGCCTGCTTGGCGAATTTTGGTAGTTCTCTTTTATTTCCGCGGATAGTTCCAACAAAGTAATTTTGTAGCTTGATGCGCTCATCTGTAGTGACGCTTTTCCGCATCCTGTGAACGGTTCCAGTAATTTGAGAACAACGAATCCCCAAGCGGAGATGAAGCTCCTCTATTTTTATCCTTTCCCAAATATGGAAATCCATTTATAATGTATTTGGTGCTGACGTCAGATGCTAGCCAGAATTTGATACCAAACTTATCCGGTTTGTTCGGCATATATGCGTAAACCTACACCTCTCTTTGGTTGGGAAAAGCTGTTTTTAACATGTTCAGGCTTGTAACAATTTAGGCTATTCTCGATGAATTTGTACCATACTTCAGAGATTAAATTCAATTTATCTGTTTGTAAACGCTGGCTTCGTTGACTTTTTTATCGCTCGCTTGGAGTAGAGTGAAATTTATTCATTCGTCAAATATAACGCAATACAGCAAAATATATGATGGAATAGCAAAATGTATAATGCAATGGTTTTGTATCACAACCACACATACAAATCTTCATGATATCATATTGACCCCGTTGCGGTAGTTAAGGCAGATTACATATATTTCTCGGTAAAAAAAATAACAAGAGAGGAGTAAATATTGAAAAATGCATTGTATGTAAATTATATTAAAAGTCATAAAGTCAATTAGCGATGTGATAACGCTTTATGTGAGAAATTTTGAAAAAAAGTTTAAAAAGGGTCATTTGACCCCTCGCGGTAGGTTTAGTGTTAATCCTATAAATTGAACAAATACCAAAACCAAGAAAAACAAGTCCACCCCATTACACTGCATCTACCAGATTTTTTTTTGTTTTTGTGGTGTATATTGGTTCAAAATCAGGTCGATGAGGTCTTCGAACGTTGTTTTGTCCACTACTAGATTTAAATAAAATTATTTTGGACTCATAACTCCAAAAAATATTATGCCATTTTTCAAACGGTCATTCCTCTATGTGATTTGATGAAGTTTATCCAGTTTTTATTAGTCTGTTATTAAGTAATGACACTTTCATTAAATGTCTTGTATTTAAGCCTCCTTTAATAAGCCGTTTTTTACTATTAAAGCACTTAATGGCAAATTGAAATTCTGTTTAATTCGTTCAGAGTTTTTAAATGGATTTCTCTTTGGATATAAAATTATATACCTGTCATCTTGAAACGTAGTTTTCGACTTCTCTCCTTTTTTTGGGGCTTTTGAAACCATTTTTTAGCATTGATAATATTTTTTGCGGAACATCTCATTATTTTTTTAATTTATTTATAAGTTTTTCCAAATTTGTATAATTTTAAAATTAATGCTCGCTTTTTTGCACTACAATGTTTTTCTTTGCCCATTTTTTCCTATAATATATTAATAATGATACCAGAACAGATTTTAATCAATCAACAACTAATTAATTTACCTTTTAAATTCAAATTAAGAAATGAACTTACAACAACTTTAGTTTTGGATTACAAATATTTCTCACTGCTATTTTCGTTCACAGTTTACAAAAGAAATGAATAAATAAGGGAATTACCCAAAACAATCAGTAAATACTTAATTTTGCCACTGTGTTTTTTTTCATAATCATCTGAAGTAAGACTACAAGAGATATCACAATCGTAATTCGTTGAGTTCAATAAAAACCTTTTGAACTATACATTACTCTATTGCTATTTTCTCGAACATGACTGTGTGTATACATATATATATATATATATATATATATATATATATATATATATATAAATTCATATAGTGTCAACAACTAAACATAGTGGTGAAACTTTCATGGTTTGTGGTTTAAAATTAGCACCCGGAGTGGGCAAACTCGTGTTTATTGAATGGATAGCATACAGTACTTGAACATAATTGCACGGTAATCTGCATTAATCCTTCAGAAGTTTGGAATTAAATAGCAATTGGATTTTCGAACAGAACAACGATCACAAATGCACCACAAGATTTATTAAGGTAATGTTTCTATATAAAGTTCCAAAACAACTTCATTCAACTTTTCACACACTCGATATAGACTCTATCGAGTATATTTAGGGTAAATTTGGAACAAAAAATCGTGAATACATTATTATCAAGAAAGATTTTTTAAAACAAACGCAAAAATTATGTAACAGGAAATCACTTCAAATGTAACTGAAAACCTAGTTTATTTTTACATCAAAGAGAATGGAAGTAGTAGTAAATGTAAATAGATGCCTTACGAAATATCTATCAACAGTACTTAAAATTTTATAATTAAACATAAAAATGTTGTTCTTAATGTGTGTTGACTTTAATGATTCTAAATTTTTGCTTTTTTAATTTTATTAAGAAAGCAGTCGTGAATTTGATTCTTTTTTCTATTATATATATATATATATCACACATCACATCATAAAGCCCATATCAATCCACTACTGGACGAGAGCCTCAATGAATGCTACTATTCACTGGTATTTGGTTATATATTCACCACGCGGATTAGTGAAGATTTTTTTATTCGGGGTTTACTCCCTTCTCGACAGTTATTTTTTACAAGATGAGGTTGTCGGCCTTCATACTCAACCCTCTAAAATGAGGGACTCTTCGACTGGGATTCGAACACAATCTCCCGCATGACACGCGGTGATGCAAACCACTGTGCTACCCAGTCGGTATATATATATATATATATATATATATATATATATATATATATATATATATATATATATATATATAAGGTCATATAAATGTGGCACCTAGATTTGTGTTTTATTAAAAATAAACAAAATAAACTATACACATGTTTTCTTATACACCACCCTATATACATGTTTCTTTTTAATAAAATACAAATCTAAACATCACATTTGTATGACTCTATATGTACAATATAAATATTTGAATTTTTTTCATAGATTCTTCAATATTTTCTCATTTGAGTGATAAATGTAGATTTTTATAACTCACTGAATATACATGCATACACACTCTCTCTCACACTCATACATTTCTCCCACACACAGATACACACACACACACACACACACATATATATATATATATATATATATATATATGTATGTATGTATGTATGACAAATTGGTCTATATTATTCATGTATATGTGACCAACTATCTTGTTTCTACGATAAGTATGTTAAAATAATGGGGTTGACTCGTGGAAAAATTAGAATCCGCCCCTCAGTTATTCAAAGTTCAGCTCTCCGAATGCGATTTTATTATATGTTTCATGACCGCATAACGTCCATGTAGAACATTCTGATTTTAACTACACGGCCGCGCTATCTCGACGAATAGCGCACGAGCCGTTTGATCGCGTAGGCTGTGAACAGTAGAGCCTTTTGCGCGTGACGTGTCGAAAAGAGCACGCGCTTCAACATTGGCGTAATATCGATGTCCTGTCTCTGTTTTAGATATGCGCCATTGTAACGTCATGTGCGTGCTAATGTCTCGCTATTATTACACCCAGATATGGCCGTGCCTACAATGCGCTTCCTACACGGTGTCGTTACTAACGAATCAACGATGATAGAATACGAGGTGGATTACACTCACTTCAAGTTCTATGCTAGAGTTTTGTTTGTGATTAACTTGACATCAGAGGATGATCCCTCATCAACAACAGACGAACGAACGACCGGTTAAGAGTTGTCGTTATACAGGCTTTAATGTCAATTTGTGTTTTCTTTATTATTGGGAAACGTTAAAAATGAATAGTGCTTTTGATCATTTTTCATCTCGAAGCTTATCGATTTAAATGATTGCTTGTTGAACTCTTCGAATCGTTCTGTATCGTTATCTCTCGATTTTGTTTATGCAATTTCAACAATATAAAATAAAGAAACATTATCTTGAGACTTATAAAGATATAAAAGATTATCTCTGATTTAAAGTGTTCTAGACATATCGTTGTTTTAATAATATTTTAAATTTAATTTCTTTTTAAACGATTTTTGTCGTAAAAAGCTTTTAAAAGAAATATTTTTTTTAACACTAAACCTACCACGACGGGTCAAATGACCCTTTTTAAACTTTTTTTCAAAATTTCTCACATAAAGCGTTATCACATCGCTAGTTGACTTTATGACTTTTAATATAATTTACATACAATGCATTTTTCAATATTTACTCCTCTCTTGTTATTTTTGTCACCGAGAAATATATGTAATCTTCCTTAACTACCGCAACGGGTCATTTGACCCGTGCAAAGATTCATTTGATATCATGAAGATTTATATGTGTGGTTGTGATACAAAACCATTGCATTAGACATTTTTGCTATTCCATCATATATTTTGCTGTATTGCGTTATATTTGTTGTTGGCTGACGAAATAAAATAGCGAATTTCACTCTACTCCAAGCGAGCGATAAAAAAGTCAACGAAGCCAGCGTTTACAAACAGATAAATTTGATTTAATCTCTGAAGTATGGTACAAATTCATCGAGAATAGCCAAAATTGTTACAAACCTGGGGAACATGTAACTATCGATGAACAGCTTTTCCCAACCAAAGAGAGGTGTAGGTTTGAATATGCTGAACAAACCGGATAAGTTTGGTATCAAATTCTGGCTAGCATCTGACGTCAGCACCAAATACATTATAAATGGATTTCCATATTTGGGAAAGGATGAAAACAGAGGAGCTTCATCTCCGCTTGGGGAATTCGTTAGCCAAACAAAAAAGTGCTTCTATTAAGCTCAAAGCATAAATCTATAAGCATCGAAAAAAACGGTAAGCGTATACCTGAAACGGTCATATTCTACAATAATACTAAATACGGTAAAATGTCTACACATGACGGATCAAATGGCAAGAAAATACTCCGTGAAATCGAAATCGCAATAAATAAATCTTCAATATTCTTGACCTGGCTGGAATCAACTCGTGGGTTTTATACAGAGAAACAACCGGCGAAAAAATTTCTAGACAACAATTTTTATTCCAATTAGTTGAAGAACTTGCCGAAGATTTTCAACATGAGCAACAGGAAGAAAAAGAAATTATACAGAAAACGTCAACAAATTCAAGTTCGGATTCTCGTGTGCAAATGCGAAAAAGGTGCCAAATAGGTTTTATAAATAAATAAATAAACAATTTTGAATCGTTATTTGAAAAAAATTGTTTTATTCATGTACCAAATTGTGCTAAATGATATATTTTTCGCTATACATAGTAATATATATATAACATTTTAAAGAGGGGTCATTTGACCCGCTGTGGTAGGAATAGGTATACATGAAGTATCGGTAGGTTTAGTGTTAATAAAGAATATAATAATATATGAAGAAAAAATCGAATGTTTTTTACAACAAATGAAATCAAGATTTCAAAAACAAAAACAAACAAATGGAGTTGAAAATAAGAAATCAATGTTATGAAAATTATTCTAATCGTCTTTTGATGATACGTCCAATTTTATTTTTTTATAATCTTAAGAAAATTGTACTGATTAATTATTATTTTAAAACAAAATATATTTGTAATCGAATAAAATATGTCAAATTAAAATGATTTTTCACCGTGGTTTATTTATTATTTTCATACATTATTAATTCATATTTCACTTAGAATATAGCAAAAATTATCTAATTGATGAATAAAGAATAAAATTTTATTTGTTTTAAATTAATCACTAGTTACAATTATTTTATTAGTCATTAGACATTTCAAGTGATTGATAAAAAATTGATCTAAAATAAGTTTTTTTTGAAATCAATTTGTGACTAGTGACTAATAAATAATTCATGTTGTTACTGATTTATTAGTCATCAATCGTTTTAAATGACTAATAAACCGATTGATTTGAATATTCATTATTAATTGTTTGTTAAATCAACTGTGAATTTTACTTTCATCTTTTCAGAGATATTTCATTATTATTTTTCTTAAACCACCTGCTATGTAGCTCGTTAAGGACTGATTAAAAAATCTATCGTAGGTTTATACTTTTGGGGCCCTCTTAATATGACTAAAATGATTAAGTTTAAAAATTGTAAGTATTTTTGGAGTCAGTATTTGTAACAAAAAAGGATATATGGAAAATGTAGTTGATTGAAATGATCACACGATTATCTTTGTCAAAAAAATACGTGCATTTATACTGTTTGTTGTGCTACACGAATAAAAAAAGATATGCTAGTGTTACAATTCTTAAATTTTAGTAGTTTTTTTTTGAAAATGAATGAATAAAAAAAATCGTCAATCTTTAGCATATAAACGAAAAATAATTCACTACTTCTAAAGTGAATTTAACAATCTCAGCAGAAACAGTGACGCAATGTTATTTCTCATTATCCCTTAATGAGACATAAAGGAGAACTAAATTTCATGTTGAACCTTGGACAAATACAATGATTGTTTACTCTGTAATCTCTATTATTTGATAGCACCAACTTAATATTAGACATGTATAGAACTTACTCCCACCTCAGTTAAAAGGCTTGTAGGCTTTTGAAATTTGGCACAAAACATTTCTTAACGTTTGAATGATGAAAGTGATTTGAAGTTAAAATTATACAATATTAGTTGAATAAAATATTAGTTGAATACGATTACTAAATCGCCATAGAAATATTTAAAATTTAAAAATTGAATTTTCAAATCAAATTATTTTATTTGAAGAAATTATATATAAGTTTTAATAAAATTTAATTTTAATGAAATTTATAATAATTTCTAATTTATTTTCATGGAACTATGTAAAACAGTTAAAATGAAAGATATATAAGAGAACTAAAATACTTCTGTTTACACTTTTTATTCCATCATAAAATTGAATGAATTTTGTTTAAAAAAGAAATGTATTTCTGAAGGAGGACTTACGCAAAAGAAGAGAAAACTTAACTTGAGATTTCAAACGGTTTTTGTATATTCTATATGATTAAATTTTCATTTAAGTAATTTTTATTCGATTAAACTTTTATTTTTTTTTTAAAAAAAACAGTAAAATGACATGATTATTTTTTTTGTTAATTTATTAATTGAATGAAAATTTAGTTATTCAATTTTTAATCATTTTTATGAGTATAAAATTATGAGTACGTTTTCAATCAAATTTAAATTGGATGAAAAATTAATCAAATAACGTCCTACTTTAAATTCACTAGTGTATGTACGAATTGATTGAATACATAAATAGATTTTTTTTTCTTTCAAGAAAGATGAAATTTTGATTTTATATATTAAATATTTTGTTCGAATGCCCTGAGCCTCATCTTTATTTCTTTAATAAATATTCCACTTTTATTATCTGTTCTTAATCAAAATATATGTGTGTGTATGTTTGTATGTGTGTGTTTGTATTATACGCATAATATTGAAATGTATCTACAAAATTCGTAAGAACTAATCACAAATTTCAATTACATTATTTTTTAAAAGTTCTATATCTTTTATAGTCCAATACACCCTAACGGATTTCATGTAAATGCTGAATGAAAAATTACTATGTACGAATTCAATTCAGACTTAATATATAACTTTGACCCTTTCTGACCACTTGTTTAAAAAGGTCGCATGAAAAAGTTTCTATTACTTGTTAAAATATTACCTCTGCAAAAAATTTGTCATATGTGAATGAGTTTTTTTTGTTGAAAAATACGGTTACAAAAATTTTTATTGTAAGCAGATCCTGTGAAATTGTGATATTGGAATGCTCGTCAATTAATTACGTCATAGATTCAAGTCATTTAATACACGAAAACATTTTGATCTATTTTGAGTGTTTATAATGTACATTTAGAAAATATATACAGCATATTGGATTACTATACTATATTAAATTTTAATTTATTTCAGTATATATATATATATATATATATATATATATATATATATATATATATATATATATATATAGGATGCAAGCTGTTTCTATAAAAAATCAATTTTATTTTTTGTGATTAACTAATTAAAAATGCAAATGATAAACCTTAAAAACATTTTAAAAAATAATGTATATATATATATACGAGGGTCGTTTGATAAGTATGGTAAAAAAGTAAGAAAAACTAAATTGAAAAATGTAATTATATTAATGAATGCAAGATTAATTAATTAAATTAAACAATAAATACATTTACCATACTTATTAAACGATCCTCGTATATGTATAGGAATATGTATATAAAGTAAAAGAAAAAAGTTTGGATACAAATTAATATTTTGATTGAATGTGTTATCGCATATTGTAACAAATTAATTTCATTCTTTTTTAAAAAAGACTAAATATATTCTCTACCTTAATATAGAATTATCTAAAAATATAATAGATTATATATTTTTTGAGGAATTTTGATAATTAAGGTACAAAATAAAGAAAAAAAGTTAGGTTTTTTAAAATAAATGTCTGGATTATGATTTATGTTTTTAGTACTTGGTGTACCTTTCTGTAACTTTTATTACAGTTTCAAGTCGTTCAGAAATATTTTCAAATAAATATAAAATAATATCCTGATATATTTCATAACATACAGTAAATTCTTTCACGAAAAATATTTGTGGATTCGTTACAACGATCTATCTCACATTCGTGTCCAAATATAACCATAGATGATCAATGGAATATAAGTCCGACTTTTGAGATGGTAATTCTAACACTTATATATCACTTGCCTTAAAATATTCTATTGAAAATGTTAACATGTGCTTCGGATCACTGACTAGTCGAAACATAATCTTAAATAATTATGATCTAAAAATATTTCTTTGACCGAGGTACACAAATTAACCTTTAAAATGCTTACGTACAATTTATTTCCCATCTTATACATTTTTCCTTATTTTAAAATACACTACATTCAATTACATTATTAGTTTATTTGAAATGTGTTTATTATAGTGATTGGTTTTTATTAAAATGATTAAATATAAGGTTTAAAATAATTATAAATCTGAATTTAAAATAAATACTGTTTTTATGTTAATTTCATTTTTACTTAAGTGTGTTCTATGGTAAAGTTGTACGTATAGAGATAGATCTCTGCGTCCAGCTTACCGTAACGAAAGGGTTAATAATTAAAATCTACAGATAACCCCTAAATATTGTATAATACTGTAATATCAAGTTGTGGCCGTAATTAAAATAACTATATATTTTTCATCTAAATGAATAGTTTATGTGGTAATTAAATATTTTAAATTTCGTTTTTCATAAATCATTATTCTTGTTTTAGAATAAAGAAGTATTTTAATTTGTTCTACGTATATATTCTATATTTTAGAATAAAGAACTATTTAGATAAATGCATATAAAAGTAATTATAAATTCATTTACTACTTTTTTTAAAAAAAGAGGACAGCAAACTGGAAAAAATATTATAAATAATAAGAATGATAATTAACAGTTATTATAGCGTTGTTTATTTTTCTTTACAATAAATAAAAATTTATTAGTCATTTTAAAAACATATTAGAGAAATATAATAAATAATTTAAATATTTTTAGAGAAAATAATTATTCGTATTAATATTAAAACTGGTATTTTACAGACTGACGAATAAAAATTCGTTGATAATGAATATCAAAAAAGTGCGTTCTACCATCACAAATCTATCGTTGGGACCTGTATGATACCTGATTAATGAGTTTTTCGTATCACCGGTCATTAGATTAGTATATACAATTTACCCAACGGTAAATCAAAAATTTTCAAATATAAATCACTATATTAAACTCAGGCAATGGCCCAATGTCCCCGAGTTTGTTCATCTTTTCGTATTGCCAAAAATAATATTTAAAAAAATGTAATTTGAACATTTGTGGCATATTAATATATAGAGGAAAATAAATAAAAACAAAATACACCTCTAGCATATAAATAAGAAAAAAAACGTAACATATAGATAGGCAATTTATTTCAAATAGACTTTACTAACTATTAAAATTTCAAATACTTTTGACCAAAAAGAAGTATGCAATGGCGATATATGAATTTAATTTTTATTCTATTTCTTTAAAGAGATATAAATCCAACATAGGAAGCATATTATAAAAACCAATAAATTATATCTATTCAATTGAAACCGATACAGTTCTTTGATACAGACAAATAAACACAAACATTGCATTACAATGGAAGAAATTATGTTTGAATAGACGGTGGAACCGAATTAGACCAACTTGTATATGAAAAGATTACTTAGATGTTTAGTTACATTGAAAATAATATAAATTTACTTTTTATTAAAGGAAATTTTCGATAAAATTAATTAATCATGAAATTATCTAATATTTTTAAAGGAAATTATTAAGAAATATTAAAAATTTAACGGTGCTAAAAAATATATAATATAATGTAATAATAACTTTGCAAAATATTATAACTAAAAAAAATAAAAGATTTTATTATAGTAGAAAATAAATAGATAAAAAAAATTCATAATTTTTATAGAAATAGACGATCAATTTTGAAATATAATAAAATAAAAGTATAGGAGTATATTAATATTATATAGTGTGTCCAAAAGTATCTGATTTTAATTTTCCTACCAAAACTTGTTAAGATATTTAAGATCTAGAGAATTGTATTTATATATACCCTACCTCTTCCATCAACTACTTAATTTGGTCAAAATATGATAAATAGTTTTTGAAATATGTTAGATGAAGTTGCAAAACTATTCGTTATGTTATCACAGAAACACAATGGAATAAAGTACAAATATTAAGTTTTGTTTTAAATTTGATAAAGAATTTACAAAAGTAGATAAATTGATCTGTCAAGTTTATGGTGGTGATTATTTTTCGCATATACAAATTTACATGTGATATGGAAAACAACATCAATGACAATTCAAGATCAGATTATCCTAAAACCGCGGCCATTGACAAACTCATTGAATAAGTGCGCGAAATTATTTCCCTTGATTCGAATGTGACATATAGAATACTTTTTGAAAAATTTATTGTGTCCAAGATTACAATTTTTGAGATATTAAAAAATTCGAATAAAAGAAACGTCAATTCTCGATTTGTGTCTCACAAACTAACAGAAAATCAAAAGAAGATATTAATTAATTCAGACATCATTAAAACAACCAAAAGAAATTCTAAATTTGATTCTATCGTTCCTAGAGACGAAACGAGGTGCTTCGAGTATGACCCAAAAACCAAGCATAAGAGTATATTTTGGAAGTCCCTAAGTTCGCTGAAAGTGAGAAAATTGCATTTTCAGAAAACGCAATTCAAGATAATGTTTTTTTTTGTTTTTATTATAAAAAACATATCCATACATCATGAATTCGTTTTGGAAGATGAAACTGTTTGACGAATACTATATACTCGTAGATTAAGGAATCAGTAAGTTGGTACTTGCTTCATGACAATATACCACTTTACAAGACCGTGTGTGGGACTTTTTGACGTACACAGCCGACAAGTCGACGATAAAAACAAATATGTTCCATTTAGTATCCACAATATTCATTAAATTTGTCGGTATATGATTATTTTTCTTGTCAAAAATGAAAATAGTGATGAAACGAACATTATATGAAGATGTTGAAGCTACACGTAATGAGTGTAATCGAGACCATCCTAAAAACAGATTTATTACATTTTTTTAGCGTGCCCAATGTTGTATTGATACAGAAGGGACAAATTTTTAAGAAATATTTGGATTTTTGGAAAAATATAAAAAGGTTCTTTTTTATTCAAAAGGTTTTTTTACAAGCTGAGTACATATAAAATGATCAGTCAAATATAAATTAAACTTTTTTCCATACTTTTTATTAAATTAATATTTTTAAAATGTATATAAAAGACATTTTTCTTCATAGTTTCCTCTAAGATTAAAACACTTTTGCCAATATATTGCCAGTTTTTTTGTAGACAATATGGAGCATGTCGAAAGTCAATAGCATAGGAATTTGTTCTATCACTTCATCATTTTCGAATCGCTATCTTCTCACCCTTTTTTGAGTAGTCCAAACAAATAGAAATCACACAATGATAAATAGAAGCTATAAGGAAGATGTTCGATAGTAGTATAGTGCATTTACGTTAATTTCTCTAGTGTTAAAGCGGCAGTATATGGTTTAACACTGTACTAAAATTTGTCGAAACTTTAACTCAATCCGAATAATTGATTGTACAATGCTATAACATCCTGATTTCTTTAGAAATTTCATTCACTGTTAACTGTTAGTCACCTTCAATAACGTTATAGAACTACTCGAACATTGTTTGACGTAATGCTGATCTTGGCTAGACACGGATACGTTAAGTTTGTATGTCATAACATCCACCAGCGAATATTTAATGCCATGTAAACACTTACGTTTCTGATAATGTTTCATTATCGAACTGCTGACGTAATCTTTGCAAAATATTAATCGGTTTCACGTTTTCGTTCCTTGAAAACTTGATTATAATGGATTGTGCAACGGCACTAGGTACTGCTTGCTCATTCGCTGTGCTAGCTGCTGCTAAAGAAATGAATAAGAGGTCACGTGAAAGACAAGAAAGGAATCTAGACATCCCCACTAATATCCCCACTCGTTCTCAGCTACGAATATTCTCTTGGTCAATAGTAAGAAAAAAGTTCGGTTTGTATTTAACTGATTCTGGTACAAAATAAATTATTAATTTTAATTGAAATAAGGAAAGACAAAATTAGCATAAAAACGTAGTCACCAGAATAGTTATCAACAATTTAGAATGAACTTTTGTAAAAATTGATTTGTTACAGTGACCAACCAATTATGAATCAATGTATAATAAATATTTTCTAACTTATCATAAATTATATTAATTAATTTAGTATTAATTTATAATTTTAGTATATAATATATATATATATATATATATATATATATATATATATTATATATATATATTTATTTGGGCCATATATATATATATATATATATATATATATATATATATATATATATATATATATAGTGGCTCAAATGAAACCGAAAGATATTAAAGAATAGTAAATGATTTTGAGCAAGTAAATGTATGTCAAAATTCTCCAGGTACATTTCTGGCACCCTATGTATGTATATATATATATATATATATATATATATATATATATATATATATATATATATATATATATAGGGGGTTATCCAAATGTGACGCCTTTATTTGTGTTTTATTAAAAAGAAACATGTGTATAAGGTGGTGTATAGAGAAATATATTTAGTTTCTTTTTAATAAAACAAAAATCTAGGCGTCACATTTGGATAATCATATATATATATATATACACACATACATATACATATATTAGTAAATAATGTCTAATCATAAGATGATGTATTATATGATGTATTATAAAATCCGAAAATAAAATGTAATTATTGTAGATAAAATGTTATAATCTGATTGATATTCAAAAATCAAAATATTTTAAAATAAAATTGTTATATTAAACTAAAATTTCAATGTGTAGTTATAAAAAAAAATTGTGTGTAAGTAATTCAATGTGTAGTATTAAATAAAAGACAAATGTTAAAGTGATAAAATGTTAACTTTTAATGTTATAAAGTATTTTCATTTAAAACGTGTCAACTGTGTAGTATTTTATCTGCTTGTAGAAAGAAATCTTTCAAGATTTATTTAGAAAATCGGATTTAACACTTCATTTAAGTCATCTCTTAAATACGAATTTAAGGTTCATGTTTGTCAATTTATATCTTTTCTTGAAAATAAAGTTGTTTTGACATTAAATATATCGGAAAATATATTTAAAAGGAAAACATATTTTGTTTACATTATCATTTCTCTTTTAGAATAAAAACAAATTTAATAATTGGTATATATCATGTTTAGGAAATACTGTATCCATATTATAGATAATATAATTATATTAAATACACATTATTGACATTTTTTGCTTGATTTGTTTTTTAAATATTCAAAGTTATAATATATATATATATATATATATATATATATATATATATATATATAATAAATGTATGAAGAGTATTAAATAATTGTATATTTAGTGTTCGAATAAGAAATATATTATACCTTGATATATATTTTTTAATTATCAAAATAAAAATTATAAAAACAGTTAAACTATTGTGAGATTTTATTTGAATTTTAATAAGTAATGAATTTTTTTAAAATTAATATTTTTACAGATAATAATTTCAATTCTTAAAAAAAAACTAATGTTTTAAAGCTATTTTTTTTTAATTTAAATCGTCTCATTTAAAATTCATGGATTGAAAATTATTTATTTTAACAAAAATGATTAAATATAAGACAAATAAGGAAGTGAAATTTATTTGAAAGACGTCTGTTTTATTTTTAAAATAAAATGCTAGTAACATAATCATTATATAAATATGAATAAATGAAATTTTATATAAAACATTCAAAAAAGACGAGAATTGTACAAATAAAAAATATTTACTTTTCTTACAATTGTTTTATTTTTATACAGTATTATTGTATTTATAAGGGAGTGATATTTATAAACTATGATCAATTAATATTTATTTAAAATGTAAACAAGAAATTTGTAATATAAATTTATAATACAAATTTTTTATAATACATTTTTATAATACAAAATTGGATTGAATACAAACATGACCGTCTAATTTTAGAAGACGACAATATTTATGAATATTAAAAAACATTAATATAGGAAATAATTAAAAAACGATGCAATATAATTTTCTGATTTTGTGCTTCAATTTGTATACACAAAGAAAATGTTACTATATTATCATACATGAAAAACGAAATAATAATTAAAAAAAATGAAAACACTATAATACTCCATAATTTAAGAAAATCAACTTTAAAAAAACAACGAAATGATCACGATGGGAATTTTATGAAAATGTTGAAGAAATTCTGCTAAAAAACTGGCTCAACTAAAATAGAAGTTTACTATGTTATACTTTTGAATTGATTATACAAAATATTCGCAAAAGACTAGGTTTAGTAAAAAAATTCACATCAAGATATTACCCGCCCTTAAACCAATATAGTTTTAATAAAAAAAAATAATTAAACTGTATTTGTTGTATGATTGGTTATCTCATCAACTTTATTCTTCGGACTTAGCACTGTCACACTTAATCTCTTCCCAAGACTAAAAATTATTTGATTGGTAAGAGTTTTTTTTTCAAATAAAAAAGTTAAATCAGTAGCTGGAGACTATTTTGCAAATCATGAGAAATTGGATTTTTTGTTGATTTTTAAATTTTGTAATAGTTTTGCAACATCGTTGATTAGAATGTTAAAATAATATTAAGTCATATATTTAAAAATTATACAATCTCAAAATATACATTAAAGTTTTTTTTTTATTTCATTCTGGAAACCTTTAAACATATTCTCATACTTAATGACACAGAAAAATACATTATATAAAATATATATAAATACTATTATTTTCTTAGAAAGTCTTACCATTTTATAAATTTATCAAATATAATTCTCTACTTTTAATTAAATTTATTTTTTACTGCCAGCTGAAGAGTATTTTTAACATTTTTGTAGATTGAGACCTTATTGTAGATGTGTGTGTAATTATTGAAGTTAGAAGAAAGATTAAAATGATAAAAGGGGTAAGAAAAGATGCAATTTCAACAAAGTTATTTACTTTTAATTTTCAAATATTAAATTCTCATGATTGAGATGATATAGAAATAAAGTTAAAATTGAAAAACTCAATCATTTTCGATTTCATAATAATGTTATCTTTGCAAATATTCTGAATAATTTAAAATATATTATTTAAGAATTATTGTTTACTAAAATACTGTTGTATGAAATTGTAAATCAATGTTACTTGATGATAACTCAAAAATTCAAAATTAATTATAATACAAGATAACTCAAGATAAGCGACGCTAAGGTCTTACAACTATAAAAGTTAAACTAAATAAAAATGATCAAAGAAATAGAAACAAACATATCAATTTTTATGAAATTTGATTTTAATATATTTTAAGTATTAGATATACAAAGCAATATTTATTAATTATTTTGGAAGAATATACAAATATGAACAAATTTTTGATCAATAAAAAAATAAAATAATTAGTTCAACTATAAATAAATTGACAATATTTCTTAATTTGATTATTATATATTATAGAAAAGCAATTAAAATGAAACAATGCAATGCATATTCCATTTCTTTTAATACCCTTTTTTATTATTCTTCAAATAAAATTAACAAAATCAGAAGTACGATCTATTGTTGTACTTAGAAAACATCTTTATAGAAAACAAGATATTAATAAAGTATTGTAAAACTACAAAATTTATGAAATGGAAAAAATTATATAAAACAAATTTAATAATATTTTAGAACTATGATAAAATGAATTATAGTAGTAAAACTAAAATGAAAAATAACCTAAAATAAATTTGAATAGACACAATGTTTAATAAAAATCTTGTTTATATTTCAACTCCGTTGATGTATATATATATATATATATATATATCCTTACATGAACAAGGCAATCATATAATATTTCATAAAAGAACAAATCACAAAAGCTTGGAACCATCAAATAAACATGTAATATTTGATACTATTTTGACAAAAATGGAAACAGAGTAAAATATATATACTGATGTAGGAATTTTTATTGACATTACAAAAATATATTACATTTTGAATATTTTGTGAGCCTTTTATTTGTATTTGAAAATGTTTCCTACGTGAGAAAGAAATAAATTATTGTTAAACGTAAAAAAAATTTTATCAAACTAAATGAAAAAATATTGTTATTATATTTTAAAACAAGCTTATGAATATATATTTTCGCAAATTGCTGTGTATAAAATCATAGCATAAGAAACAAAATATTTAGTTATTGAGGATTTCTCAAATATAATTACTAAATTTATTACATTGATACTTTTCTAATATTTAAAACTAAAATATTCAAAAGATTGATTTTATATACTTTGAAGAAAAAAATAAATTTACATAAACAATATTACATTTATGTTCATATATGTAAATTAACAGTCACACAAATATACATACATATATATATTATTTATATATTATATATATATATATATATATATATATATATATATATATATATATATATATATGTATATATGTATATATACCTTTAAATTCATATTTCATTATCTCAAAATTCAAAAGTATGAATGTAATTTTAAAAAGATATGCAGTATTCCTCAAATATTGATAGAAATATTTTTATGCATAGAAAATATATTCAACTATAATGAATATATGCTAATTAACACGTAAATGAAATTAATGCACAAGTCATAATTCCAAACTTTTCAAAACCATGAATTACAATATGCTATGGTTCTCTTTTCCAAAGACAGGATTATTCTGACTGCCTGGGATTAAAAATAAGAGGGAAGAGATTGTTAGGAATTCCCGGAGTTCAAGTAACTACTATATTTTTTTAACATCTTTTGTAATTAATTTAACCTACAGTAATTATTAAATGAAGCAAGTCACTAAAAATTTTATGAAAAACTGATTACACAATGAAACAGAATATCACGAGATTAAATGAAATGAGAAGAAAAGATAATAATCCGAAAAAATATACATAAGAATTATTTATATTATCACGAAATAAAAAGAGGAGATATAGGAGGATTTCATTCTTAATTAAAAAATACAGAAAAATAACTAGAAAATATATCATAAAAGGCAGCAGACATAACTATTTAAATATCGAAATAGTACATCTTACAATTAATTTAAGTATATTTATCAATATCAACTAATAAAAATGAAAAATTGAAGAAGTTAAACAATAAATTGATAGAATGCTTAAAAACTGCCATTTTAAAGAAAATATATGATTTTATTAAAAAAAATTGAAAGGTTTTAGCTGATGTTCTCACTCGAGGTCCAAAAAAAGAACAATGGCAAATGAAGGGAATGAAGATACAGTAATTCTTACTTACCAAAAACAATGATTTAAAAAACTATACACCTACAAGTTTACTTTTGATAATGTAAAGATTATTTATCAAAATTATTTCTAAATGATTACAAAGTCAACTAAACTTTTTATAGACACTAAAATAAACAGAAATTAAAAAAATGATGATGTATATGTATGTATGTAATTATATATATATATATATATATATATATATACATATATATATATATATATATATGTAAAGAAAACAGACGTCTACTAATAGTGTCGCCGTTTCCTTAGTTATAAGTTCAATTTTAAATTCGCCGCTCTTACGCAAATTATGTCGATAAAGACAATCTCTACATAGATTGTTAAGTCTTAGTTGTTAATCTCTACATAGTTTAAGTTACGGCACGATTGTAGTTAATAAACTTAAAATGTCGTTTCTTTAATTTACAGAGAAACACAATACAGTTATTAATTTGGGCTAATTATTGTAACTAACATAAATCAATCATTATATATATATATATATATATATATATATATATATATATATATATATATGTTAGATATAACATGAAAAGTAAAAAATATACCAAAGATTTAGAAACAAAACAAAAACTACACATGTTATGACAAAATCAATAAGTTTGAAATGGAAATGGGTCGATCGTATAGTAAGTAAATAGGGACACTGATGAACAAAAAAAGTTATTGACTGGAAACCTTAATATATAAGAAAATCCAAAAAAAGAATCATGAATAGATGGAACAGAGATATAGTATAAGAAAATTCATAGAAATACACTAGAAGAAAAAGGCACTGGATCGATCGAAATAAAGAATTTTGGGAGATCTTTTCCAACAATGGATAGAAAGAAACTGCAAATGTATATATATATATATATATATATATATATATATATATATTATATGTTTGTATGTATGTATGTATGAATATAAAGGATGCCAAACAAAACATGAATTGATTTTATTGAGAGTATAAACGACAATACTAAAAATGAAACAGCTGGTACGTTGAAATACAAGTTTTGAAAACTGTACGCCATATTCATTTTGTGATTAAGCATTTTTGAGTAAATAGCAATTATCTTTAATTTTGAGCACACATTTTTCTTGAGATATGGAAAGAAGAACTGTTATTAAATTTCGTTTAAAATGAAAGGTACTAAAAATAAAAGATACCGCACAAAACATTATATTATTGTAGAGATGATTTTAAGAGTGATAGAAATTTACATTGAAATCAATTTAAATTTCTATCACACTTAAAAAATATTCTATATTAACATTAGAAAATTTTTCTAGAATAAAATAATTCAAAAGATATCAAATCATTGGATTGCAGGTATATTAAATAGTTTAATATAGGCAATCATTTAGCTTTCTGTGAAATTATTGTAGTATCAATTTGATTTTCAACAAGAAAAATAATTATTATAATTATTACATTATATAGAGTTATCTAAATGTGACGCATAGATTTGTATTTTATTAAAAATAAACATGTGTACGAGTATAGGGAAACATGTGTATAGTTTCTTTTATTTCTTTTTAATAAAACACAAATCTAGGAATCACATTGGGATAATCATATATATTTTGTCATTTCCTTTCCTTTAAATATATATATATATATATATATATATATATATATATATATATATATAAATTAATAATTAATACAAAAAAATTATGTATCTCAATTAAAAAAAAATGTCAAGATTTATATATAATAAAATCTTAGGAGAACACATATATGCAAGTTTTCGTTGTCTTAAATTAAGATGACACCAAGCTCAAACGCTCTGTTCGTTTTTGTCTGCAGCTTTGTAAACTTTGGGGAATTGATCTCCATTATCTTTGTCATGTATGTCTCTGAGCTACTTTTCGAGTTTATCCTTTGGCCGGATAATCAATGAGGAGGTCACTAGATTTGTTCCTGAAGACAAACGGTGTCATTTTCACTGTAAATTCGCGTTCTTTCGATTTTTATGCCAAGAAAATTGTCTTTAGTATTACATTATAAAATAACTGTGAGTCAATTTGTAAACTAAATGCTCATAATTTAATAAGAATTTTTAAGTAAGTTTTTTAAACTTTCAGTTGGGAGCAAAATATTAAATATACGATATATTAGATATAATAATAATTAAAAGATAAATTTTACGATTCATACGATTCAATCAATATTATAAATTATATAGTTCCAAAAAAATGTCCACTGATTTATTTCTTTCAAAAATAAATGTAGACAATTGATGTAATCATTTTTTAAATTAATGTATTTTTTAAAAGATAAAAAAATGATTGTTAAATATTTCCAGTGAATTACAAGGGAAAATATTATATAATAATTTTATAAAATACTTAAATACGTATAAAATTATTCATATTTTTCAAAGAATAAAAATAGTTTTATTAAATAATAAATTTGAATTATTATTCAATGTGCACTATAACTATATGAATAATATTCGAAACAGATTATTTAAATGTCTAAGTTATTAACATATTTTGATTATTCATATCGTAACATTAAACTTGAATTTATTTGAATCATTAACACGTGAAAATAATATCTTACGTTTAAATATTCTATTAAAAGTACAGAGAACAAAAATAATAAATAATGTATAAAATCAGTGTATTCACAGTATTCGACTCATTCAATTAATATGGTAGCAAATGTAAACGACATTTTTTATTATGTCCTATAAATAATAAATAAGCGTAGTTAGTGAAAATATTAAAAAATATATTCAACAAATTTTAAATTGCGTTAACGAGAATTTAAAATTTAATTATTGTTACATGTACATATATACAAATATATATGGATATGTGAAAATGTGTGCATATGTTTATTTACGAAATTTAAATAAAGAGTAATATAAATTATTATTCTATTAATTTTTTGTAGTTAGATTTTAATTGCATATAGTAACGAAAATTATCCATTCTAACAAAATTCATATATTGTAATATTAAATTCATCTATATGAAAATATGTTATAGCTTATCAAAGTTTTCGTTTTCAATTAAATTTGACCTGTGAAATAAAATTTATATGTACATAGATATTAATTTTCTTTTTTTGATTTTTTAAAAAATAAAAGTACAAAAATACGTAATTTTTAAATGTAGTATACTTTGTCATATATTTACAAATATAATAATACCTATTTATAAATATACACACAAACACACTCGCACACACACACACGCACACACACATATATATATATATATATATATATATATATATATATATATATATATATATATATATATATATATATATATATATATATATATATATATATATATATATATATATATATATACACGTAAATGTAAACTTTCGCATATATTTACATAAATATAAATTTTCATAATTGTTCATAAATACATTACTGTTATTTATCAAGGTTGTTTAAAAAATATTTCAGTGTAAATAAATCTCGTGACGAATTCATTTATACAAATGTTTTAATTTAAAAATTTTAAATACATTGAATTTTGTCTAATTTTAATAGCAAATAGGATAATCTGAATATTTAATTTATTAGCATAAAATGAATCTGATTATTAATTAAAGACAACATTTTTATAAATAGTTTTGTTTGTAATATTAACAAGAAGAAAATTATAGATTACCAGAAAAATTCTAAAAAATAATATATGTTTTCTTATCATTTATATAAAAAGTTTCTACGTAAGAAAAAAAATTAAATCGTAATTAATATATAAACATTTAATGATTATATAATTTAAATCATCATTAGTCTCTCTATATCCATTTTTGAATGAAAACTTTTTTCAAAATTTTCCACTTCGATCGATCCAATGCCTTTTTCTTCCAGTCTATTCTGACGAATTTTCTTATATTTCTGTTCCATCTATCTATGGTTCTCTTTCTGAGATTTATATATGTTCCCAATCAATAACTTCCGTTGTCAATTGGTAGTCTCCCCTTCTTGCTATACGACCGGCCTATTTGTATTTCAAATTTTTCAGTTTTGCTATAACATCTCTAAACTTTGTGTTTTTTTTTTTGACATACATCTCTCCGTACTTTTTTTAGAGCCTCTGAATTATTTTAGCATTCAAGACTCCTGTTTCATTACTATAGATAAGAACAGGTAGGATTCATTGATCAAAAATATTTCTTTTTAATATATTTGAATATCCTACTTCATAATGAGTGAATTCATTCCGAACTTACAAAATTGTTTTTGTACTCTCCTGTTCACTTTAACCATTAATGTTTGTTTGGTTTAAATGAATTATTCGAGAAGTACATAGTTTTCAACTTCTACTATTCCTAATCTCTTTAGTTCGATTATTATTTAATGTAAGAACTAATTGAACATTATTTTTAATTTGTTGAGGTTGATCATAAGACCATTTTTTGATTTTCTTTATTCAATTCTATATTCTTTTTTCGAGTTCACCTGAACTTATAGAAAAAATAGTAATGCCGTTACAAATCTTAAGTGATTAAGCATATCTTTTTTATTTTTATTTCTTCACATTCCCAGTTTATTCTCTTAAATACTTCTTCGAACCCAAATGTATATAATTTTGTAATATCGAATCTCCATGTCTCTCTTTTAATAATTTTAAATTTTCTTGTTTATTTCCTACACTTGTAGGAATAGTGTAGCATTTATTTAAATACTTTCCAAGCGATCAATATATGTTTTTTTAATTCTTTGATTTTCCAATTCTTTTAATATCGCTGATATATTGACTGAATCGAAAGCTTCTTCCTAATCTATAAATCAAAGACAAAACGGTATTTGATAGTCATCAAATAACTTCCTCACTACTTGATTATAACCCATTTTGATAAATTTATTTTGTAATATTGATTTTTCTCGTAGCTATTAGAAATATTTATAACAATATCAGTCTGATTTTATTCACTCCAACAAACAGGCCTCTATAAAATTTTTACGTTCAATGCCTTTCTCTTCCATTCCATTTTAACGAATTTCTTATGTGTTTGTCTAGTTTATCCATGGATATTTTCGTAGACCTTTTTATATCTCTATATCCCCAGTCTATAATTTCTGTTCCCAAACTGAGGATTTTGTTCTTTTTATTATATGATTGATCTGTTTCTATTAAAAAAAATATTCTTGTTATGATGTACGAAACTTTAGTTTACTTTGTAATCCACTCGTTTCTCATTCTGTCTCTACATTTTATTTCAACATACATCTTTATGATATCTGGATTCTCTGAATTATTTTAAAGTTCAAGACTAATGCTTCCTCTTAAAATTGAGATCAGGTAGTGTACATTGATCAAACACTTTTTTCGTTAATCATTAAAGAATATTTGACTTATTAATATAAGAATTTCTTCTAAATTGACACCTTATCATGTCTGTTCTCCTGTTCATTTTGATATCATTAATGTAAAATGATCGCTATTATTAATAAATCTGATACTGTGGTGTATTATTTTAATTGTTTGATGGCTACCTTCAATATAATTTTGCTAAATTTGCTTCTAAATCCTACTACTCGTATTATTTGGGATGTGAAAAATTAAGCTTACGTTACAACTGTCCTGAAATAATTTTGATAAATATATTATCTATCGTTGGAAGTATTCTAATTTATCGATAGCTCTCAAGCCTCCCTCATCTCCATTTTTGTGAATATGAATTACTGTGGCTTGATTTAATTAATTTGTTAATAATTCTTTTCGAAATCGAGTAAAAGACAACCAAAACATTATTAATTTTTAGATACATTTACTTTTATATATATATATATATATATATATATATATATATATATATATAAAGGAGCAAACCTTGAATAAAAAATCGTTATCAATCCTCTGGTAGACGTGGGAGTATGACCAAATACTAGTGAATAATAATTTCATTGCGGCATTTGTCCAGCAGTGAACTGATATAAGCCGAATATGATTACGATAATAATGATAATATACATATATAGACTGGTCCAAATATGTACATATCAGACTGAAAGATTGTTGTTGACTGAAATATGATAGTAGGTAAATAAATCTATGGTTGAAATTTCAGTTTCATTTGGCCCACCTTATATATATATATATATATATATATATATATTCAAAATTTATAAATTACATTAAAATATGTATACAAAATTAAATAAATAAAAAATGTAAAATCAATTTATAATTTTTATAAAATGAATCAAAAATTATTTAAATAGAATGTTTAAAAAATATGACTTAATATATAATTTAAATATTTAATATTAACATAATTTTTTATAATGAACGTTTTATTTTTTAAATTAAAGTGTAGTGTTTAAAAAATGAAAGTAGGAAATAAATGGAATATTTTTCGCTACAATATTTACTTTTTACGATTTTTATATATACTGTTTATCATGAGTAAATAATAACATAAAGTAATTAGACAAAAAACCTTGTTTTAAATTTTTACAGGATTGTTATTTTCGAACAGAATGTTTTAAAATTTTAATAAATTATAGACAACAAAAATGAGAAAATGAAAAATGATTTAAATGTTTGAAAATAACATTTAATTATACGAGTGTAATATATTATTATGTAATATCGATATTCATTATCATTAAAATAAGACATAGTTGAGATAATATTACGTTTTTAGCTCTCTCTCTCTATATATATATATATATAAACATGTTCAAAATACCATTGTTTTTATTTGAATAAAACTATATACGAAATTTTTGTTTTGTAGCCTACAGCTATTTTGAAGAGCTTAGTAGAACGTGGGTCGCAAGGGAAAACACTTGTCGTAAAAAATTGATAAAAATATCCATGGTCTTGTCTGTGGGGAATAAACACAAAAAGTTGAGATGTATAAGCCGATTTAACTTTCAATTCCGGCCGTCGTTGAGACAATTGAATAATTTCTATTAGAGTCGTTTAGTTCACACTTCAGCGCTTCTCGTAATAAATGTACGTTTCCGTATACACATGGTTTAGTACTAGACTTGAAATACATAAATTGAATATATAAGTTTTTGAATGTGTCACGATTTATCATTCACGACCGTATTTTTTCAAATATAAGCATAATTCAATCAAATATAATTTGTATATTTTATGTTCCAATCCTTCATTTTCTTTCATAAATATATTAAAAGATTCCTTATCGTATTTTCAAAAAGATTTGAACGAATTATCCATAGTTATCGATTTAAAAATTATGTTGTTTCAATTTTGTTACAGTCTATTTGTATTTAAATTTCGTTGTAGTGTAATAAATGTTTTGAAAATAATTAGAAATTTTATTATGTCTTTCTAGTGTCGTATAATGTTACAAGTGGAAAACATACTTTGTTCATGTTTATTGTCATCTAACTGTCAGCTATTTAAATTTAATGTACAAAAGTGTGCTTTAATGTCAACGAAAATCATATCTTTCAATTACAATATATTGATCGCGTTGCAGATAATTAAAATAAACTCTTGAATTATATATTATATTAATAAACACTATTTCTGCTAAACTGACATATACGGATTTTCAAATATACATAGAGACATATATAATATGTATGGTATTTGTGTGTATAACAAAAATAAAAATGAAAAATATATTTTAAAATATTATATATTTATTTATTACACTATAAAGAAATTATTACAATTACTTTCTTAGATTCAATTATAAATAAACATGCAAAAATCAGTTAAATGAAAATAATTTTTTTCTGTATTCTTTATTAAAGTAATATTTTTCAAATGTATACACAAGTTACTTTTATATATACAAAAGTTTTCGTTAATATTTGAATACTTTTGTCACTGATTTAACCGTTTTTTTGTTTCTCTCGTACAAAAAAGTGAAAGGTATTTGAAACCAATTCCATACGAATTATTTCACCTCTTCATCATTTTCGAATCGTCATTCTCTCAACGCCTTTTGAAAGATCAAAACAAATGTTAATAATATGGAAGTAAGTCAGAGCTGTAAGGAGAATGTTTGGTAGTAATTCAGTGCATTAACGTTAAGTTCTCTTAAGTTAAGATGGCAGTGCGAGCTGAAATTTTGTAACACTAACTCATTTCGAATGATGGAGTGCACACTACTATGGCTATTCCAATTTATTTATAACTTTCGTTTACTATTAATCGCCTGTCATCTTCAATAAAGTCTCAAACTGTTCGAATGTTATTTGGTGCGATGTTTATCTTAGGACGACGTGGATACTTCAAGTTTTGCACATTATAATGTCCATCAGTAAACGTTTTATGCCACATAAACATTTACATTTTCGATAATATGATGTTTATTTCCGAACTGTTCACGTAATCTTCTCAAAATATAGGTCAGGTTCACATTTTTGTTCGTAAACATTTTATTATAATCTGTTGTGTAACTGCACTAGGTATTGCTTTGTCACTCGTTAGGATAACTACTAAAAAAAACGAATTCAAGGTCATGTCCATGGAAGGAAAAGTCAAGATATTACCAGCTAATACTTCTACTTAGTCTCAGTCACGAACGTTTGTTCCTTTAGTAGTAAGGAAAAAACTTCAAATTATATAGGGTTTTGCAATAAAAATGTAAAAATTTTGAAAGCTGGTGGCAGCCATATTTGAATTTTTAAGCTGATTTTGGAATTTCAGCTCAGAATAGTTTAGAAAATGATCATGGAACGTTTAATACTTCAAAAACATTTAGAAATTGTAAAAACCTTGTTATAACACTTCATGGTTGGTTCGTAAAACTTATCGTGTGCTTCGTGAAACTTACGGTCAACACTAAATAAAGAAAATTGCATAATTTAGAGTGACAGCAATCCAAAAATAATTAAACGAAGACTATTGCATCCTCAAAAAGTAACTGTATGGTGTGCTGGCGGTGTCATCGGACCATCTTTTTTTCAAAATGGAGGTGGAGATGACATTACAGTAAATGGAGTGCGTTACCGAACCATGATTTTTTTCCAAAAATGATTTAAAATGGTTAGCACGATTTATGGTTTCAACAGGACGGTGCTACGTGCCTTACATCTACGGAAATAATAAATTTATTAAAACAAAAGTTTAACGAGTCCATTATTTCAAGAAATGAACCAATCAATTGGCCACCAAGATCATATGATCTAACTCTATTGAATTATTTTCTGTGGAATTATGTGAAATCATTGGTTTATGCTGATAAAACACAAACAACAGGAGGATTAAAAATAAACATTGAACCTGTAATTCATGAATTTGTCCTACAATTATATGAAAGATTTATTAAAAATTGGCCTAAACGAATGCACTATGTCGAATGAAGTTGGGGTGGTCATGTGAGTGAAATTGTGTTCTATCATTAATGACAAAATATGCTTAAAAATAAAGAACTAATTAATTTAATAATTTTTGTTTTATTTCCATTCAAACTTCTGAAGCGCTTATAGGAAAACCCTAAATCTGAATGATTCTCGTATATTGTGTTTCATTTCAGAATCTATTATTTTTGTGATCATTAATTATTTTTACAATTTTTTAACAATAGTTTCACAAACATTTTCAACTTTATCAATACATATGTATTACCTTAAGGTGTTAAATTAAACATGGTCAGTTGTGCTTATATTATCAGATCACATTATAGTGCACAAGATAGGTTTATAAAAATTGTTAACACTTTTACAGAATTTTAATAAGTGAGTAACCATCTAATAACAATTGTTTTTTCTGAGAAATTTTGAAATATAATTAGAATTTAATATTTATAATATTAACTTATCATGTGGAAATATCTGTATCTGTAATAATAGAGTTAATACACATAGATATGAAAATGAACATTTATAACTATGAACTTTTGGGAATTTTAAAATAATTCAGTCTTAAATAGCATAAAATATTGTAAATGAAAATAAGAAAATCCTAAAAAATTGAAATAAACTTTCACCCACGTTTATTATTTACCTTTATATGGTTATTATAGAGGCACATGAGTTTTTTCCTCTTAAATAATATCAGATATTACATAAATATTATATGTGCTCAATTACGTTTTTTTACCATTGCATTACACGTATCATACATATAAATCAAACTTTAATCATAAACAAAAAATCATATAAAAAATAAAACTTGCATAATTGAGTTCGGAGAACACAAAACAGCCACAACTCGAATGAATTTTGTCCAAGTGTGCAAAATAACTATACGCCAACAAAATGAATATTTATTGCAACTTTCCTTTATATGTTTGCAAGCAAGCGAAAGAAAAAAGCGTACAGCGAGTCACAAAAACTTCACAAATCCCACGAAGCTGTTCTACAAATGAAGATTACATAAATATAAATATATATGACGTTCTGTCTCGGACAAGTTTTCTCGTATAGCACGTTTAAATACGCAATTATATAATACTAAAACTGATAAGAAAAGACAGTGGATCTGTTTTTATGCGCTGTTTAATTTTATTTCACCAGATATTGTACAAATCTCAATGTAATAAACTTGAAATATCGACTCTATTTATTAAAAATAGTACATTGAGTTCACTGAAATAAAAAAGACATTTCACTACTAAAAGGTCTAATATTATGTATTGTGCAACTTTTATACATAAAGACATCTACAGATGAAGTACATATGTGTGTGTACATACATACATACGTACATACGTATATACATACATACATACATACATACACACATATATACATACATACATACACACACATATATACATACATATATATATATCACAATTATCCTCAACCTTTTTCTATCCTTTGTTAGATGAAAATCTCTATTAAAATATTTCTCTACCAACAATCCAATTTTGTCTCTTCCCTTCTACACCGATGAATTTTTTATGTCTTCATTTCATCTATCCACTAATTTCTTCTTGCATCTTTTCATATCTCTAAATTTACAATCGATAATTCTTTACTATCAATGGTCTTCTCTTCTTGTTATGACGGGCCTAATTCCATTTTTTTTAATTTTTATTATACCGTCTCAACTTTGATTTTCTTATGAGTTCACTTCTTACTGTTTATATCTTTGCATTTTATTTTTAACAAGCATGTTCAGATACCTCTTTATATAATCTGTAACTGTTGTGTTCTTTTAGCTTTTAAGATGTACGTTTTACTCACATAAGTGAGAACATGATGTATTGTTCAAAAACTATTTTCATAAAACATAAAGGAATAGTTAACTTCATGGTGTAATATATATATTGGGTTATTGAAAAATCAATTCGGTTTTACTGTTAAATTCAAAGTTTATATATATATATATATATATATATATATATATATATATATATATATATATATATATATATATATATATATATATATATTATATATATATATATATATGTATATGTATGTATATATATATATATATATATATATATATATATATATATATATATATATATAAATAGATACGAGGGTGTTTGATAAGTCCGTGTAAAAATAAAAACTGCTTCATTTTTTTTAATAAATCGTTTTTATTTTTCAACATAGTCTCCTTTTAGGCTTATACACTTCATCCAACGCTGCTCTAGTTTGTTGATCCCTTCCGAATAATAGGATTTGTCCAAGTCTGTAAAATAGTCATTCGTTCCTGCAATCACCTCCTCGTTCGAATAAAATCTTTTTCCCGCGAGCCATTTCTTCATATTAGGGAACAAATAATAGTCCGATGGAGCCAAGTCTGGAGAATAGGGGAATGTGAAACGATTTGGAACCCTATTTCCATTAGTTTTGCGGCCACAACTGCTGAGGTGTGAACTGGTGCGTTGTCGTGATGAAAGAGGACTTTTTTGTGGGCTAATCGGGGACGTTTTTCTTGCAACTCGGTTTTCAAACGATCCAATAACAATGAATAATATGCACCTGTAATGGTTTTACCCTTTTCCAAATAGTCGATAAAGATTATTCCTTGCGAATCCCAAAAGACAGTCGCCATAACCTTCCCGGCCGAAGGAATTGTCTTCGCCTTTTTCGGAGCAGATTCTCCCTTGATAACCCATTGTTTAGACTGCTCTTTGGTCTCAGGAGTGTAGTGATGTATCCATGTTTCATCTACAGTGATGAAACGACGCTTAAAGTCCTGCGGATTTCGCTGAAACAGCTGCAAACCGTTCTTGCAACACTTCACACGACCTCGTTTTTGGTCGATCGCGGCACCCACCTGGCGGATAGCTTTTTCATGTCCAAATGTTGGTGCAAAATATTATGTACTCGTTCACACGAGATGCCTACAGCACTAGTAATCTCACGGACTTTCACTCTTCATTCACTCTTCTGTCATCCATCACCATATCATGGATTTTATCAATGATTTCTGGAGTAGTGACCTGAACAGGACGTCCAGAACGTACAGCGTCTCTTGTGCTCATATGGCCACTCCGAAAATTTTGAAACCACTTATAAACCGCACTAATCGAAGGTGCAGAGTCACCATAATGTTTATCAAGCTTCTGTTTAGTCTCCTGAGGCGTTTTGCCTTTAATGAAGTAGTGTTTAATCAACACGTGAAATTCTTTTTCGTCCATTATTTGACAATCACTCGATTTCCTTGATTCCGACGATTGTCAAACACAAAGGAATAGACCGATATGGCTGAAACTTGATGTGTGTTCTTCCAAGAGGTGCTACAGATTAAAAATAACCTCGATATGCACCAGTGGTGCCATCTTTCGGAATTTACACGAACTTATCAAACGACCTCGTATATGACTATATTAGTTAATATAGGATTTTTCAATAAGAATATCAGAACTTTGAGAGCTGGTGGCAATTATGTTGGAAATTTTTTACGCTCATTATGACATTTCAACTCAGTATAGTTTGGAAAAATATCATGGAACGTTCAACACTTCATCAATGTTTAAAAATTGTAATAATAATACACATATGATTATTATAAAAAAAATATTCCTTAAAAAATCTTAAAAATGACCTTATTTTTACCGTTCTAGACCAGAACCTTCCTTTAAACTTTTGAAGCGTTTATTGGAAAATCCTAATATATATATACTTATATATTGGGTTATTAAAAAGTCTATTGGGTTTTTAGATTAAATTAAAAGTTTTTTATTTGCATATATTTGTATTAATTAACGTATAGATAATTTCATCGATAAAATTTCTCTATCTTTCAGGATATATTATAATTTAGTTTTTGTGCAATGTCCTAGTTTTTTAATTAATAATCTGTACTGCAATTTTTTCTGTTTGTTAAGAAAATTCTAAAAAACTGGAATAAATGGCAATCCAAAAGTTCAAAGTCCGATGAATATAATGGATGTGTTAAAACAATCTCTAACAATTTTCGCTGAGTCGCTAAGAAACATAATGTCTGGTATTGTCATGAGAGAAGACAACGCTTCTTCTGTTCGCTAATTCTAGATGTTTATTTGAACTGCTGCCTCTAATTGATCTAATTAGAAACGATACTTGTCTGGATTTACGATTTCATTGTTCAAAATAAACTAATAAATCTGGCTACCTTTATAATCCTACCACATACACAGTATAACTTTTTTCAGATAAAGATCGTTTTTAGTGTTATTAATTGCAGTTCATTCTGCTTTTCTCAAGATTTTTTATGCTCAAAGTTATTATCAACGAACTATTTCTCACCGATAAGTTTTATTTTTCCTTTTATTGTATTTCAACAATAGATTATAGGTGAAAATGTGATCTAACAATTTTTTCACTTAATTATGCGCCACTCAAATATAAAAACCGATAACGAAATTAAATTTCTACAAGTTGTCATATACAATGCTATTCGATATTTTAAGGATTTCTGTTAATTTTCGTATTGTGGAATATTGATTATTTTCAATAAGTCTTAATTTGGTCACTATCATTCTTGAAAAGTTTAGTTGAGTGCGGTGTAACATGAGAACGGAAATTGTCAGTATAAAACTTTGCAAATTATTTTTGACATGTTCTCATTAACTTTATCGCCTCTAGGTGTCATATGAATTTTTTTTGTGTTTGTGTCAAGTTCTTTCCATTTTGGAAATAAAAAAAAACATAAGATACAAGAAATACACATTATTATTTCTCCAAGTTTAAAATAATGCTAAATACACATAAGAATACTTTAAAATTATTTTTTTACATGTAGCTCATGTAACATCTATCAAAATATCATGTGTCAAGTGTTGTTATTGAAATTAGTTACAATTAACTAAATTCAAAGTTAAATATAGAAAAATTGAATGAACTATTTGAAAAGCGCAATATATATTATATCTATAAAATAAAGAATATTCAAAATGGACAATTAGAACAAATGTCAAGATAATTAAAATTTTAACTGAAGTAAAGTTACATTTAATCGTCAAGAAATGGTTTGGCATTTAAATATCAATATATGTTTTAAAAGTAGAATATATATGTATATATATATATATATATATTATACACACACACAACCATTCATAAATAAAAACTTTTATATGAAATGTAGACTTACGTCATTCTTATACATACAACTTCGTCACTGATATCTTATTTGTGCACTGAAGAATATTTTAAAGTCTCCACGATTTCCTAAAGCCCATTCTCACACTCTTCCTCTATTTAGTGAATTTAGATGAAGAAAGAAATTTACGACCAAAGTTCGACAACGATTGAGAACTTGATAAACAACATTTCGGATAGTTTCCAATAAATTCAGATAAACGAGTGCCAATCGATCAATCTGTACTCGGAAAACTTGACTTAAGAACGCTTTTACGCTAGATTTAGTTGTCGGACGTGAGTGCCATATGGATATCTGGACTGAAATCATATCCGGCGCGTCACAAATCTCTGTATATATCGTACATCATAATAAAATCTAAAAATATTTAAAAAAAAGATTTATATTATACACTTTTTGAATTCTATTATTTAATAATTTAAAAAATTCATATCGATATTTCCTCTCTCTTTCTCTCTCTCTCTCTCTCTATATATATATATATGTATGTATATATATATATATATATATATTATATTCAAATTTAATATTTTTTAGAATTGTATTCTACTTTTGTTCTCCCTATAATTGAAGATCAAAAATGGATTATGTTAAAATTGTATCTCAGAAGTTAGTTGTTTTAAATTTATATTAAGTGAGTATAATTGAGTCATTTTATAATATTGATTTGAAATAAATTATTCAGACTACTCAGTAATAGAGCTATTTATAATTTAATATCTAAAATTTGCTTTTCTGTATTATACGGAAAATTTGAAATATCGAAAAGATAAATCAATATTTTATCTTTTATTACTGAAATATACAATACATTTTTATTTCGTTCATTTATTTATAAATGTGATACATGAATAAATAATGTACATAGATAAAATAACGAAGGTAAATTTGTATTATATTTGATTATTGGAAATCGATAGTTAGATAATATTTTAACTTTTAAAACGTAAAATAAAAAAGTCTGCATATAAGTAAAAAAAACTACATAATAATTTAAAACAAAGCTTTTGCGGGTTTCTATATAACATGCTATTCAATATATTTTCTCCACAATTCTATATTATATTCGTATGCCCATGCGTGGCCATTAATGCTGGAATCGGTCCAAGTGTTAAAAAAACACATGTTTTATTTATAACCTATATAAGGATTCAAAGAAATTATTACTGAACGACGTAATAAAAATGTTTAAATGCTTTATATAAAACATAATTTATTTATATGATTAATACATTGAATAAAATTCAGTAATACGAATGATAAATTGCAGAAAGTTATAAATAAATATGGATCGAGATATTTCTTCACAAATAAAAATATTATTAAGGATTATAAATAAAAATATAAAAACAAATAATGTGGGGTAACAATTATTTTACCTATAATTTTATTAAATTTACATTTGATTTACTCAATTTAATGTTTATTTTTTTTAATATATTAAATATTCATGTGACAAATTTTTAATGTGTTTGTAATTATTATGTAATCAACTACTTTAAGTAATTGATACGTTCAGTAATAGTATTATTTTATTTTATTTCTAATTAATATAAAAATTAAAGTCGTATTTACAATATTTCCTTCAATAATATATATATACTTATTAAAATTTATATATCTACACTTATCAATACAAATATATTTCTCAATAAAAAGAAACTTATTAATTTGAATTTAAAAATAAACATATTTTTTATTAAATTAAAACTATATAGCAAGTATATGGTAATAAAAAACATTTTAAAATATAAAAAAAATAGAGAAAATACAAAAATTTAATAAAATTTAGTAGAAAAAGTCTGCGTACTGAAAATGAAAGTCAAAAATAATATAAAGTAAAATTAGCTTTTCAAGTAAATTAATAACTAGTTGAATATCGTCTTCTTTTAAGAGCCTCCTGTAATTGTTTTAGTATGGAATGTACCAGTTTTGTGATTTCTTTAGCACTAATTTTATTCTATTCTTCTTTTATAACTTTCTTCAACATTTCCTTTGAAGTTGTCATGTTGACGAATTCTATGTTTGAGCAAATCCCAAATTTGCTCTATAGGGTTTAGGGCTGGAGATTGGGGAGGTGTATGTAACTATTTTGGATCGTTATATAATATCCATAGCTCAACAACTTTTGACGTGTGCTTCGGATCATTGTCATGAACAAAATTATAATCGGGATCTGGACTTAATTTTTCAGCCCTGCCTTATATTTCGTTTTAAAATATTTAGGTGAGCATATTTATCCATCGTGGATTCTATAAACTCCATTTGTTCCACGCCATTGTTTGCCATACATCCCCATACCATAATTCCGCTACCACCGTGTTTCACAGTAAGAGCAAGATTTTCTTTATTCAGTGATAAAAAGGCACACAATTGTATGGAGAACGGCAGGTAGTTCTCCATACAATTGTGTACTTTTTATTCCAAAAATGCAATATTTGCTCTCATACGTTTTCCCAAAACTGGATTAGTTTATTAATATGTTCATTTGCATATGTAATCCTATTTTGTCTATTGATACATAAAATAAATGGGTTGTTACGCGCAACACGTCTATGGTACTCACCACTTATAATATTTTTCACACAGTATCAGCATAGATTTGATTTTTAAATAGTACTTCAATATCTTTTGAAATTTGCGGTGTAGTTATTCGGGGATTTGTTTTCACTGAAGTTATAATCTTAGGCTTTTCTCTAAATGTTAACTTCGAAGATTGATCAGAACGCAGTTTCAATGTGGATTTAAAATCAATTACTACTTTTTGAACGAAAGAATGTTATCTTTCAACAGTCTTTCCTATTTCACAAAAACTCTTCCCTTCTTTCCATAACTTTAAAATAATTTTAGTTTCATTAACCGTTTTTATTTTTGTATTCAATTTATTTTTTTGCAAAAAACTTTACTACTAGTTGCTAAAAATAATATTTTATAATTTTATTGCAACGTATGAACTGGGATATAAAACTAAGATAATTTTTAACAATAATGAGTATAAATATTGAAATAAAACTCAGAGATTTACCGTCTTATATAATTTGTAAGCAGACTTTTTCTACAGAATTTGATTTAATTCTTGTGTTTTTTCTTTAGTTTATTTTTTATAAATTTAAAATATTGTTAACTTCTATGTATACAGAATAGTAGTGCATAGAATTAATAGAAAAGATGTTTATTTTTAAATTTAAATTAAAAGTTTTTTTTATTAAGAAATATTTCTCTATTGATAAATGTACGCAGACTTTTTCTATCTAGTATATATATATATATATATGTATATATATATATATATGTGTGTGTATAATTTTTAACATATGCAAAGAAAAACTGACTTTAATTTATAATAGAAATTAAATTGTTGTGCAGAAATGAAATTAGAGTGACTTATCTAAACTAAATACTAAAAATATGGGATTGTTTAATATTGTCTACAAATAAAGCAATATTTTAATTTAAAACATGTTTAATAAAGATTTTTGTTCTTTATCAAAGAGCGTTTAACTATATTATTTTGTAGTTAACCGAATATTGTTTTTTAAAATAATTTTTAGAATATAATATTTTTAATAATAATTATCTTCTTTCCGTTTTTAATTACACTGAAGCAACGTTCTTTTTTAAATTAAGCCAGTATTAAAATGTACTGGTTTCATTTTGTTAACGAATAAAATAAATGAATAAAAATTATTGAATGAACATTTTTTTTAATATCAGTAATAAAATTTAAATACTAATAGCATTGATCAAATGTTTTTGCAAAATATATTTTTTTTACTTTCAGATAAAATTAAGTCAACATCTTTTCGTGTTACCTTGATTTCAAAAAGATTTCTTCTCTAGGGATAACTGGTGGGTGAAATCTCAAGAGGTTACCGAAACTAATCCATTGTCCGCATCTGATAAATAATCGTTAATTAACCAGAATCGAAGGCTTGTTTATTAAAACATTGACTCATGCATATCCATCTGGACGATGTAAATTTTCGATTCATTATTGTTATTATTGCCTTCGCAGTTGCTATTGTTGCTGCTGTACGTAGAGAGATGTGTCATGCGATCCTTTCTAGTGAATTCTATGACTCGTTGATGTAGTGTTGCGCGCGTCAGGGTCTCGCCGCCGGGCCTGGTTGTGTCGCCCTGTCTACTTCTACTTGCTACTAATCAGCGAAAACATCGCCGGCAACCATTTGTGCCACTATACGTACACGATGCATCGATCCGATGCCCTGCCGCCTCGGGGATAGCGAGCCAAGTCAGCTATGTCTGCCTAGCTGTTCCTGGCACCCTCTCTTATCGTTGTTGCCCACAAGCACGATCTATTACTATGGGCCGCCGTAACACGTCTGTCCGGTATCATCCATCCAGTATAGTTTGCCTTCTCTAAATTTTATTCGTTTGAATTAATTGTCGTAATGAAAAACACGATATTACCTTGTGATTCAGATTGTGTGCTACAAATTGTAACCCTAGATTAACAATGTCTAATTTAGTTTACATACAAGGTATTCTTAAAATAACGGCGGATTTTGCGAGTTTGTGTAGAAACTAACATACGCATAGGGGGACATTTGAGAAGAAGTATCTGTTTGTTCAATTTACACGGTAATTACACGAAGCGAACGCTGTCGAGTTCGTAACCACAAAAAATAATCGAGATAAATAAACAGAAAGTGCCGAGTTTAATATATTATCGCTATTGCATAGAAGCCATTACAAAAATAGATATAAATTGAGACAATTTTATGATACAGATTAAATATTAAATAATTATTTTTTTATTTATTGATTGAGTATATGAAAATTACCACTGATAAATTATTAAATATGGATCAAATAATTGTTTGCTGAAAATATTTATGTATTTGAGAATATCGTGAGCAAAAATAATGATTGCACTTACAATTAAATAAATAAATATTTTGAATTTATTCACAATAAAACGCCATTTAATTTCTGGCCTTTTTTTAAAAAAGGAAATAATGCAGCATAATTAAATATTTTTTTTCAGAAAAAAATCGATAATATATTACGCAAGTACAAGTTTGAAAAGTACTTACATTTATATAGGGTTTTCCAAAAAATATATCAGAACTTTAACAGTTGGTGGTAGCTATGTTTGAATTAGTTTAAATTCATTTTGACATTTCAACTCAGTATAGTTTGGAAAATTATCATTAAACGTTTAACATTTCAATAACGCTTAGAAATCGTAAAACTTCAATGGAAACAAACTTATTGAAACAAAAATTTAATGAGTCCATTATTTCACAAAATGGATCCTTCAATTGGCCACCAAGATCATGTGATCTCACTCAATTTGATCATTTTTTGCGAGGTTATGTAAAATAATTGGCTTATGCTAATAAACTACAAACAAAAATGCATTAAAAATAAACATTAAACCTGTAATTCATGAAATTTGACTGCAATTATGTGAAATAGTGACTAAAAATTCGACTAAACAAATGCAGTACGTCAAATTAAGTCGTGGTGGACATATAAGTGAAATTTTGTTCCATAATTATTGCTATAGAATATGCTTAAAAATAAAAGAATAAATAAATAATTATTAAATATTTTTTGTTTTATTTACATTTAAACTTCTGAAACGCGTATTGAAAAACTCTATAAAATTATTATATTTAGAAAAGAAAACATTTTCTGAACAAAGTACAAGTGCATTACAAAATGTTCAGTCTATGTGCATTAATAAAGGTAATTTAAAATTCATTAAAATCGTTTTAGTAATAGAACTTGATAATTAGTAATTCAGATATTGAACTACTGAAATTTTAAATTATAAATGAAACAGTACGAACAGCATTTAATATAAAATTTATTTTCATATTTATAATGAAGAACGCATATATGTAAAACCAATTCATGTTTTCCACGAAATCATTAAAAAAATGCGAATAGCATTCATGACCCAATGCATTCTTGTTAACGTTAATTGTCATACTAAAGTCATCGAATATATTCTTCTAGTATTTACACGAAGTTCCATGTTTTAATCCATTTTTATCATTTCAATTTTATTATATGTATTGTAATATAATCCTGCTTTACTTATACTCTTTGCTTGTAAGGTTAAGAATGGAGTAGAAAAGCATTTGTATTATGAGTGGTATAATGACACAAGATGACTCTTAGTCGGAACTATGTTGTTGCACGCGTTGTTTCACCCGTACTCATCTCATTACCCAGTGATTCCGGAAAATTACGGCACCTTAGTCAATAAGCTCTTCAAAGAGGTTGAAATGGTTACGAATTCGCTGGAGGATTAGTTTTGTGCTAACTTTCCAGAAGATGAAGCTTGCAACAGGTAAGTCGAAAATTTCGTTCAACCATATTTCGACACGCCGAAGTTTATCGATTTATGTAAGTATGCTGAGGTCATCAATGAGTATTCATCCCAATGAATTTGATGGCCTTTAAGGGGATATTATGTCTCCAGTCCCGTTTAACTTGTACGTCAATGAACTATATTGTGGACAATCATTGTCCTTTATGAAGATGACATTGTAATTGTTAGAGAGTTATAGCACATATACGTCACCGTTGTTAATTATTACCATCATTTCGATGATTTTTTGAGTACTATGATATTTGAAGTATAAAAGTAAACGTAAAAATGTATTAGCTTATTCTGGTTATCTCACTTCGCATTTTTGATTTCTCTGTTAATTAAACAAGAGAAACAACATATGTGCCTTGATATTACACTTGATAAACAGTTTTTTCTTCATAGTGATGTAAATTACAAAATTAACTCAACAAATATATGGAAAGAATGTTTCGCTATTAATTAAAAAGTCATAAAGATCGTTTGATAAGAAGCCACAAATCTAATTTGTACCTAGACCTCGCCGACCTAGCAAGTTTATTCAATTATTGTTACATGAACTTTATGAACAAAGAAGATGAACGATAAATATTTACTGAACACTTTTTTTCATATTTTGTGGTGTTTAGGTGATAGTCATTTGCATAAAAGTGAATTCCCCACAAGTCTGAAACAAATAGTGTTATGGTCTTGATTTAATAATTAACAAAATTTAATTATTGTAATATAGTTGTATTTTCGTAATAATTATTTTATATCAAACAGAAAAAAATCTCAATTCTTAAAAACAAGTTCATTGTATTTGTATGAAGCGCAAATTATTAAATCCAATAGTAGTAGTTTTATTGTGTTTGTATTAGATTGTGTGTCAAGGACTTTTTGTCGAATAACATTATTTAATTTAAAACGCAAAATATAACTTTAAGTGTATTTACTTTTTCAACAAAAATTTTCTCAACAGTTCTTGTGAAATGTGTTAATTAATAACGTCATTTTAATCATTTAATAACGTCACAGTGAAACTCTTTTCCCGATTACATGTTTTCTTATAAAAATCTTTTATTTAACATTATTCACAAGTGAATATAATGCATATATTTTTAAAACCTTGATTTAATAAGAATATTTTTTATATTAATAGTAATGACAAATTTTAAATTACAAAAAAAATAATAATTGACTAATAAAAAGCATATTTCTAAACGAGTATATAATAATAAACCCTTACGATGGTTTTTATGTTATTTTTTATTAATATTTCGAAAATTATATGAGATTTGTAATCAAAGTATTTTCCAACATTTTCTTTTACTTTCGTTATCTTTCTAGTAAAAGATAGCTACCATGGTAAAAGAAGTCCTTGTTTTGTGTGAAATAAAATTAACGAACCATTCTATACTTTCATATAATTACTAAAACGTGTACTCGAAAGTTAATTTTGAATTAAATGAAACAAGTAAAATTTAAAATGATAAATGTTCATTGGTACTTAGAAATGGAGTAAGACTTCCAATTGTAACTTTATTAAAATTTCTTGGATCAAAATTCAACATTCAACAAGAAATTATCATAGAAAAGAATTACTTTATATTTTTTTCACTAAATGTATCACTCTTTGAATCAATGCTTCGTTCAATTGCTTTAATTGTTTACTTTAGTGGTCTACATTGATTGTTTGACTCAGTTGCAATAATTTCTAATATAAAAAATTGCACTAGATTCAACGTATTCCTATACGTTGTGAAAAATAAAGGTTTTGTTGGAACTTATCCACAACTTTTTGTATTATGTATTGTCAAAATCCACTTTAATTTTTGGTAATTACTCAGAACAAAAACTATTTTTCCAGTGGCGATTTAACAGCAAAAGACATACATTAAACTAGTTAATAATGACACTTTTCAACGGTATCGGTGGAAATAATATCTCTTTTTAGAATCTTTTCCATTTTATGCAAACAACGAATAATATTGTTTTGATTAGTATTTATTTTTTTATAAGCTATACATTCTATTGTATTGAATCTTTTTACATCAACGCGTGGTTCCCTTAATAATATCAGTTTTTTCCAACCTAATTTAACTAGGAATTGAATATTAACGCGTACTTCAATTTTAACGGAATCCATGTTCGCAGACGCAAGGTAATTTCAAACTGACATAACATCATGTGTATCCTGCAACATTGTCACGAATATCTGATAACACAAGTCTAAACAAGTTTACGCTAGCATCAACTAATTACAAATATAATATTCCGTTTACGAATAATAACCAGTTTCCGGGAAATTTTAGAACACCCCATGTATTTTTACATTATATCTATTTTATTATATCCATTAAGTATGAAAATTAACGGATCTTTCTCATTTAAACTGAGCACGCTTGTGAAATATCATGCAATTTTTTAAGTTGGTAAATCTGTCAGTGACATCTGTGTCAAATTTTAAGACGCTACACTCATTAGTAAATAATTTACAGTGTTTTTGTTAGACGGTGATTGTTGTTTACAACAATTTTTACGATGTCGAATTCAGTTGATCAAAGAATTTCCATTAAATTTGTGTCGTGAATCAAATAAACTTCACATAAACGTTGGAAATGTTAAGAAAGGCATATCCTGAAGATTATCTATCGCGAACATAAATTTTTGAGTGGTATAAAGTATTCAAAGAGGGGTGCGAACCCGTCGATGATGAACCTCGGTGCTCAAAAATTATCGTATGTCCATTAGAGAGTGAGCAGTTGAGGCGTGAATCTCAAAAACACAATACCATGTCATTCTGACTGAAATGTGTAACATGAAACGGGTCACTTCTCGTATGGTGCCAAGAACATTGAATTTGTTCGTGAGTTTTTAGCCAAAACTCAACCAATATCATTCCGCAACTTCCATTTTTATCTGATATGGCTTCATGCGACTTATTACTATTCCCAAAACCAAAGTTGCCATTATTCGAGGGCATCGTTTTGAATCGATTAAAGCCATAAAAAAAATCACTTCGTAAACTGAAGGCTACACCACAAAGCGAGTTCGCGAAAGAGTTTGAGGACTGGAAGAGGCGTTGGCATGTTTATTGCTTCCAATGGGGAATACTTTGAAGGCGACAAAATAAATATTGATGAATAAATAACTTCTGTGTTTTATTTAAAAAGTTCCGTTAGTTTTCATACTTAATTTACTTATGTTGAACATTTTCATTTTGATCATTGACTTAGTTAAATTCAATTAATTTCTGTTTTTATTATTCGTTAAACTACAATTATAAATACGTGTTCAGTTTTAAAATTTTAATTTTAAATTAATCGCTTATATTTATTTTTGCTATAATTTAAAATCAAATATTTATGTGTAATAAAAAATAAATACTAATTTAAATAAAAAAGTAAATAGTAAAATTCTTGTTGCCTATTTTTTGCTATGATAACCGAAGTGCAGATAAGAAAGTTTTATTTATATATCATCATAAAAATAATTTGAATCAATGTTTTCATTATATATTTAAAGTATATTTGTTTAAATAACCGCATTGTTTAAAAATAATCGTTTGTGAAACACGCGACTTATTTACGGAATCCATATTATTACAATTATCATATTGTGAATTTAATGAATAGGATATATTCGTGTTCTCAAATACAATACCGCACACACAACGGCTCCTATTCAACAGTACCCATGTTGTACATTTGTGCTTGCTATGAACGAAGTACATAACATACATATATTGCATACAACAACGATCTGACACTACACATATGAGACTCGATCCCACGATACGTACGTATGTAGTCGTGTTTCAGATTTATACATTTTCTATCTTCCATACTTGCTACTACTCTCGCCCGTTTTATCCCTCAGATGTTTCGCCTGATTATTCTATCAACTACGTTCTCCCCTATACATAAAAGTTAATGTTAACCCATTTCATATAGTGCCAGCGCGTGCGTTCCAAGGAAATATTTGTACGTTTATTTTACTACCGTCGTCTGTGAGCGAGGTGTTAAACTGGCATAGTGACAAGGTCGAATATCGTAACGACTTGTCATATAATACTTATGATTTTATAAAAAAAGCATACATTTATATTTGCATGTCGATGCACTTTTTTGATTCACTTGCAGATAGATATATTTATTTTTGTTCTATTAGGTATAGTAAAATAAAATACGCACATATACAACAATCTGATAAGAGTTCTTTTATATTTTCATAATAAAATCATCCCTGCAATGAATTTAATTTAATTTTAATAAATATAGTTTTGTTATAAATAAACAATAAATACTGCTACAAAATTTTTAAAAATAAAAATGATAATATATGTACGTAGACCATTTTAAGGAATGAATGAGAAACTACCGATAAGTAATCTCAAATGACTCAACTGTACTATACCCAACATCATGAAATAGTCATTCGTAAAACAGAAAATATAAATAAACAATATAAAAATAAATCATAAAAATTATCGTATGTAAATTTTTTAACATGGTATAGACGGGGTAGTTGTAACGTAACTTTTACTAGTAGCTGACTTTTTTGGCCAAGAACTCGCAAGAAATGATTGTTATATATGTAAAAAAAATAAATTTTAACCCCAACACCACAAAGTGTTCAATAAACACTTCTCGTTCACTTATTATTTATAAATATATCAGCTGATGCATTTCGACGGCGACGCCATCATCGTCAGAGCCTTTCTGTTAAAATCCGATTTTAACAGATAATAATTATAATCTAAATAATCAACCAAGTTTGTAAGAAGAAAAGAGATACTACAATATTTTACTCTTGCTTGACAATACTTTGAAAATGTTTCAATAAAGATTAAACATAGTCATTTAACATTGCAGTTTTAATAATAATGACGGTAAAATATATAACCAAATAATACTACAATTATATATTTTCAGAGCAAATGCTATTTTTTTCACATGACGAGTATACTCGACGCAGGCAAGAAATTATGGTTTTAAAATGACGTTTTTACTCGTCAAACTCAGTTAAATTGTTAAAGAGATATGTTTTTATTTCGAAAGATATTTAATAAAAATTAATAATCATTATGATAATTTGTTTGCTACAACTAATATGTACATAGAAGAACCTAATAAAAATGTATACATTGATGGCAATTTTAATGAGAAAATAGATGAAATTAGATAAATAATAATTCACAAATAAATAGTACTGCGTCGAATAAAACTGCTATATTCAATGAAATAAATAAGAAAATTTGAAAATTTGTATACTAAGGATAAAATTGCAACTAAATTGTGTTTGAAAAAGATAAATAATATACAAACAATCAAGAATATTCTTAAATAAAAATTAAATTTTTGGGTAAAAGTAAATGAATGATAAAAAAATTATGATTCTTCTTCAGAATGCTATTTCAAATCTAAATGCAATAAAACGAAGATTTTATTTGTATATTTTATGAATACGAAGATATAATAATATTATTTATTTAAAGTCCATATAAAATATAATAAAATTTTCAAGTGAAAGCAATACAAACTTTTTAGATTTTTATTATTTTCTAACGGAAACATAGCGAATAGCATAAAATTAAATAAAGTACTCGTATATAGAGAATTTATCGAAAACATACATTACATTCGAAAAGCAATTTAAAATATAATTTCAAAAAAATAGTTTATATATATATATATACATAAATATATACATAAATATATATATACATACACATATCTCTGTTTATATATATATATATATATATATATATATATATATATATATATATATATATACATATTTCCATTTGTTGCCCTCGCACAAAATGAATGTTATTACACTGTTTATGGCGTAAAATTTATTACGAGTCATAATATTTTATTTTCAAAACGAAAACAATTTGAAACGAGATTAATGGAAACACTTTGTGTGAAGAAAACGATTTCGTCGAAAGGTATAAAGTCGTTTGTTTTGACCCATTGTCTGAAAACGAGACTATTCGGATGCTGGACAAAGGTAATAGAAAATAAGAACTGTGTACTATTCTCTTTCGGTTGCAAGAAAGAGCTTTAACTATAATGAAAATAAAAATAAATCGTTAGAGTAACGACTTAATGTCTTATATTATATAAAACTGGACCTAGTTTTATATTATTTATGGTTCTTTCATACCGTTTTTATTTTGATTTTACACACTTTTCGAATATGTTTTTTCAATAATTCCAAATTTAGATCTCTAAAAGACTTTTTTAATGTTTGGTTGCTGACGATTTAAACATATGTATGTAACAATATTTTTTATTTATTTTTTAGAACAAGGTACAAATGGTAAGTTATTTAATGCCAAGTAATGGAAATTTTAATTGTACAATACGTGCTTTCGCTTACGAGCTTATTCGAAATGATTTGAATTTGTATAGTGAGAAATACACATGTTTATATATATGTATATATATATATATATATATATATATATATATATATATATATATATATATATATATATGAATATTCATATCGAAATACCATTAATTTAATATTTAATTAGAATGATATTTGTCTAGTCGAAATAATTTTGGAAGAAAATTGAAATGATATTTAGAATAGATGCACTTGGTAATTGAAGTTTTAATTAAAAACATCAATTCATTCGTTTTAGTTGCAATGCAAATGCATTCAAATATAATACAAAATAAATAGCTTAACTGCAAGTAAAGCAGTTTGTTTAAATTGAATCACTATGCATGTTCTTTACTGTTAGTATGGCGGTGATTGTTTTAAGGCGTGTCGTTAAATGGCAAATCTATTTAAAACGGAAAACCGGTAAAACGCTACTATTTTGCAATTAGCGACATAATGTAAGCCACAAATGTACAACACAATGTTAAAGGTGTTTAAAGGATTGCTTGTTTTGAGTAAATTGTTTTCTAATAAAATATATGGTTGTAGAAATAATTGTGTATAATTAGTATTTATATAGTTATTTTTATGGTTGAAAACGAATAGTGTAGATTTTTTATATATCAGCACTGAATTTAATTTAAATTAGAATATAATGAATGTATTAATTGTTATAGATTTTTTTCAGTTTTAGTAACTTTGTTTATCAAAAACAATTATTATACTTCATCATAAGTTTGTGTTTTTCAAAAAATTAACTGATTAAATCGATTTTTTTAATTAAATAATTTGATAGATTGTTTTTGGAAACATTAATGATATTATTGATTATAATTAATTTTACTTAATATTATTTTATAGGTTATACTCAATAAATATCTTTAGTTAACAAAAAAAATATTTTTTGACACAATATAAGATTTGAAAATGTTTATAGATGTTTTTTTAAGCGTGATATAAGTTATAAATTGGATCCCTATCGAAAGTTCTATCTAACCTAAAAAACATTCAACATACTTTTGTATATATATATACACACACACATGTATATATAAGGATGTTTTCTTAGACTAGATAGAACTTTTGATAGGGATTCAATTTAAAGTTCTATCACGTTAAAAAACACCTCATATATTAGCTCTACCGAAAAATTCTGCCTGTTTTTTAAGTAAAAAATAATAATAAATGTTTATACTGCTTATTATTATTTAATTAATTATATAATTTCCATTAACATCAACAACATTTTCTCATTTTGATGAAAACTTTTAAATTCCTTTTTTATAAAATTATTTGTTCTTATAAGCTAAAAATTCATCCAAATGTCTTTTTCACATTTCCATTATCATTAATTTGTTTCTATTAAAAAAAATTGTTCAGCCAAAAATAAGTGGTAATAGGAAGTTTCTATGTTTGGAAAATATGTTGGGTGATTTAAAGCGTCCCTACTACATTTTGCTATTTGTTTTCTGGATTGCCAAAGAAACATATCACTGCTTCGTCATGTCGTAAGATAACTTGTTTCCTCATAACAAGAGCCGGATACTTTTTTTAAACTCATTGTTCAAATTGTCCAATTGTTGACAATATTTTTTAATATTAATTGTTGCTTTTTTGGCTTTAGAAGTTCATAATAATTTAATCCTCTCTTATCCCACCATATAAAACACATCTCCTTTTTCACACCTAAACTCGGTTTAGACGTTAGTGGAATGAGTTGTCAAGCTTTTTAGTATGCTTTCTTCCTCACTATATTTTTAAATGTAATTCACTTTTAATCTACAGTTACGAAAATGGACCACTTTTGAGTGAAAGTAGAAATAAACAAACGGTTACACGAACGTGCCTGTTCTCAATTATCAAAATTTTTATGGTATTTTGGAAATTTGTACACCCAGGTAATAGGCTGATATAAACTGAATGCAACATATATATATATATATATATATATATATATATATATATATATATATATATATAATTTATGCTGTTAAAATACAGAAATATTAAATATCAGGTTTAAAAAAATAATAAAATGATTTATTATTTGTATAAGCAATTAATTTTTGTCTTTAATTACGATATTTGTATTAAAGAAATACCTTTGAATATTCTTTTACGACTTTAAAACCTATTATGAATACTGTTTGGAGATGACAAATTCAATAGAAGAAAAAGGCAATACGAATTGCCTGCACCAAAATAGCCAACTTAACAATTCAATACATATTGGATATTCAACGTATATGTTTAATACAATCAGATGATAAATGTGTAAAATCTTATCGTTCAGCACCCGAAACCACTTAGTATTCAATAGGTATATGTATTTTTAGTTTCCATTGGACCCACGTACGTCAAAACTGGGCGAGCAATCTGACAAGGAACAGACGCATACTCCACAGCGACAGATTCAATTCTTATTCCGAAACGGGAATAGGCAGCAGTAATTGACTTTACTGCTTGTTCAACATGTTGAACGTGTAAATGTTAAAGGTCACGTGAAGTTTGTCGAAGTGTTGTCAATCTAAACGATTGGCATATCTGTTGATACCGGTCGTTCATTTGGTAGGCGTGAAATATTATAAATATACACACATATCTTAATATATTCATCAGATATATATAGCAGTTTGAGTACTTTAATGAATAATATTTATCACTTGTTTTGTTGTTAACCTTAATAACTAGCAACGAGAAGTTTAAACTTGAATGAAATTTAGAAATGTTCATTTATTTTATAAGTTCTCATAAAAATATATGATGGTATATTTCATTAAAAAATTTGTTATTTAACTTATATTTTTTTTAATTAGTATTGAATATGGAAAATATTTAAATCAAGATATATTTAAAAATTAAAAGCAGTAAAAAAATAAACTAAGATTAAAAGTCTAGTTTAAGTTAAAAAAAAGTAGGAAAAAGGTAGGAAATTTTATCATTAATAATAAAATTGTTGCAATAGTTGTGATTCAAAATTTATTTTTCATTAGAAGAATATTAGTTGTACGTTTAATAATTGATATTATGTATCATTTAAATAATTATATATATATGTATATATATATATATATATATATATATATATATATATATATATATATATATATAAGTATAAAGTGATATAAATATTTAAAAAATACAGGACGAAATATAACGAAAAATATAAACCTTTTAGTAAATATGTACATATATATATATATATATATATATATATATATATATATATATATATATATATATGTATATATATATATATATAAGTATATTTTTTCAAAAAAATGCTCGAGGCGTAATTCAATTCTGTTTCTAAACGTGGATGAGATTAAACAATTCTAAAAGGATTCTTGTTCTTTTATAATTTCATTTACATATCAAGAACTGTCTACAAGACCGGAACGTGCTTTTACATCTTTTAAAGACGAATATAAATTAAATATCAAAGTAATGATACATTTGAAATGGAGCGTTCATATTTTATTAACATAATTTGTATTAAAAGATTTAGTTCCCGGAAAAATTATATTTTTTTCATTCCTTTAATTGATGTTATATATAAAAAAATAATTATTGTTCGTTTTCTCAGTGTTAATATATTATGACAGTATTTATATTTTCTCTTTCATATTTTGTCGAGTTCATGTTATAAATAAAATATTTAATGAATTAATTATAATTTCTTGAATATATTTCAATAAAATATTATACATTTCAATATTACTTATTTATTTTACATAATGTATATTTGAAATGAATAATTCATAGATGAATTATTTTTGTAAATATAAAATATCTTTAAATTTCGAAATACAGAATAAATGTAATATTATGACTATTATTATTGACCTTTGCTAGAAAATATATCAAAATCTATTTGCAAAATATTTATGATATTAAGTACATATTTTTTGCAAAATATTTTTATTAATTTAATTTCCAAGGCTAATCTACATAGGTACACATATAAAGATATATCAATATGAACAAATTATTTTTAAATAAATACAATCATATATATATATATATATATATATATATATATATATATATATATATTTATATACATATATATACATGTATATAGTATACATTTATATATGCGTATATTTCACGCAAATTCCGCATGTGTGTGAAAACATACAAATGTTAGAAATCCGTCGAAAGGTAAATTCAATTATGCCATTTCTCTATAGCAGACTTTCTTGACTTTTATTATTAATGTTCAAAAAATATAACGTACACAAATCTTGAATCTAAATCAATTTTCAATGCGCGAACATATACCTCTTTATAGAAGTAAAATTCGTTTTTTCCAATTTTTCGCATTGAGAGAAGCGATTTTAATTAATATTGAAATATGGTTTTCTTTCTATTTTTCTGGATTACTTTTTGTCGAAAATATTTTTTTTTGATTTAAGAATGAATTTATGTCTGGAATTAGAAGCATGAAAATTTATGTCTTAAAGGTTTTTCACTTTCTGAATAAATCCGATCACAGCTATGTTTTTTAATTTTATATATATTTTGTTTTTGTACATGATTTTTTAAAATTCTGAGATGTTATGCATATATATATATATATATATATATATATATAAACAAAATTAAATATTCATTTACTGAAATTATTGATAATATACATGAATGATTGTGAAACAAATTTATAAAAACTACAAAAAAATATTTATGTATATACAAATTCATTCACACACATGTATATATATGATGATAATTTAAGAACCAAATTTTGTTGAATAGAAACATGAAACCAGTAAAAATAACAAATAATAAAAAAGTAAAAAAAATATGTCTATTTATATAATTTTGTGGACGATAAATAATTGAAAAATATTTTCTAACGGGAAGAAATAAATTATTAAAATATAATTTTCTTGTTGATTTAAATTCTATAGGGGCATATTTTCACAATGTTTTCAATTACTAAATTGGGTTTGATCTAAAAATAAATTCTGGTAAATAATTGACGTTATGATATTTTTAGAAATTCTTTCAATAGAATCTGTATGAAGTGAAATATGAGAATATGAAAATACTTTTGAAAAAGAAACTGTTGTATAGAGAAAAAAAATCCTGAAATAATGTAATATTAGGGACCGAATGTAATCTCCCTCACAGTACTACAATGATGAACGATAAATTGTAAAAAGATTAAATATTAATTAAGAATAGTAATGATTAAGAGAAAAAGACTTATAATTAATAAAAGAAAAATTCAATATGGGATTCAGATACAAGGGCACTTTTTTATATAATAAAATTTAAGAAAATATATTAATTGAAAACACAATATAATTCTCAGAACGTAATAGAAAAATATAAATATTATTTTTCTTTATGTGTATTAAGTTCCTAATGGGTATTATTTCCTTACTTTTCCTCTTAAGATACACATTTATTTTCATATAAAATATAATATATTCACGATCAAATATTCATTAAAAATGAAATTTTAAATTATAAACCGTAGGTAATATTTTAAATAATAATTGAATCCTGAAACTGTTACAAATACTAATTTATCTCACTCACACGTTTAATAATGTAAATAAATATATATCTTTTTTTAAAAAAAATCCGATTCACAGAAAGTCGTACATGTGGTACATTTAACCACAGTACAGGTGTTTAAAAGAGTCCTCGTTGAATTTTGCAATTCAAATTACAATTAAATTTCCATATCTGACCCCATCAAAACGTTTGATCGTAACGTTGTGCACATTAACCGGTAAAATAAGTAATAATGTTTATGGCGTGATTGGCTCGTGCAATTTATATACGTGTACATGGATAAAACGGAGAATCCAATTACAGTAATTGTTATTGCGTTACCGAATAAGCAGCATGTATAAATTTCCATGTAGTACTTTTTTATTATTAATATATATCAATATATGTACATGTTTATGGGTAATATGTAAGTCTAGTGTTGATGAAATATTGCAGCCGAATAATGCTTGCTTGATGGTGGTGTTAAAAAAATCCGTTTTGTGCGCTGAATTTTTATACTCTCTGTTTATTTTAATTAATTTATATTTAAGAAACTCTTAGAATTTGTGCTCGTTACTTTTGATTAACAGTAATTATAAAATAGTATTTTATAAAGTTGGATGTATAATAGTTTTTTTTAAACCTTCAACGCATTAATTATTTATTAAATTATTTAGCACATTGGTAAATATATACCTTCTGCCTATGTCCGTTTATTTTTATAAACTCAATAATTCATCTTTTCTTATTTTTTATATGTTATATAATAATAAATCATATAATACTTTCCAAACCTGCTGAAAAATTATTTACACTTGATTCGATTTTGAAATTTTGTTTAATGTAGACTAAGTAAAACTATAAAGAAATGAATTGTTTTTATATTAATTTAATTATAAAATTAATATAATTTCTACATATATATATATATATATATATATATATATATATATATATATATATATATATATATATATATATATATGCATGTGTGTGTATTTATATATGTTTACAAAAATATGCAATTTTTAAGAAAGTATAATTATACTTAACTTTGTATTGCTACATTTATTAATAATTACATGATTGCTGTCTAATTATTGTTTAACGATTAATTTACGTATTATTAAAATTATTAGCACGCTTTTTAATAGTTGAACTTTAAAATAATTCTAAAGTGAATAAAATGTAACTTTTAAGTTTTAATAAAATTGATACCTTTTTGCTTTTACACTCATTCGTTCAATACATAACTGATTTCAGATTCTTTTTTACATTATTCTTTTATTAAGTATATAAATAAGCTTTGATAGATAATTTTGTTCATTAAAAAAGTCATCTATCAAAAATATTTTAATAAAATATGAATAAAAACATTCTTTTATGGGCATTGATCAATAGAAACAATCATTTCAATGTTTAGAGTTTAAACGTTATTCAAATAATGTACAAATAAATACGAGTATGTCTCGGTAGTGGAATTAAACCATTTAAAATTGAAATTAAAACTGGTATCAGTAGCATTATAGTACGTTAAAATACAGATTTATATGTCATAATGGTGTCGTAAACAGAATCAAGAACATTATAATACTCCCAGAAGTGAAGAGTGTTTACCAGCAGTTAAACTATCATATTTGTACTGGAATGGAATCGCTTGTATTATACAATTTAAATATTAATGTTGAATTTAGAAATGTAAGTAAATATTTGTAAAATAACATTTTTATAGAAAAATTATTTAAAATAAACGCATGACTATTTTTTATGCCTTGACTTAAATTAATCTCGTAAATAAGTTATCAAGTTCAAATAAAAAAAAGAATATGTGTACTCATGTACACATGCCAGAAGTGAAACTTCTTATCAATAAAGTAATCAAAAGGTACATGAACAAGCGTATGCCTAAAACTCGTAGATGAACAAATTCTTCAGAATAAAGCAAGTAACAAAATGCAGAAATGTAGTAGGAAGAGAAGCGATAAATACACGGGATAAAAATTTAAGTAGAAAATGATCAATGTTTTAATTAAATTAAATTTTTACAATTATTTCATATTAACACATTGTATGCGGACAACACGTCTCGATGATGATCTTTCGCACTGTAGTAATAGTATGTCGTCGAGACGTTGTCCGCATACAATGTGTTAAGTAAGATTAACAATTATTTTCAAATTAAAACTTTTATAAAATTATGAATTATGAAAATTTATTCGTTTTCGTTTGGAATTTCTTCCATTTCCATTGCTCCCTCCGATGGTGACTGAGTAGGTATAAACGATACAATTAGTTTTTGATAAGTAAAATTTTTGCGCAATAGACTTTACCATCTTAAAGCCTGTAAAAACATTTTTTTTAATTACTATTATATTACTGTTGTATAATATATAGTATACAACTAGATCAATGTTTTAAAAATTAAACAATTAAAGGAAATACTCACAAATAATATCTACCTGCAATAAATAGCATCTATTTAGATACTATTTATAGATAATTGATAATTTTATAACACCACATAAAATTCAATAAATCTTCAAAATGACACCTGAGAATAAAGAATTCATAGTTATTGTGAGAAATTGTTACAAATAAAACAATAGATAACATCAAAACTGTAATAGGTTTCGATAATTTTTAAATGCCATGTGTTTTAATTGTATTTCTTTTATTTGATAAATAGATCAAATGTATATACATAACGTTATAAAATACTATATCTATGTTTTGTATACATGTACATAACCTCATTTTCACGTTGATTTGATAAATTTTTAAATACCACATGGATGTAATTTAGTATTATTTAGCTTATTATTATAATATGAGATTATATAAATTAATATACTTACCAAAAATATCAATGTAATTACATTAAATAACACTCTTATTTAAACACAATTCACGTAATGACGCGCTCAGTCTATTTACTTAGCTTTAACTTATGAAAGCGACGCGCATACGGCTTCATACGTCTTTCTCTGTCTATAAGCATCTTATGGAAATTCAAATAAAATTTATTGATCTAAAGTATATATAATATTATATATATATATACATAAATTTTACAGTAAATAAGATAATAAGTCGATGTGGTCTGTTATCTGTTAAGATATTTTACCAGTATCCAGTGAAGGTAGGTGTTTGTGTTTTGATATAGACCAAGGAAATATTTTCAAAATACTTTCAAAAAACGCGGCAATGACGTGTTGCATCAAGGGTTCCGCATCCGAAAAAGAGACAATAGAAGTTCCGCCTCCGAAAAACGCCACAAGAGAAGTTCCACTTCAAAAAAATTGCCGAAAAGTCTAAGGATTTTTCGAGAAATATATATATATATATATATATATATATATATATATATATATATTAAAAATTATACAGTAAATATAACTAAAATCACTGTTTCTATTTTAATTTTTTATGATCGTTTTCAGTATTTGTATAGAGTGGCACAAATGAAATTCGAGGATACTAATGATAGTAAGCCAATAAATATATATCTAAACAATCAGTCTCATTTGGGCCATCTTATATAATTATCAGATAATATTGATACTAGATTTAGTTTCAATATATATATAAATATATTTAGATATTAAATATATATATACATACATGCACGTGTAAGTATGTGTATATGTATATATATATATATATATATATATATATATATATATATATATATATATATATATATATATATATATATATATGTGTATATGTATATGTATATATATATATATATATATATATATATATATATATACACTCACACATACATATGATGTAATAAGAAATTCATTAGCAGTTTCCAGAATATCTATAATTTTTTTTCTGAAAATCGGTTTTCTATTTATTAGTACTCTAAATATTTGTCTATTTAAAAAAATATTCATAGTTTTACCGACATTTTATAAATTTAGTAACACAACTCTAATATAGATATGTTAGATAGAGAGTGTTCCATTATGAATGTCAGAACTTTGAAAGCTGGTGGCAACTATGTTTGAATTTTTTTATGCTGATTTTGACAATTCAGCTTAGTATAGTTTGGTAAATTGTCATGCAATGTTTAAAATATTGATAACGCTTAGAAATTGGCAAAACTTGTTATAAAATTCAATGTTCGATTCATAAAATTTATCGTGCGCTTCGAGAAACTTACGGTCAACACTAAAATAAAGGAAATTGCAGAATTTAGTATAATGAAAGCAATTCACAAGTCATTGAAAGAAGATCATTGTATCCACAAAAAGTAACTGTCTGGTGTGAGTTAGATGCTGGTGATGCCATCGGATCATATTTTTTTCAAAATGAAGCTGGAGATCATCTTACAGTAAATGGAGTGCGTTAGTGAACCATTATTAATGATTTTTTTTAAAAAAAATGATTGAAAATGGTTTGTACGATGTATGGTTTCAATAAAACGGTTCTACGTGCCATATATCTACGCAAACCATATACTTATTAAAACAAAAGTATAACAAGTTCATTATTTCACGAAAGGAACCCATCGATTGACTACCAAGATCGTGTGATCTAACTCCATTGAATTATTTTCTGCGGGGTTATGTGAAATCATTGTTTAATGCTGATAAAACCATAAAGAACATGAGCATTAAAAATAAACATTGAACGTGTAATTTATGAAATTGGCTTACAATTATATGAAAGAGTGACTAAAAATTGGATTAAACGAATGCACTATGTCAAGCGAAGTCGAGGTGGTCATATGAGTGAAATTGTGTTTCATCATTAATGTTATAAAATATGCTTAAAAATAATAAAAAAAATCAAATAAACATTTTTTTTATTTCTATTAAAAATTCTGACGCGTTAATTGGAAAACCCTATATAAACATTTGAAATATTATTTATTAATAAATTAAAACTTGTAGAAAACTACTCATAAAAATATATTTACAATAGTTAAAATTATAATAAAAATATGATTTTATATATTATATTAATTAATAAGACTTAAAACAAACAAAAAACAAACTACACAATTTCATAACTGAATACTTTCTTACATGTGCTTTAAGAGAATGTAATATTTTTATAGTAAATTATTCATCTAGAATCATTGCCAATTAAAATAATGATTTATATCAATGTGACATACAAAATTCTTACAAAACACAATTTACGCATTTTTTTTGAATTTATTATCAATTAAAGCAAGTATATCCTGCCAAATCCAGCGAAAGCATGATGACGAATGCAGATTTATTCCTATACTCCTTCCCTAATGTCAAGAAAGATTAATGTCTTTAATGTTGACGCTTGTCGGAGTTTCTTATGAAAGTTTTGTGCATTGATGTTGAAATGACATATCATGTAAATAAAATTTCTCTTACTTAAACTTTAACTTATCTGATATATTTTTTTCTTCGAAATACTGAAAAATTTTGTTATGGAAAATATATGTAACATTTCTATGAAAACAGGTGTATATATATATATATATATATATATATATATATATATATATATATATATATATAGGGTAGCCCAAATGAAACTGAAGGACAGTAAGCAAGCAAATGTATTTTTAAACCCTTCAATCTTATTTGGGCCAACCAATATGTATATATATATATATATATATATATATATATATATATATATATCCACCATCTTTTTATCCACTGCTGAATACAAGTTCTTCCCAAAACATTGCAATTTGACTAGTCCAATGCCTTTTTCTTCTAACTTATTTCAACGAATTTTCTTCTTTCTTTGTTCCATCTAACTATGAAACTCTTTCTAGGCTTTTTTATATATCTAGGTTCCTAATCACTAATTTTTCTTATACATCAGTGGTCTTCTCTTCTTGCTATACATTTAGTCCAAAAACTAATTGAACTTTTGAAATAAAATACACAAGAAATTATCTATTTGTCAATATTTATTTTGTCGCCTTCAAAGTATTCACCGTTGGAAGCAATACATATATTCCAACGCTTCGTCCAGTTCTCAAACACTCCTGCAAACTTGCTTTGTGGTATAACCTTCAGTTCACGTAGCGAACTTTCTTTTATGACTGTGAGTCAAAACGATGTCCTTCAAATGGTAACTTGAGTTTTGGAATATGAAAAAGTCGCACGAAGCCATGTCAGGCGATTATAAAGCTTGCGGAACGATATCGGTGGTATTTTCGGTGGACTTTTTGAAAAAATTAATTGCACCATGCGAAAAGCGATATGTTTCATTTCCAATATTTCAGCCAAAATAACATGATATTGTATTTTTGAGATTTCTATCTCAGCTGCTAACTCTCTGATGGACATACGACAATTTTTGAGTACCAATACCTTGAAAATTGTGATGTGTTTGTCGTTAGTTGATGTCAATGGGCGTCCAGATCGTGGTTCATCGTCGATGTCTTCATGGCGTTCTTTGAAAGCCTTATGTAACTCAAAAACTCTTGTTCGCGATAGAAAATTCTCAAGGTATGCTTTTCTTAACATTCCCAACAATTGTGCGAAGTTTATTTGGTTCGAAACACAAAATTTAATGCAAATTCTTTGATCAACTGATTTCAACATCGTAAAAATCGCTATAATCAACAATCACCGTCTAACAAAAACCACTGTAAATTATTTATTAATGAGTGTAGCGTCATAAAATTCGACACAAATATTATTGACAGATTTACCAACTGAAAAAAAATTATAACATGACATTTCACAAGCACGAGCAGTTTAAATGAGAAAGTTTTGTCAGTTTTCGGACTTAATGTATGACTGACTCATTTTCATTTCAAACTTCTCATTTTTGCTATAAGCTCCTTAACTTTTGTTTTCTTTGTGATTTAATTAGTTTATTATCTTTACACGTTATTCCTAACAGCAACTCCCAATGCTTCTTCTGTTGTCTGAAGCTGTTGAATTATTTCAGCATTCAGATTCATGTTTCTTTAGCAAAAGTGAAAATAAGTAAGATGCATTGATCAAGAAATGTTTTCTTAAAACATAAAAAAATATTTAATTTTAAATTTAGAAATGTCTTCCGCATTGACACTACCCCAATTTTAATTCTTATATTTACTTTATCTATGAATATTTATGTAGTGTTAAAGTGTTGTCCTAGTATACATTGTGTTGTCCTAGTATTTTATAATAAGTTTTCACAATTTCTGAGCGTTATCAATATTTTAAACGTTGCATGATAATTTACCAAACTATACTGAGTTGAATTGTCAAAATCAGCATAAAAAAATTCAAACATGGTTGCCACCAGCTATCAAAGTTCTGATATTCTTATTGGAAAACCCTCTATCTAACATATCTATATTAGAGTTGTGTTACTAAATTTATAGAATGTCGGTAAAACTAGGAATATTTTTTTTAAATAAACAAATATTTATAGTACTAATATATACATATTTTTATATACATATTTTTCAATTTTTCTATTTATTTTTTTTTAGCTTGATTCTTCTTCGATATGAAAACTTGTTTAATATTACTTTTGTCTTGCTGAAGTTAGGACCTTGAGACCAACTTTTTGATTTGCTTTATTCAAGTCTTTTATTATTTTTTTGAGTTCATCTGAGCTTGTTGAGAAAATAAGAATTTCTTCAAAAAGTATTAAGTAACTAAACCTTTTTCCAATTACTAAAATTTATACACACACACACACACACACATATATATATATATATATATATATATATGCGTGTGTGTATGTGTACAAATATAAAATCTATTTACCATGTGATTAAAATTATTTAAATAAGTGAATTTCTTATAACTGTAAACTTAGAAAATAATCTGGTTTTTGCATAATTGATAAATATTCTATTTTTTGTGTCAAAAATAATGAAATAAAAATTAAAGACTTTGAAAAACGCCTAAGATAATAACAGTATTAAATTTTTTCTTTACAAAATGATCATTGTAAAATATAGCTCTATGAATATTATTGTTCATAAAGTTACAATCGAAAATAATTGCAACAGAGGCCTGTCATGACACAAAATTTATATATTATGAACGATTTTTCATATATATATATATATATATATATATATATATATATATATATATATATATATGTTTATATGTATATATATATATATATATATATATATATATATATATATATATATATATAAATATATAATATATATATATATATATATATATATATATATATATATATATATATATATATATATATATATATATATATATATATATATACTATATATAAAATATATATATATATATTCATATATATATAATATATTATATATATATATATATATATATATATATATATTTACTCTTAAAAATTTAATGGTTCATATATAAAAATATTTTTATTAAAACTGTGAAATGAATCTATAACCATTTACATTAAAATTACTTAATTTTACCGGTGATGAAAAATATATTAAATTACAAAAAATATATTAAATTAAAAATATATTAAACGTTACGTTGCAAATATTAATATTAAAGATATTGCTAATGACATATTACTATTTATTTAACTAACAATTGAATAGAATATTGTTAAAAGAAATAAGAATAAAAAATAGAAATTAAATAAGAATAATAACTGAATTTTTTCTTATTAAATAAAAATAATAATTGAATCCCTATCGAAAGTTCTATTTAACTTAAAAAAAAACATCCTATATTCATATAAAGAGTTTTTCTTAGATTAGATACAACTTTCGATAGGAATTCAATTTGAAATTATATTACGCTTAAAATCACTTTATTCAATACAGTTTCTTAGAAAATATCAGACAATTTTTTTATTTAACATTATTATAATATCGATAAGCAATTAATAAGAGTTATAATATATTAGAGTAATTAATATCTCACTGATACAAACTATACATATTATAATGATTTTAATAAGAATGAATCTGTGAAGAATATTTTCATTATAAAATCAATATCAACTGACGTATAAAATTATTTTAACATGTTTTTAAACCGTTATTTAGTTTTAATACCATTTGTATTTATTACATAAATAAATCTATTTGAATGTAACAAGTAGAACTGAAAACAATAAAGCGTATAAAAAAATATTGTAAAGAAGAACATTGAATTACGGTACGTAATAACTTTCAGAAACTGAAATATTGGTTTAAAAAAAGCTTCTGTAAACTTTTATATTTTAAAATGTCATGAACATAATATAAAATTGACAAATTGTGGGAAAGTTCAGAGTAGTTAGTTTTCGATATTGATTTTCAGACAATTAGTTTTATAAGTAAAAAATGTAATTGAAAAGCATTAATATGTTGTTTAAAAATTTGAATATGCAATAATTATATATATATATATACACATATACATTGTGTGAATTTTATTAATACATATATGTAAATATTTAATTGAATCAATAAACATAGTTTTTTAAGCAATAAAATTATATTACTTGCAAAAAAAATACTTTATTTGATTAATATTTTCAATTCAAACGATTTTAAGTCATCATATAGGTAAATTCAAAATTATTTGTAAAAAAATTTTACAAAAGAATAATTTTTCATATTTTTTTTAATTGTTGAAACGGATAATTGGTTTCTAGTGAGATTAATATAAAATTATCAAAAGTGGTAGAGACTGACACAGGAAAAATATTTTTTGTAAATACAGTTACAATAAAATCTTTCAGAATTTATTGAAATCAAAAAAATTGATAATTCAAATTGGAAAATACCTTTGAAATACGTTTGGAGTATATTTTACCTTCAAAATATTAATAAAAGCTGAAGATGACATTTATGAAAGTAATATGTTTTATTACAATAAAATACGATCTTTTAATCGTAGTTATCTTCTAAGATTATATAATCTTTGAAATTGTACATAACTTTTGAAAATACTTTTCATAATTAAAACAAATTAATTTTTACCCACAACAACACAATATGTTATAAAGGGTTCAATAATCACTAATTTTTAATTTTGCCTTTTATAAGAATAATGGACTAATACGCATTATGATGGCGATGCTATTATCGTCAGAACCTGATTTTTAACGATTGGTATCTTTATATTAAATCACGAATATTTATAAATTCTTACAACAAATAAAACATGAGTCAGAATTTAAAAATATTTTTAGAGAGTAATGGACAGTCATTATTTTTAATTACGTATTATTTCTCTTTAATTAAATGTATGTTTTTAATAAAATAGGTCATTATAATTGTATGCGTTTAAAATTAATGCTCCTCAATTCAAACAATATTTTTAAAATTACTATTTTTTTCTGAATATAAACCCTTAATATGATGAATGAGAAAAATATGGAGAGAAAATATCATCTATAAGACAAATATTTAAAGAAAATAATATTAATAACTAGTGAAAATCAAAGCTGGTAATAAAATTATTTTTTTTATAAGAAAAATAAGAAGATATCTGTGAAGAATACAATAATGTTTGAAATTGTTATAATTTTGATTCTCACTTTCTCTCTCTCTCTCTCTCTCTCTCTATATATATATATATATATATATATATATATATATATATATATATTTGAGGGTCGTTTGATAAGTATGGTAAATTTATTTATTGTTTAATTTAATTAATGAATTAAGTTTTTCAATATAGTTTTTTTTACTTTTTTACCATACTTATCAAACGACCCTCGTGTGTGTGTGTATATATATATATATATATATATATATATATATATATATATACATACATATATTGCAAGAAAAATTAGTTGTCAACTACTTTTGATAATTTGAGATTAATTAACAATTTGATAGTGATTTGAATAATATTGAATTTCATATTTTTAACATATTTTTAACACTAAACCTACCGACAATTTTTGTATACCTATTCGTACCGCGCGCGGTCAAATTGACCGGTAATTAAAAAAGTTATCGATTTTATTATTCAATGCAGATAATTGTTGATTTGTTGCTAAATGTATATAAAATAAAGAATTTTCATGAAGTTTCGTCCAAATTTATTTTTATATAATTTCTAAAATTCTTTATAAAAAAACAAATAAAACTAAATTTTTATACAGAATGTTATGCATACATAATATACTTTATTCGGCTTCCTCACATTGTTTACAAATTATTTTAGTCTGAAATGTGCATTTGCCGCAAACATATTTTTCGCACTTCGAACAGATTTTTGTTGTTTTATAACCTTTACAAAATTTTATTTGACAAGTTTTTCGTACGGACAAATCGGAACTTGAGGACGGTGTTGGTAAAAGCTTTTTTTCTTGAGATTTTTTATATGCATCGCCGAGTTCTGAAGCTAACTGGAACAAAAATTCCTGCCTCGAAATGTTTTCACCCGTTGTTTCTTTATACAAAATCCAGGCATTTATTCCAGCTAGGTCCAAAATGTTGAAAAATACCTGAAGTGGCCACCTACAACTTTTCGACTTCACGCTGTATTTCTTTGCCATCTGGTCTGCCACATCTACACCAAATTTTGTACTATTATAAAATCTAATAGTTTCCGGTATTCCAAATTTGTCTGGTTTGTTTGGCATATATTGTGTAAATCTACACCTAGTCTTCGACGGAAACAACTGCTCATCAACAGCAATATATGCACCAGGTTTATAACAATTTTGTGAATTTTCAATAAATCGATCCCATATTGTAGATATCATAACAAATTTGTTGGTTTGTAAACGCTGACTTCTTTCGCTCTTCTTATCAAATCGTATAAACTTATCGGCTCATTGTTTTCGAAAAAAAAGCGGGTCCCCAATTTTTATTCCACAAATATGAGATATCCAAATTTTTTGCCTCATATGCGCCACGAGCATATAGCAAAGAAATAAATGCGTCTAGTTTTGTTGCATTTAGCTCCCACTTAGTCCCCAACACCCTAAATGCTTCTTCTTCTGTACATTTTATAATATGATGCATTATACACTGATCAACGATAAGAGTAAATGCCGTCTTCATTTGTCCTTTCATTATATGTCGTTTAGCATATCCTGTTGGCCCTGACATATCCCTAAAAATATTATGCACTGGTAACCTGCCAGGTTTGGGACTTCCGTTTATTTCTTCCCAGACTGTTCCATCAGCAGCTGTTTCGATGCGTTGATCCTCTAAATCTGTCTCACTTTCGGATGTCAATAAAACTCTCTTTCTTTTCTGTCCTGGACGCTTTTTTATAATATTCTCCTCTTCACTATCGCTTTCTGATTCCAATTCACTTGTTGTAAATAGCTCTTTCTCTGTTTCCATGTTTTTTCAATTCGAGAAGTTTCTTGTTCATCATATTCTGAAAACTCTTCTTCTATTTCCGTTATATTTCTTAGGTAATTTGTAATTTTCAAATGCTTTGCCATTTTTAGGGTAAATATCTACAACAGATTATTACACTATGTAAGGAATAAAAAATTTACACCAAGTATTGATACTTTACCTTATCTCCTTCAAATAAACAATTGTAAAAAAAATGCATAAGAAACTCTTTAGAAGTGCACTACTTGAGACTAATCAATACTATTGTTGTCTACTCTTTTCAATTGAAACCGACGTTGAGATAACTGTAAAACATTTTACTCTGAGACAACTGTATAATATTTTTTCCCACCGGTCATATTGACCGACCGCGGTAGCTAGGCCACAAGACAAAATTTTCTTGGAAAATAGAAAAAATAACTAGAAGTAAAGAATGAAGAAAATATTATATGCATATTCTAAGAATTGTCATACAGTTTAATAACGGTATTATAACGTTTAAAAATGTGTAAGTTTTACAAAAGTTTGAAAACGGTCAATTTGACCGGTACTGGTAGGTTTAGTGTTAAATAGAAATTCAAGTAGAAAATAATTAAGTATAAATTCATTAGAAAATGATATAATTTTTCTCCTAATCTAAACTATGAAAATATTCAATTTATACACTTGGTTCTTTTAGTAATGATTATATATTTGTAAGAACATAATTAACATTCACGATTATTAAATGCGAGCTTACGGCTTCACGCTTTAATAAATGTAAGGAAATATGGCTATAACTTACGCACAAGTCATAATAAATAACTTTAAGTAACAAGAAACATAAAAATTCTTTCTTAAAATGCGCGTAGCTGTAAGGAATGATCACGATATTAAAGAATATTTCATTCTTGTTACTATACCGGATGTGCAGACTAGCGTACATGACCTTTTACGTTAATTTTATACTAGGTTTAATTTAAAGACAATGCACACACAAACAATGTTCTTCTGCTTAATAGAAAATTATTATGTATAAATGTGCAAGGAATTGTTTAGAAACGTATTTAAATATGTTCATGTTTTTTTCGAAGTTGAATGTTTTCAGATTTAATTACGTATCTTTCTAATGTACATAATTTGAACACGTAAATACTATATAATTTTTTGTATGTTATTAAAATCATATTATTAATTAATTTCATTCGTGTGAGATAATTTTGATAATATTTAAAGCACAGATTTTAATTAAATGTATCAATATTTGCGTATTTATTAACGTATTTAACGTTTACAATAACTTAAAATCGTTTCAACTAACTTCATTACAAAAATTATTTAGCATTTTAACACCAAAAGATATTAGAAAGTGTACAATAATTACTAATTGTTCATTTTGTTTGTTTATAGCAATAATAAGTTAATACCCATTTCAATGGCAATGCCATTTTAACACAAACGATTTTTTTATCCCCAACATCACAATGATTATGAAGTGTTGAAAAAAAACTTTTTCTGCTTAAATGTAAAGACCTTTTTCCAACATTCATTTGATTTTCTGAAATAAATGTCTTTATCCATAACAACTATTGCATTCCCTTTTGTCTGTTTTTAAAGAGTAGTTTAATTTTGAAAATTTATTTTTTTTGTATCTTTTTGATTGTGTATTTTATCCAATTTTGTTTTAAGGCTTTGCTTGCAAGGCTTTTTATTAATATTATTCTTAATCACAATATTATCTTTGTTGCTTTGTGGACCTGATTTCATCATTTATATCATTATCAGATAGTTAAACAGATGTTGGTAAGTCAGTAACTTACAAATATTAAATGATAGTGTTAATCTTTATGTTGTCTGTTGCAAATTATAATAAGAACTATTTTTTTATATTAAAGTTATATAATTTTAATATAAAAATATGTAATAAATCTTTAATAAGTCTTACAAATTATTTCTTTCAATCTCATTTGGGCCACCCTTTGTATGTATGTGTGTGTGTGTGTATATATATATATATATATATATATATATATATATATATATATATATATATATATATATATATATATATATATATAAGTTAAGTTTGGTGATTTTAAACTTACAAAAATAAAATAACAATGAAAGCGAGTAATACAATTTTTATTGTCTTCTAAACAAAGTTACAACAATTCATACTTATATATTATAAATATGTCACACTGAATGATGCAATGAAGAATTACAGAGTTTATATACCATTTTTTGTCAATACACCTGGAAGGGTGGTTTACCATATTCCATTGTTTCATAAAAATATATTAATAATTGATAAAGGATATCCTTAATGATCGCAGACTTCGAATGGTAGTTTTTTAATAAGGATAGAGGTTAAATATGTGATTTATAGTTAAACCGGATACAGGTCCGCCGGGGTTAATACATGGACACTAATACAATGTACATAACTTATATATATATATATATATATATATATATATATATATATATATATATAAATCGACCGGTGGTGAATAGGCTAGCTCATCGTCTATCATTTAAGACTAGTCGGAGATATAACGCTTGCAAGGCTTTTTATCAGAGGCGAAGGAAACTTGCTTAAGGAAGTAAATTAAAATAACCTTAAATAAAATATATTCATCAACCCACCTGATCAATGTGGTGAATATGACTAAGTACTAGAATGTTAAGATTCACTATATAACATATTTACCATTCTGGCCAAGAATATTAGTGAGGATTTTTCATTCTCTGATTTTTCCCTGAGATATGTTATTTTTATCTTAGATAAAGAGCCTTGTTTGTCTTACTTTTTTTATGCGATGATCGAATGCACTCTTCGACATAACAGGTAGTGATGTGATCTATTATATCACTGATCATTTATATATATATATATATATATATATATATATATATATATATATATATATCAGCTACTTTCTATTTGCTATTGAATGAATTCGTTTCCTAAAACATTCCACTTCTGGTGATTGTATGTTGTTTCTCCTATTTTACAGAAGCGAATTTTTTTCTTTTTTCTATTTATCAATGCTTTTCTTGTCGGCCATTTGATTTTTCTGCTTCATTAATCAATAATTTCTGTTATCCATTTGTTCTTGCTTAGTGACTTGTTATTTTTATTTTAAACTTTTCACTATAATTGTAAATTTCTACGTAACATATCTAATATGCATTTTTTCATAATTCTGTTTAATATATTGTGTTTCAATGCCACAAATAAAAATAGAAAGTTTTATTTAATCAGAACCCTTTTATTTATACATATAACTTAATGCAACTTCATAATATAAGAATTTATTCTTAACTAAAGCTATCACATATTTAATCTCCTGTTTATATATATATATATATATATATATATATATATATTATATATATATATATATATATATATATATATATATATATATATATATATATATATATATATATATATATATATATATATATATATATATATATATGAGGGTCGTTTATTAAGTATGGTAAATTTATTTATTGTTTAATTTAATTAATTAATTTAATTACATTTTTCAATGTAGTTTTTCTTACTTTTTTACATACTTATCAAACGACCCTCGTATATATATATATATATATATATATATATATATATATATAAAATAACAATCGATACCAATCCATTGTTAGGCGAAAGCCTCATCGAATATGATTAGCTCTTCTTAATTTTTTTTCCAAGATCATTCTACTCTTGCCAGTTAACTTCAGCCAACCCTCGCCTCCACTATAATTCACAATTTTATCAGTCCATCTTTAATAGTTTCTTCTTCGGTTTCATTTTGTCTCTAGTCTATAATAATTTCTGTTGATTTATTTTACTTTCTTCTTGCTATATGCCATTCTTATGCATATTTCAGCGTTTTTATTTATTTTATTATTTTAATAACTGTTGTGTGTTCTCGTATTCATTTATAGGTTTTCATCATATTTAGTAATTCTTAATACTGTTATCACCACATTTCGCTTGTTTATTAAAAGTTTCTACTTCATTCAGTTTCCAGATTTTTGATACGTAAATACAAATAAGTACTATATATTAATTATATATTTTTCATTTTTTATTCGTTTTTTTTTCTCGTTTCAAGTTCAATGATATTTCACTCTTCGTTATATATATTATTTATTATTCCAAGTGCTATCCATTTTACCCTAATTCTTAATTTAATCTCTGGATTTAGATCACAATCATATCATTTCTTTTTTTCCATGTATTTTATTTCATCCACTTATTCCAAGCATATATTCTCTAAATGTATATTTTTTTTCTCTGAAAATCTATTAAACACTATTTTAGTTTTGTTCATATTTATTTTTATTCGTACTCTTTTACTTTTCTCTAAAAGTTTTTCAAGTTATATTTTTAACATTTCTTGTTTGTTTATATGTGTGTATGTGTAAATGTGTGTATGTGTGTATATATAAATATGTGTATATGTGTATGTATGTATGTGTGTATATATATATATATATATATATATATATATATATATATTTATATAATACACAAACAATGATCGTGTTATAATTACGACATGCAAGTATAACAGCAATTCATTTATGTTACACTTCTCGAAAACAAATAAATATGACAGAAAGATAAATGATGAAAGATAAAATACTTAATTAAAAATTTTTAAATTACATAATAAATTTGTCATGCATTTATAACGGACGCTGAAAATAAAATAAACAAATCCAGAACGCGTGACAAATGGATATTTATTTTACAGTTTTATTTGCAGTGCTTGTCGCCAGTCTGAGTTCTATAATTAAATATTCAAAAGTGGATATTGTGATTTCACTATGTAACATATTTTATATAATTGAAATAATTACCTGTCAGTAAGACATCGGTTATTAATTATTATTTTTTTGAAATATTCAATGTATGGGAATTATTATACGGGAAAAACTTGTTTCTTTACTTAGTTTTAGAATGTATTTTCATAAGTTATTTTTGGAAATTTTCGTACGTTACTTAGAATTTAAAAACTTAATTTACAACTGACAAAAATAACAAATTATTGATAACTATCTTCTGATGCACATATATATATATATATATATATATATATATATATATATATATATATATATATATATATACATAGCTGCGAAATTCAAAAGACCAGAAGGCGGAAGGGAGATATTTGCCAACCTAATATATATATATTCTCCATCATTTTTTTCATATATACTGCAAGATGAAGGCTTCTCCAAAAATCTTCTGCTTCGACCTATCCATATGCTTTTCTTTTCCAATCCATTAATACGATTTTTTTTATATATCTGCACCATCTATTCATGGATTTTTACTCAACCTTTTTATATATTTAGATGCTAAATCAATAAATTCTCTTGTCAACACACAAAGTTAGTTATACGTCAAAAACAATTGGAGCTAGGTTGGAATATGTTGCCGCATCCAGCGTACTCGTGCGACCTTGCGCCGTTAGACTTCCACATGTTTCGGTCTTTGCAAAACTTCTTGCGTGGTAAATCGTTCAATTTTAATAAGGCTATAAAGCAGCACCTTATCCAGTTTTGCTCTGATAAAGACAGGTATTTCTACGAACATGGAATTATGAAGCTCACTGAAAAATGGCAAAAGGTTATCGAACAAAATGGCAAATACATTATTGATTAAACTTTGTATTTTATAAAAATAAATGACATTTGAAAAACATAGTCAAAATGCGTCATGACTTTTCTGACAACCCAATAAAACGTTATCTATACAAATATGTAGACAAAATGTTTAAAATTTTTACAAAATATATCTCTAGAGTTTAAATGTTTTAATTGGAATGGATAAAGTCAAAATGTAAATCAAATCAGAACATACATTTTGGAATTATGAGTACATAAAATATTAAAATTCACTAAATGCATATGCATGTATTTTTTGCTATTTTCAATGAAATTGAAATAAAAAAACATTTTTCGTCAGTGAGAAAGATATATACGTATGTCTTAAATGTGTGAAAATGTACAGTAGCACGACGCGTGTGCTTTCCACTAATGTCAGAAATAGACATCACAAACGATACTTCTATAATAGCAGTTGTCGTAATCGGAGGTGTAGAAATGTCAGTTTAATTCCATTTGTATGTAGTGAATGTTCGTTCAGTCGTGCGACCGACCGATGGACAGTTGATTTGCGTGTCGTATCCACATCTGGATTTTGCTGAAACCCGTCCAGGCCAGGTCGGAAGGTCGGCGGCCGTCACGGATTGACAAACGTCACATTCCGCTCGTTCGGCTACAAATTCGATCACAATATAATCGCCGATGACTTCTCGTCCGGGACTACTCACTTTCATCGTTCCCCCAACCGATGAGTTTATTGTTACATACGCAAATATCGATTGTTCGACAATATCCGGCGTATCACTAATTGTGTTTGTTTGACGTTAAACAGATCGATCATTTTATGTATCGGGAATGATTTGCTATCATATATTAACTTTATCAACATTCTATTTTGCGTTCGCTTTAATTCACTCGCATTCTTTATTTTTAGTATGTACACACACATATAGACAGGCATAGTATGGTCCGAAACAAATATTGACGATGATTAAATTTATGTAATGGAATAAATTTATGGAAAAATAGAGTCATTGATAAAGTTTGCAAATAGAATATTCTGTCGAAAGCTTTGTAATCGAACTTATATAATATTTATAGTGAAAATAATTGCTTATTAATCCGATGAAATATATTTGACATACTATCAATAATTATTCAATGCGATATCAGAAAAGTCCAGGCAATCAGAGTTACATATACGCACACGACTAAAAACAAAAGATCAATACTTAACGTCAAAGGTGCTTCGTAAAAACTGTAATGGCTGTTCTTTTCTAAATAAAAGAGAACTTTAGTACAACACAATAAAACTATCTTAATTTGAAATAAAATGTAAATTATATAGTATTTTACTAATTAGCAAACAATTGTTAATAAAAAATAAATATCTTACTTTTATCTTCTTATATAACAGTGAGAATAAACTTCAATACTTTGCAATTCATTTTTTTAACTTTAATCGTTTCATCGTATTAAGAAAATGTTTTAATTATGACGAAATGATTAAAGTTATAAAATAATTAAAAACAGTTTTTTTATATATATTACACGACCTAATAAATATATATATACACACAGACACATACACACATACAGTCCCTGGTCAAATTATTAACACATTTATTTTATTGCAATTTTTAAATTTCGATGCACCAATTTTTAATATCACGCAGACAACTAATAAAATTGGTGTCATTAAATTAAACAATTAATATTTTAAGAATTAAAATATTTGTTGGAATGTGTCTCTACATCTGGATGATAGAAAGATTCTGAACTTGTATGATCATGCATCAGTCGATTTTATAATTATTTCTGGTGTGGTTTCAAGTTACATGTTTTTACAATAGCTCTACTTTTTTTCTTTTGTATTTGTTGATATATTTAAAAGTTAAAATTAAATATTTTTGTTTTTAACCAATTTTATTTCTGTTAATAAACCAAAAAATGTTTATAAAATATCATGGGTACAACAAGGGATTTATCAATATCAAAAATGTCAGAAGTTATAAAGTACCATAATGGAGGTATAGGGCAAGAATTAAAAATATCTGAGTTATCTGATAGACAAATAAAAACCAAAATTAACTTGGGTCAAGAACAGGTATAGGTTCTCACGGGCAAAATTAATATGGTCGAATGTCTGTACTCACTCAGAAGTCAAAATGATCTTTGAGAAAAATTTGCATCAAAAATAAGTTTTCAAGCACAAAAGATATTTAAAATGTACCCTAAAAGGTCATATTCGTATCAGAGCGCACTTTAAGACGACAACTTTTTAAGATGGATTTTAGAGGGTACAGACCTGCCTGAAAACCAAAGCGAACAGATGCCAATAAAACAAAACGATTTTAGTGGTAACAAATCATAACAACCGAGATTCAGATTTCTGTAAGACTATAAATAATAACTTACTATATATTTTATTCAATAAATCACTTGTTTATTTTGGATCATATTGTTGTTCTCCTATTATTTGTTTTAGTGACGAAAGCGCTTTTTAAATTTTATCAAAAAATCTCAATTTCACTTGAGGAAAAATATAATTTAGACTGCATAGTTCAGAAAGTTAACTATACCACAAAAATAATGGCATGGTCTGTTATCAGTAACAAGAAAACAGGTCGTCTACACATAGTTAAAGATACATTACGATAGAATCAATAAAAAGAAATCCTGAGGACACGGTTGCTACCATAACTCAAAGAATGGTTCCCAAATGGAGAACCCTTTGTTTTATGCAGGATGGGGCTCAATAATGGAGCATCATACCTTCCGAACAATAAAAACTTTTTTGAAAGAAAAAAATATGCCACTGTTACCTTGGTCGGGAAATTTCCCTGGCATGAACTATAGAAAATATATAGGAGCTAATCAAAAAAGAAGTGATAAAAAAGGTTATAACAAATAATCAATAGCCATCCTCGGATTTAGGAAGTCGTACAGGCATGTATCAATTATATGCAGAATTGAAGCTTTAATTGCTACCAAAAGAGGTTCTACTAAATATTGAAAGATTTATAAATTTTATCATTTCATATTAGAATGACTGAAACAAAAGAAAAATGTATTTTACCTTTATAAATGTATTACTTTTATATTGCCTAGAACGTAAATACACTCCTATTATAAATAAGTAAATATAAAAATATGTCAATAGCTTCTGTTAGCTTTCAAATCACGATTTTGCAAAAAGAAGAAGGTGCATCTAATAATTTTACCAGGGACTGAATATATATATATATATATATATATATATATATATATTTACTATAAATATTATATACATTGGGTGTGTTTTTCTTAGAAAAGTTTAAATAATGTTAATTATTTATTTAGTTTCGAAAAATCTACTACAAACATACGCATTTTTATAAAAGTACCATTTTCGGATACTTTTTTATGTCGAAAGAAATAAATGTATATTTTATTAGATGAACTATCAGTATAACCATTTCCAATGTCGCTTACATCGAAGCAATAAACTCTCTAGAAACGTAGGGGCCACTTTGAGATTACGAACATTTCAAGAGGGCTGTTTGTTGTATATATGTGTAGGTTTGTGTAAGTACAAATACTTATGTAGCATGTATGGATATATATATATATATATATATATACACGAGGGTCGTCTGATAAGTATGGTATAAAAGTAAAAAAAATTAAATTGAAAAATTTCACTAAATTAATTAATTAATTACTTTAAACAATAAATAAATTTACCATATTTATTAAATGACCATGATATAATATATATATATATATATATATATATATATATATATATATATATATATATATATATATATATTTAAACAAATTTATAAAAATAAAAATAAAATTGTTCTTAAAATAACTGAGCAATTATTTATTTACTAAATAACTAAATAATGTAAAGTGATATAAAAAATTACATATGTACTTATAAGGTACAGAGTGGGCCAAATGAAACTAAAAGATTTAGACAGATATTTACTTGCTTGTTTTCATTTACTATTCTTTATTATCCTTTAGTTTCATTTAGCCTACCTTGTATAAAATTCTATTATTTAATCCACAAAATGTAGTTTATTCATAATCATTCATGTTCGTGTAATGACTTTTTAATAATTTTAGAATTTGATAAAATTTATACAATTGAATATCGGATATTTTAAAATATTAATATATCTGCTTAAGATAAGTAAATTAAATAGCAAAGGTTTCTTTCAAAACAAAACTTTTATATCTTATATTATAATTTTTAAAATAAAATACCAAAAGATTCAAATTATTTGATTACAATTTTTTGGATATTTTATTAATACTATCAAAATTAAAATATGTACTTAACTATTGGCGTCAGAAGTTTAAATGGAAATAAAACAAAATAAACGATTTAATTAATTAGTTATTTATTTTCAAGCATTTCTATGGGATTATTGATAGAACATAATTTCACTCATATAACCACTACGAATTCGTTTGACATAGTGCATTTGTTTAGTCCAATTTTTAGTCACTCTTTCACATAATTGTGATCCAATTTAATGAATTATACGTCGAATGTTAATTTAAATGCTTCTATTGTATGTGATTTATTAGCATAAACCAATTATTTGACATAACCCCAAAGAAAATAATCCAATAGAGTAAAAAATTCTTATGGATTTCTTGGAACAATGGACTTATTAGACATTTGTTTTAATAATTTTATTGAAGTTTTTCAATTTTTAAACATTGTTGAAGTGTTAAATATTCCATGATAATTTAGCAAACTAAACTGAGTTTAAATGTCAAATTGAGCTTCAAAAATTCAAACATGGCTGCCATCAGCTGTCAAAGTTCTGACATTCTTATTGGAGAATCCTAAAAAACGAAACAGTTTTCTTCCCTCATATGACACCTCGTATTTTACTTTTGTTAATGTATTATAGATTCTATATGTAAATTTTATACTCTAGTAGTTAGTATCGTTATTGTTAAATATTTTTTTATCACCGTTATTTAATAGCAGTTATGATAAAAATTCAAAAACTATAAACAATGTTGCCAATATTACATACATATAATATTCTGAAGATGAAGATAAATGTAATGTTATATAGATGAATTTATTTGAATTTGACAGAATTATTTTCATTCTTTCAATAGAATAGTATCAACTGAAATAATTATTTTTATTCGTAAATGAAATGAAAATTTTTATCGATGCGTTTAAATCTATAAAATTACTCATCTATTTAATAGCACTATTTATACCAATTTATAGTTTTAATAAAATGTATTTGGGTTTTTATCGCAATTTGATTAAATTTAAGTATAATACTAAAAAAGTTGAATTATTTTAAACGATAATATAAATTTCTTGTTCAACATTGAATGTGCGATAAGAGAAATAACAATACATTTACCTTATTTTATTTAATGTTTATGAAGACTCTTATAAATCAACTACACAAGTGTCTGTAAACAATATTAGTAGTTTTGTAATTACTCTTATGCAATATGTTATTTAATAACGAAATACGTTTTCAAAGCCATTCAATGATCATATATACGCATAATACATTACGTTCTACAATGTAAACGTAATTTGTCTATTTATATGAACAATTAATTTTGAACAGATATTAGCTTTATAACTGAATAGCAATTATCTGATGTATGACATACAGGTATATATTACAATTTAATTAAGTATTGTTATATATACGTAATGCATTTATAGTTAAAATAGAATACTAAACAATCTGTTTGAAGTTAAATATTACAGTTCATAATTATTTTACAGTGATGTTAAACACGTTTGTTGCAAATTTCGATATCAGTTGTATGTAATATTAATCGATGTGTTATACATATATGTGCGACTATATATTACAGTAACGTATAAATATAAATAAATTTATAATTATGAACTACAATTAAACACTAGAAAAATACATATGTCTTCATAAGAAATAAATTACAACATATTGCATAAAATACAATTCCATTTTTTTTACTTTAAAAAAAATCCTGCAGCATTAAAATGTTCTTTTGAAGCACTTTTCGATGATTTGATTAAGTACAAAATTCTAGAAGATGAATATCATATAAATAAATGGATATTTATAAACTGAGATATTTTAAAATGTGTTAAATAATAATTCGAAACAAGAAGAATTATTGAAGAAGATTTTTTTATATAAAATATATATATAATTACCTTTCATAATAATATTTTATCTGAACATTATCTAAAAAAAGATCAGATAATAATTATATTCCAAACAATTACTAAAATTATTTCTTTAGTCGTAAGAATGCTAAGGTAATGAAAAAATGAATTGCAAAGAGAATGAATCATTTTTTTCAGTCAGATAAAGTAAAGATCTCAGAATAATATTGGTAATTATTTGATAAAAATAACTAATATATATATATATATATATATATATATATATATAGGTGTTCAAAAAGTTCCCGGAAAGTAGTTATTATTCTTAAATGGAATATTGAATATATTTATAATTAGTTAATGTGAGCCTAAACCTGTTTGGACTTATGTCATCAGGTATTCGCTACAGTATTCACGATACTTACGTTTGGTGTTATGTCAGTTTGAAATTATCCTTGCATCTGTAAACATGAATTCGATTAAAATTGAAGTGCGCGTTAATATTAAATACCTAATCAAATTAGGTTGGAAAAAACTGATATAATTAAGGTTATCACAGGTGCTTACGTAGTCTATGCACTAAAGAAAAACACTGTTTATAAATGGATTAGTCGTTTTACTAACGATCGAGAAAACATCAAAAGTAACAGTCGCAGTGGAAGACCGTCAACTTCCATTTCTGAAGAGCATATTCGTATTGTGGAAACTTCAGTGAAAAAGAATAACCGAAAAACAGTACAAATGATAATTCAGACTATAGGCATATCTGTAAGATCAGCACAAACATTCTGAACCTAAGCAAGCTCTCATCGCGGTGGGTCCCGAAGTTGTTGTGCAAAGATCAGCTGGCATTGCATGCTGGCTATTCGCTTCAATTTTTAAATAAGTTTTACACCGATCTGATGGGTTTCTAAATAAAATTGTCACGGATGACGACACTTGGATCTACCAGTTTGATTTCGAAAGCAAGCAACAATCAAAGCAATGGTTACCAAGGGGTTTAAATGCTCTCATAAAAGCTAAAGCATAAAGATTGGCTATGAAGATAATGAACATCGTTTTCTAGGATTCTGATGGAGTGTAGCTCACAGAATTTTTTCAAAGCCAAAAAACAATAACTGCAAGTTATTACGAAATAGTTTTATGAAAATTGCATGCAACTCAAAAGAAAAACGACCCAGAAAAAAGTATCAACGCGTCTTGTTTCACTATGATAACACGCCGGCTCACTCTGCAAGATCTACCAGAGCAGTATTGTGTGGATATCGACGGAAGATTTGATCGAAACTTACATATAGTCCAGATTTAACTTTGTTTGACTTTTTATTAACAAATTTTTAAAAAATATATATTAAAGGCATTCATTGAGAATCCAAATTAAAGTCATTCACTGATGAAGTAAAACGTTTTGTAGGGCAGTGGTTAGAACCAAAGAGCACTGATTTCTATTAGAATGATTTAGAAGAATGGCGACACCGTGTAGAAAAATGTTTTAATTTAAATTAAACATATGTTAAAAAATAAAGTGCTTAATTCAATTTGCTGTTTTTACTTATATTATATTTTCTGAAAAATTTTTTAACACACACACACACACACACACACACACACATATATATATATATATATATATATAATATAAGAGTTGGAATAAATTGATTAAAATATTATAATGTCTAAATTTTTGATTAAAAATTTAGTTCTAACTAAGTTAATTATTAGTCACAAATATTTTTTTCTATTAGTCGAATTTGTTAGTTTGTTTTCAAATAGATGTATTTTAGTCTTAAGGTGGTTGGTCATAGTCTTACAGGGACGCGGGGTAAGGAGTAGTGGTCTACACTTTTGTATGGGCTAAAATAATGATTGCCAACTGCAAATAAATAATTCTGTATAGTATACATGGTATATGAACACGACTAACACGCGCATCGTATGTGTCATGTGCCAACAGTGCTGCGCCGTGATTCGTTCTGGCTGTAAAGTTCGTACTGGCTGTAACTTTAAAATTATTCATTTACAATTCTTTTTCAACTAAAAACTTGCAAACGGCGTTGTGAAGATTTGTTTTACTTGAGTGATAATACTATTAAAAATATAAGCTTTACAATAAAACATCTTTTAAAAAATTCTTGGCATTTTTTAGTGGAGTTTCAATGACTTAAGTTTCAATTTTTACCACACCGCCATAAGATCCCATGTTATAAGACACAATTTTCATGTTTTAATTTTTGTAAAACGGGATGGAGAAAAATTTCAAAAAAATTCCTGAAGAATTTGATCATTATTATGATCATTATATTCGAATTTTAGACTAATCTTATCATATTTTTTAACAGACCAACCTCCTTAAATAAATATAAAACATTACTCATAATTAATCACAAATATTTAGTCATTAGTAATTATTCTTAGTGAGTAAGTCCTGAGAAAAAATAGTAAATGGAAACAATACTATCATGAATTTTTACCATTTGATCCTTGCGTATATATTTCAAGCTCTAAACTAATATAAAACTCATTCAACCTTAGACTATTTTGAGATAATTTTAGACTCTCTTTGTAGGCCGTTGGTTTATTATTGGATTGTCAAAAAGCATGTCAAGTTTTTGCAATGGATGTCGCTAGTCTATTTTTTATAGTAAAAGCATCATTCGCATCCATATAATTATTATGTCGTTTGATAATTGACACTTCTGTCTTCACTTAAATAAAAAGTTTGAGCGATTTGGTTGAGTTTTATAGACTTTATAAAAAGTTTGAGATGGAAGAACAAACTGTGAATTTTCTCTATATTTTACTGTTTTGTTTTCATAAAGAGAAGAACGTACGGCAAGCTTGTGATAAGTTGCGTAAAGTTTACGGTGACCATGCCCTACAAGAACTTCAGTGCCAACGATAGTTCGCGAAATTCCGTGTTGGTGATTTCGATGTTAACGATGCTTCTCGCTTAGAAATGCCAATTAAGGTTGATGACGACATAATAAAGGTAGTGATCAAGTCAAACTCGCGTTACACAACACGTGAAATTTCAGAAACATTAAATATTCATCATTCTAGCGTTTACTAACATTTGAAAAAACTGGGATACATAAGCAATTTCAAAATTTGGTTTCCTCAGGAACTCAAAGAAGTTCATTTGACTGCGCGTATGAATGAATCCATCATCCAGAAGCGTTCAAAATTCGTTAATCGTAAGGAAATTGTGTTACAATATGACAATGCAAGATCACATACGTCAAAAACTATTGGAGTTTGAATGGGATGTGTTGCCGCACCCAATGTACTCGCCCAAATTTGCATCGTCAGACTTCCACATGTTTCGGTCTTTGCAAAACTCTTTGCGTGGTAAATCGTTCAATTCCGATGAAGCTATTATACAGCACCTTGTCTAGTTTTTCGATGATAATGACAGGTCTTTTTACGAATGTGGAATCATGAAGTTCGTCAAAAGATGGAAAACGGTTATTGAACAAAATGACAAATACATTATTGATTAAACTTTGTATTTTATATAAATAAATGATATTTGAAAAACGTAGTTAAAATGCGTCATGACTTTTCTATCAACCCAAATATTCATTATCTATATTAAGTTATAAAAAATTATTATCTATTTTTAGAATTCCTTATTAAAGATTTTTTTAAAAAAATACTAATAATTAAAAAAAATGTTTATTTAAACTCTATAGTTATTAATTACGATTAAATGCTAGTTATATATTTTAATTTACTAGCTATATTTTTAACTAGTTATATATTCAAGTTATAATTAGACTAAAATATAATTGACTAATTCAATCATTTTATACAAACGGTTCATTTAGTGAATAGTTATTAATTATTGATTTATTTTACACTACTCGTTAGTTTTAAACACAAATTTTCTGTGACTAAAATTTAATCATTTTAACTGATTATCAGTTAGTCATTATCATTAGCCATATTTGTTTATTGAATTTTGCCTAATATATATATATATATATATATATATATATATATATATATATATGTGTGTGTGTGTGTATGTATGTGTGTACATGTATTTACTGTGATTTTAATGAGCACATTAGATACTTCACTGAATAAAATTCTATGCAATATTAAAGAATATGTGTTTCAAATTTTGTTAGAATCACATGCTTTGATATGTAAATTTATTCAAAATGTATATATATTTTGAATTAGAATTTACATTTTGAAATAACTTTTCATACACATGTAGTAAAATAATTAAATATTCATTTAAATTTATCCTAGTTATAAATAGAAAATATGTGTGACATAATATACGTGTATGTATATAGAATCTGATATATATATATATATATATATATATACATACATTAAAAACTTTGTTTCATTAAAATATAATATATGTAACTGAAAACACAATTTAAAAATAAATAATTTTACCATTTTTTCCCCGAACAGCCATGAAGTTTTAAGTAATGGAGAATAGTTTTCGTTCTCTTACCTGTAAATAAAATCATACTTTAAAATAAATTATTACTATTAAACAAATACAATTAGTATTAATTTCTTAAAATTAATTTAGAAAAAAATTGTTTTTTTGCTAAAAATACTACAATATATTTTATATTATGACTAACTCCTTTTAGAAAAGAAATTACACTTTGATATCACAATTTTTTTTAAAAAAATTCCAGAATTATCAATAATTTCTATCAATAATGGTCTACATCAATGTTGATAAATTTATAGAATTATATTTAGAAGTTAATTTGTTCTTTTGATAATTATCAGTAATTTCTGTATTACATAATATCAATATAAAAAAATTAATACATTTGTATTTTTAATAGTAATTAGGTTAAATATATATGTATAAAAAAACATTAACATACAAATTACTTAAAAAATAAATTATTTTCAATAGTACAAGAATTTATAAGATTAATAATTCATTTTTTTCACTGTTACTGAAAACACAATTATAATCAGAGAATGGTGTAGTAAAATAAGAAAATATTTTTACATTAGATTTATAAATTTATTTATATATAACTGAAATAACCATTTGCAACAAATCAAATAAGATCAGTTATTAATTTAAGACACTTTTTATTTTTAATTCTAACATATTTATAAATTATAAAAATACAAATGCGTTATTAGAAGTTGCTTCAATACATACACACACACACACACACATATATATATATATATATGTGTATGTATTGAAGCAACAAATATATATATATATATATATATATATATATATATATATATATATATATATATTACATGTATGTATGCATGAATGTATATATGCTTTCATGTATGTATTATTTCCAACAAATTTATTTAATTAAAAATTCTTCCTCATTCGTACTTAAATATATTATAATATCACTATTATAATAATCAAACATAAAAGAGGTTGAATTGAAACCACACTGTTCATTAAATAGAGTTTCGTAATTCCAGCAATGATATTATATTACTGTTAAAAAGCATCATAAAGATGTGAATACACCGGTATCTCTATAATATTAATTTGTAAATGACTAAAATGTTTGTAGAACAGTAAATGGAATAAGAGAATATTTGTAACTTATGTAAAACCATATTGTCGGCGTTTATTAAATATTATTATATTGTATAGATTTTTGCACATACATACAAATCATTCGTATGTATTTTAATTAAGAATATAAAAACAATTCATTGATGTTTAAATATCTATAAAGTAGAAATTCCTGATATTTAAATCTCAATTAGAAATATGTTTTAAATAGAGATACAGAAGAAAAACATTTTGTTATATTTAATTGATTATAATAAATGTTAAAATTACTCTAAATATATACTTTTGGTTATTTATTATAAATGTTCATAAATGTGTAAACAAATAATAAGATAATGGCGAAATTTATTGTAATAATTTTTAAGAAAATTGAATATATATATATATATATATATATATATAATGGTCTACACCAAAATTATTATAAATTTTATTATGTCGATGATATTATTAAAGACATCTTTTGAAATAAAGTTTTTTCTTGGAAAAAATTTCATTTATAATTATATTCATTCTGATTGAAATTCGATGCATATATCATTAGTTATGATGCAAAATTGTGACAGAATTTTTTTTTAAACTTGTGGAAAAAGAATGATCCAGATTTTTTTAGGCTTTTATAATTAGTGATGATTAAACACGGTATTTTTAATATGAATCACTCAGAAAACATCAAAGCTCAGTTAAAGTATTGAGATAAATCAATATCAAAAAAAAATTACATGCAGAAGTTAAAAGTGACAAAAATGGTTATGTTTTTCGATTAAACAGATATTATCCACAAATAGTTCGTTTTAGAAAAATAGATTGTTAAAAGAGAATATTTGGTGATTTATAAAGCATTTACTGTATAATGCTATTGTTTTAGTTCGTTCTCGACAGCAAAAAATTAGCAGTTGAGGCCTTCTTCACGATAATGCATCATCTTATAGATCTCTCATTGTACGCAATTTTTTAATATCAGTAAGTATCACAGTTCTTAGTCATCCACCCTATTTGCATGATTTGAGACCTTGTAATTATTTTATGTTTCTAAAAATTCAAATGAATTAACAAGAGAACAATTCATTAACATTCACATTCAAAATGATCCATTTAATGATATTGCCGCCATTTCGAAAGAGGAGTATCAGTTATGTTTTTTAAAGTTATATGGTTGTTGCTAAGAAATGTAAAACTCAGTCGTATCAAACAAATTCCAACAACCTTTTAATATATATTAAAATATCCCTTTTGAGAAAATTTATACAAATCACGCATACGAAACATTATATACATAGGTTACATATGTATGTTTTTAACCCATTTGGATCCATGAGCGGAATAGTCCGCACACGACGAATGTAGGTTATCACCAAGCGCGGACTATTTTGCTCTCAGCAATATTCTCCTGTCGCTGTAAAACAATTCGTGAGTGTCTTATGAGCAGTATAGAAAGATTTCAAGGCTTAAAAATTTCGGACCATATAGCTCATTACCCTCAGGTTTTTTCTTATTCATTGTTTTTCAGACCTCTTTGACCGCTGTTAACACAGTAGGTATTTCTAATCTAAATACAAATTTTAAAAACAACTTAATTTTATAACTTAAAATAAAATAAAATTTTATTTGCACAATGAATGGCAACAATTTTTACAATTCAGAGTCCAGCGTGGAAATAAGAAGAAGTCGAAAGTGTGTGTATCTTATTTCACACAATGATAATTTTTTTTATAAATTATGTGATTTTCAAACAAGATATATACATTATTTGTTATGTTAGAAGTGTGGATGATTCATTTTAACACAAATGAATTTTAACCTCAACATCATAATGGTTTAAAGTGTTCAATAATCACTTATTGTTCACTTATTATTTATAATTATATCGGCTAATGCATTTCGATGGCGGCGCCATCATCGTCAGAGCCTTTCTGTTTAAATCTAATGGCGTCGCCATCGAATTGCATTAGCCGATATAATTATAAATAATAAGTGAACAATAAGTAATTATTGAACACTTTAAACCATTATGGTGTTGAAGTTAAAATTAATTTGTGTTAAAGATATATATATATATATATATATATATATATATATATATATATATATCAAAGTATACATTGGGAAAGACAAGACTGATTTTGAATCTGCTAGTAAAAATGTTATGATAAATTTAATGAAAGAGAGTGAACATTAAGGGTACTGCCTTTATATAGATAACTGGAACAGTTCACTGACTTTATATCGTGAACTGTATAATTGCAAACAAATGTTGGTGGTGTAGTAATAGTAAATAGAAAAAAGATGTCTAAGGAACTAAAATCTATTAGATTAGAAATGGGAGAAGCTACTATATTTTGAACAGAAAATGTAGCTGTAGTAAAATAAAAAGATGTTGTTGTGTTAACAATACATTCTTTAGATTTTTCCGAGACGGGAAAAGTAAACCGATACAGTGAAGAAAATTTTTTAAAACCAACAGAAATAATAGATTATAATAAAAATATGGATATAATTAATATAGGCGACCTTTCATTCTCCGAATTGTGTAAATTTCACACAATGCGGAGATGTGGCAAAGCGTATAAAAAATATTTGTTTTATTTTGTGGATGTGATGCTGTTAAATAGTTATATCCTCTCCAAGAAAAATAAAAAGGATAGAGCTTTCCACATTTACAAGCGAAAACTAGTGGAAGAAATTATTACCAAATATTTAAAAATAAAAGGATAAAGACATCATCTATAAATGATTCAATAACAAGGTATACTGGTCGGCACTTTCCCACAAAAATATCTCCAACGGAAGCAAAGGGAAGAAAAACATCAAAGCGATGCAATGTATATTTATCTAAGTCACTTCCTATCTAAGAAACTGTTTTTAATGCGATATTTGCGATATACCATTATGTATAGATAATTTTAAAAATTACCATATTCAAAAAATCTACGAACTATCTCAATTTATTTATTGTACAAATTTATAATACTATTTTTTGTTTAATCATTACACATAATTTCTAAGTAAAATCAATAATAAACAAAAATACAAGAACTATTTTGTTGTGCAGTAATGCGCGGTGACACGGCCGGCTGTCAATTGAACGTCTCGGATGTGTAACGCTAGTAGCGATTTTAGAACTGCGATGCAAATGGGTTAATAACTTTAATATATAAATATACAGGTTACAACTTCAAAAAGTATTGAACACATTCATATATAAAATTTATATAGAAACATGATAATTTCATATTTAATTACATTATAATATAATTTAATAAATATTAGCACAAACTTCTTGGATATTATTATATTTTTTAGTAAAATAAATAGAATAAAAAACAATAAATCGTGACTATGTACGAATAATAATCCAAACTGAAAAAATACTGAAAGTAACAAAAAAAAATCCGACAGTTATAATGAGATCTTTTAATTATGATGTGAATTGAATACTACTCTTAAATTACTAAATAGATATTTATTTGAAACGTAAGATTAGTTATTTTATCGTTTATTTTTTTAAAATTTATATTTTTATTTCACATTATTCAGGTACTTACATTTTGTCTTGTAATTCCTACGACTCCATTATATAATTTCGAAATAAATTTATAAATGATATAGTAGTTTTAATCATAAATATAATTATAAAAGTAAATAAAACGAATATAATATTCAATGACAACTCAACGTACTTTTGAAATAAATAAAGTATGGAAAAGAAATTAAAGATTATTTTATCAAAATAAATAATACATTATTTAAAAAAGTACTATTTTAATCATTACTGTAGAAACCAATCGTAAAATTGCCTTTCTGATTAACACGAATAATTAATTTAGAAAAAGTGTTACTGGTGATAATTTTTGTTAATAAATAATATGTATATTATGATTTTTATAAAAATTTAAAATAATATTTGTTCAGATTAGAGTGTAAAAATAAAAATATGTTTGCGTTTATTACATTGCATTATTATATTAGTAGGTATGAAATAAATTAGATTTATAACAAATCATGGTCATATTTGACAAAAAGATATTCATCTTCTTGAATGCAAAATATTAAATTATATATATATATATATATATATATATATATATATATATATATATATATATATATATATATATATATATATATATATATATATATATATATATATATATATATATATATATATATATATTAAATGGCATTTAAAAATTAAATTATAAAATGTTCTTACAATATATAATATAATGTATTTCAACTAATTAACCACTAACATGTGAGCATGTGGATATATCCCTGGGGAATTTATTCTAGAATTAGATTTCGACTTAGTTCAACTCATTAAGGAGTTGTAAGTAAATACTCGTCTTTTGCGTGTGGACATGAGTTTGGTTTGTGGTTTACACATTTTGTTTTCATCTCAAATTCTACATTCGATACAATTAAAATATAAGATCGCTTAAGCATATATATATATATATATATATATATATATATATATATATATATATATATATATTAAATTTTAAATTTAAAATTATATAATAAAATATTAAATACAAGTCAAAATTAAAATATGATATAAGAATATTAATAATTAAATGTATATTTTTTTAAATTTTTTTAATGTTTATATGTAAATATATATTAATTCAATTAATTAGGTTTAAATATGAAAAAATATTTTTGAGTGTATTATTCATACAAACATATAAACATGTATGTATGTGTAAATATATATATATATATATACATATCATGAACGCCTTCTCTAAATCTATTGCTAGATGAAGACCCCTTAAAATTTTAAGTTTCTTATGTCTGTCGCATATATTCATATGTCTCTTTCTGGGCATTCTTATATATTTATGTTCCCAGTCAATAAATTTCTTGTCCATCTTACTATACGAGATTATGATTGACCCATTTGCATTTCAAACTTTTCATTTTTGAAATAATATCGGCAAGTTTTGTTTTCTCTATCATTCAATCATTTCTCTTCTTATATTTTCGTGTTATTCTAATATACATTTTCCTTGTTTCTTTATGTTATTAGGATTTGCTGAATTATTCTGACATTCAAATACAAAACGATATTCATACTAAGGTAATTCCCCGAGACGTGGAAACAAGGTAAGATTCTGGCGATAAAGAACCATGGAAAAAAAGAAGAAATCGCCAGCAATAAGCCAATAAGTCTGTTTACACTACCACAAAAAGTCCTTGAAAAAATCATACTTAACAGAATAAATAATCATAAAGCCATGGCTAAGACTGTATGAGATAAAGAATTTGGATTTAGAGAAGGCTATTTAAGGATATACCAGTTAGCAAAATAATAGAACATTCAACAGAAAGAGTAGGCAAGAAGACATATATAGGAATAATCCTACTAGACATAGAAAAGGCGTTTTATACAGTATGGGATGATGGCCCCATATACAAACTTACAGCCTCCGACATTCCCAAATATTTAATCAAAATTATAGATAGAGTGAAAATATTTAATAATATTTAATGAAATAGTGATAGCGTCTCACAAGGATAGATACCTGGGCTAGTATTATTCAATTACTACATAAACGACATAACCAAAATAAAAAGTATTAAATTAGTACTCTACGTCGACAACACTATGATATATATATATATATATATATATATATATATATATATATATATATATATATATATATATATATATATATATATATGTTGCGTATCAATAATCATAGTGGTCAAAATAACATATGGTAGAACAAGGACTAAGTGTATTCAAGGATCACACATATATGTACAGGAAGACCACACGCGTTAACGATTGATAGTACATGGGAACAGGGCATATGATCCATTCCCATTCATAAATCTTCGACTCTGTGACAGGGTGCAATTGTTCATAGTTTAAGGACAAAAAGGTACTTGTTCTTTCTGTAAGAAGGAACAGCACTAAACTATACCGGCGATATTAGTATAAATACGCCGGGCAAAGAAGGAAGTGAGCCGAAAAAAGCGGCGAGCGACGATGAAGTCGGCAACGCAGCACTGAAACGTCACCCCGCGCGCTGGATAGTGCTCCTAACGAAGATGTTTAACGGGATTATTTAGATGAAGCATTTCCTCTGCAACTGGAAACTTGGCAAAATAATCGCGATTCCGAAGGTTGGCAAGTCGCTGAGGCTCGCCGTGAACAACCGTCCCATCACGCTGTTCTCCAGCCTGAGCAAGGTGTTCGAAAGAACCCTTCTCAGGAGGGTACTCGATCATGTTTCCGCTCGCGGAATCATGATCGACGAGCAGTTTGGTTTCTGGGCGCATCACGACACGACTCAGCAACTTGTACGGCTGACGAAGCACGTGGCACGCGGCTTCAATGAGAAGCGCACCACCGGCGTGGTGCTCTTCAACATTGAAAAAGCTTTTGACAAGGTCTGGCATGTTGGACTCTTCTATAAGCTTGTGTATATGAGTTTTCCGGACTGTATGATCCACCTGATGGTATCATACCTGTCTGGGAGATCCTTCTACGTGAGCTTGGACGGTGAGAGGTCGTCCATCAAGACCGATAGCGGCTGGCGTCCATCAAGGAAGTATATTAGTCCATCAAGGAAGTGTATTACAAAATTAATGTAGTTAATACTGATGCTAATCCGAATATTAACGATTAAAAGCTTCCTTTTACTATTAACTGATCCCTTTATCTATACATTACTCACTCTATTCCGAACATTAACGATTACCTTCGAAAATGAATGATTACGTTAAAACAATAACAATTCTGATATTCATAATAACTATTTGTTTATAATAATGATGTTAGTATAACAATGACCTTCAACGTTAACATTTTAAATATTTAAATGTATACCAACGATGAACATAATGAATCATTAGAGGTTAAACAAATATTTTAAAAGATTAAACAAAATTAAGGGTATAACAAAAGTTAATACAAATACGGTTATAACAAGTATAAAGAAGGATAAAAAGCTGAAAATAAACATCATTCACGATTGCAAGTATAAGGGGGAGAGAGTGAAGCGAGCGGGGGCAGAGCCCCCCGGGAAAAACTAGCGTGGCGACCAGTGAGCGGAGCTTTCTGGTATATATATATATATATAATTCTGACTTATCTTTATTATTAACTAAAAATTCTAGACCACCTGAAATATTCATACGTCATATGAAAATTAACAATTATTTTCTAACTAGTTACATTAAATATTCTAACTAGTTACATTATTCTAGAACAGTTACTATTAAAATAATTTTTAATAATTCAGACTATATTATACTATCATTACTTATCAATACTATCATTAATCCACATGTCAAAATTAATTGTAACTTAACACTATTCTAAAAATGACATAATTATAATAGTTAGTCAAATATAAAACCAACTGTGATATTACAGTTTCAAAAATGACATAATTATAATAGTTAGTCAAATATAAAACCAACTGTGATATTACAGTTTCAAATTTTTAAAAAACTAATTATATATTTTATTATTTGTCAACCAAAATATTAATTTCAAATGATAATTTTGTCATAGATTATTAATATATATATATATATATATATATATATATATATATATATATATATATATATATATATATATATATATATTAGGTTGTGAAATATTAAATGTCGGATTATTATATGGGAAATGAAATAAAAATCAGACATTTAATTTTATATAACCTAATATATATATATATATATATAATTATTATTAATTTTTAAAAAAATATATTTAAAATAGTCCAAAGATATAACTTTGAATTTAAATAAATAATATTTAAAAAAAAAGGTTTTGATGATGATGGCATCGCCATTGAAATGCGCATCAGCCGACTATTGTTATAAACAAAAAGTAAATAATAAGTGATAATTGATAATTGAACACTTCATAACCATTGTGGTACTGAGGATAAAAAATCATTTGTGTTAAACTGAATTTCCCATAGTTCCAAAACAAACAATAAAATGAAATGGAGTTTCAGTGATTTTATTTCTCAGGCGTATATATACTCTAATAAATTGATTACTATTTTAATTAGAGAATTTCCGATTAAGAAACGTTCGTTAAATTTTCATATATTAACTTTATACGAAAAATATTATTGTTCGTATTAGATACGAAGTGAGATCATAGAATAATAACATTGATTCTATAGCAGCAGCTTGAAAATATCGATTGTATGTTGCCCGTAGAGATGTGTACTAACCTTGTAAGTCCTTAGAAATATTCCTATATGAACTCGTAAATCTTATGCGAGTTGTTGGAGTGTAAATTTGTATGCTTTTTTATACGTGTCGTAAAAATTACAACGTCTCTTTGGGCGAATAAAGTGAACATCCAAATCTCTACAAGATCGAATGACTCTACAAGTGGAGTAAATAAAAGTTTTCAAATAATTATATATTCTTAGTAAATATATATGTACATTTCAATATATACATTTATTGTTAAATGAGAGGAATATCAAAATTAACTGGAATTATTAGTAAATATTTTGTTGTTTTTTAATACTAAATAGCAGCCTGATCCATGATATAATAACATCATTTTAGGAAACGAATTTAAAGGAAAAATATATGCATATACTATATATATTAAAAATTTTTACCCAAACATTTTAAAATAAACATAGTAAAGTTTAACCAGATTAGTGATTGATCTTATCTCTTCTTTACACTGTTTCCTTTTTCCACAAGTGAGACCGTCATACATTCACATGGTTGCATTTACTGATCCCTTCGATAAACAAACAATTTCTTATCTCAATGCAGGATTGAGTGTGCAACCGACCAGAAAGCCACCCTCGTCGATTACATACCAAAACCAAATTGAATGAAAAACGCAACTGAATTTTTCTTCTAAACGGTTAAGTGGATCATTTGTTGTAATCTGTAGTCCGTTTTTTTTTCGAAATACTACACTCGTTTGGCCTACAAACACATGTGCAGGATATAAGCAAACAGTTTGGTACATTTTTTATGAAAGCATTTATTTTATTGCTTTTTTCACAATGTACATTGTTTTGTTTGTAGAGAAATAATATAATTTTCCAATACTGAATTACTTTTGGTTAAATCGAAATAAATTATAATTTGTTTTTCTTCGTAAGAGTATTTTCATGACCATTTTTATTCTTCTATTCATCTATCTATCTATTTGTAAGTTTTATATTTATACAAACTTACTAATAAAATAATAAATGTATGTTACAGAGAGATTTCACCAAAACTATTTACAGGGATCATATGTGTTAGGTGAAACGGTTTTGAGGTAAAAAAATAAAATTAAAATGTCAGTCGTTTTTGATTTGCAATAATATTTGTATTTTCATAAATATTTGAAAAAAGTTATTAGAGACGATCGAAAAATTATATAAATCTATTTGAAATACAAGATTGAAAATAAGTCTTAAATAGATAAAAATATTAAACTCAGTTTTTGTACCAACAATAAATTATAAAAAGAGTAAACTGAAGAAATCATTAAGAATGTTTATCTTAAAAAATTAATTAATAAGTATAGATTTTTTGTTAAGAAAGTGAAAAGAATAATATAAATAAATAATTATAGATAATATAAGTGTATTCAAAAGAATTGTGTTATTATTCAAAGACGAAAAAGGATTTAATTAGAATATTCTATAAGTTCATATTTATTGTAGTAAAAATGATACATTTATGTAAAAAATAGTTCAGACTTTTCCAATATCCCAAAAGAACATGGCAAGATATATACCAGGAATAACGTAGTTTGTTAATAAATTAGATTCACAAACATAATATAAAGGTTTGACGTAAAAGTAGATGAGGTACATTACAAAAAGAAAACAACTGATGAACAATAAAAATTACTGATTAAGAATCAAGAAATATAAGGTCATCAAAATGGGACGCCTAGATTTGTGTTTTATTAAAAAGAAACATGTGTATAGTTTCTTTTGTTTATTTTTAATAAAACACAAATCTAGACGTAACATTTGGACCAGCCTATATATATATATATATATAAATAATCAATTCTGGATTTTGAACATAAACCACTAACAGGTGATATAGTGACTAGTATCACCGCCTTTTTTATGCTAGAGAATTGTGTTCGATCCCCGGCCAGAGATATAGAAAGTAAAAATATAAGATCTTTAGCCGAGATGAAGGCAATCTGCTTCAGAAAGTAAATTTTAAATAATAATTCTTGTTAATCTGCCTAGTGAGCGTGATATGACCAAATATTAATAAATAGTAAGATTTAATAAGGTTTTTAACCAGCAGTGGACTGATATGATATGATATGATATGATATATATATATATATATATACGAAGGTCGTTTGATAAGTATGGTAAAAAGTAAGAAAAACTAAATTGAAAAATGTAATTAAATAATTAAATTAAACAGGAAATAAATTTACTATACTTATCAAGCGATCTTCGTATGTATATATATATATATATATATATATATATATATATAATATATATATATATATATATATATATATATATATCTATATATATATATATATATATATATATATAGATAGATAGATAGGTGACCCAAAAGAGACTAAAAAATTTAGAGCTACAATAACTTACCATAATTTTTTATTCTTCAGTCTCATTTGGGCCACCTGTATACCATTCTGAATACTATTTAGAAGTTTAAATAGAAATTTAACCAAATTGATTTAATTAATCAGTTATTTTTTTCTATTTTTAGGTATATTTAATGGCATTATTGATTGAACACAATTTCACTCATATAAACACTATTATTTATTTTGTTCGACAATAACTGAGATCCAATTTAATGAATTACACGTTCAATGTTTATTTTTAATGCTTCTGTTGTTTTTGGTTTATCAGCATAAACTAATGGTTTTTGCATAATCTCGCAGAAAATAATCCAATGGAGTTAGATCATATGATCTTGATGGCAGTTGATGAGTCCATTTCGTGAAATATTGGACTCATTAAACTTTTGTTTCAATAAATCTATTGTTTTCGTAGAAACCACATATTCAATCATTTTGGGGAAAAATCATTAATCATGATTCGGTAAAGTACTCGATTTACTGTAACGTGATCTTCAGCTTTATTTTCGAAAAATATGGTCCGGTGACAACACCAGTATGTAACGAACGCCAGACAGTTATTTTTGTGGATGAAATGGTCTTTGTTCAATGACTTGTGAATTGCTTTCACTCCAAATTCTGCAATTTTTTTTATTTAATGTTGATCGTAAGTTTTACGAAGCGCACGATAAATTTTGCGAACCGAACATTGTTTTTATAAGTTGTTATTATTTCTAAGCGTTGTTAAAGTGCTAAACGTTCCATGGTAATTTTTCAAACTCTACCGAGTTGAAATGTCAAAATTAATTTTAAAAAAATTAAACATGACTGCCACCAGTTGTCAAAGTTTTGACATTCTTATTGGAAAACCTTATAAAAAAAATATATATGCATGCATACATACATACATAGGAGTGTGTATATACGTAAGTGTGTATTCATGGTTTTAATTTATGAGTAAGAATGAAAATTGATGTCTCTGTATGGAAATTAGTTCAATGAACCATTTAATATTAGCTTTAAATGTAACCTTGCGGCATTTATTAAGAGTATTATTGTAAACTCAAATGATGTGAATAATTGTCTTATCGAATAACACCAATAGGGTATATATTATAAATATATATTTAAATAAAATGTATGTTATATATGACAAACAATATTTACATGCGTAATTAATGGTAGTAATATAGGGAAAAAAATTATAATTAATATTATTAATGATAAATTATATTGCATTGAAATAATTTATTATAATTTATTTTTTTCCGTATATAAACTATGAAATTAAAATAAATAAAGTCATAAATTATATAACAGAATATTTTTATTATAAAATGAAATGTATGGTGCATCAGATTTTCTTTATTATTGATTGTATTTGGTAGCTGTATTATTTCTAAATACAAACTTTAATATAGACAAAATCAACATTCAAAGAACTAATATACGAAAAATGAAGTCAGGCATAGGGCAAAAATTTATCAGATACACTATAACTAATTACATGTTTTTGTGTAATGTGTCAGAATAACAAATATCATACAAAATTAAAAGTAATCGTTGCAAACATAAAGTACTTGTTTGTAATTTACGCTTTATGATAGCAATTTACAAATTAATTATTTGCTTTCCTGAATTAAATATTAATTTATTGTAGCAGTCTGTGTTAACTGCTACCATCATTTAATAATGTTTATTCCATTTCTTCAACTCGTTATTAATTATTAAATACTAACAATATAGAAAATTTTGTAGTATAATTTATGGTTTTGTTCATCAATTATTTAAGTTTTTGAACAGTACTTTTTTATGAAAAAATATATTGTAAAAAAAATGTAATATAAAGTTATAAAATGAGAAAAATACTAATTTTAGTGAAAATATGTAGGTATATTACATATATATATATATATATATATATATATATATATATATATATTTATATATATATATATATATATATATAAATACAATCCAGTAGCTATACCCTAGAAAAGTATCGTTATCAGCATCAAAACGAAACATCCACGGTCCAGAGATTTTATTGTGTATTTATTGGGATTGGAAGGAGTTTTCTCTTACCAACTGTCACCCACGCGTAAAACAATCGTGATTAATAAATACTGTTAACAATTATACAAATTAACTTAGGCATTGAACGAATAATTATTAATTTTGAATAAATGACAGAAAGTCATCCTACCCCATCACAATCTAGATTACATATTGTTAATACGATCAAAGATACATTATTAGAATTGTAATAGAAAGTTATTAAAACCGGCGTACTCAATAGGTATTATGCTTTCTCACTATCATGTGTCCAAATTGATTCAATATGGTTCAGAGGATACACACTTTAAAAATTTTGAAGAAGTACAAAAATTAATAGATAATTTCATTATATAAAAACCTGAATCTTACTTCTGTCGTCGAATAAACCTTTATTAGCAAGATAGTAAAAAGTATGCATATATTTTAAATTTAAAATTAATAAAGATCTCAGAACGTTTTTTTTATTCATTGCATACCCCTTCTGTACCAATATATATATATATATATATATATATATATATATATATATATATATATATATATATATATATATATATATATATATATATATATATATATATATAAAAAAAAAAATTATGTTTAACATATTTGTAGAAAAAGAAGATATTTATTTAAAGGGTCAATGTTTGGAACAAGTGGATAAAATATCTTGGAAAAGTCATACATTACGATGATGACCTACGACTAATGATTAGATCAAAAACTATAGTAACACGATAAGAATTTAGAAGGATAAATAATATAATGAATAGTAATATATATATATATATATATATATATATATATATATATATATGTATGTATATGTATATAATATTGAGAGAGAAGACCGAAATTTTCATACTGAAAATAAAAATATTTTTCAATAAACAATTCAGTTTTTTGGTATATCATTGTCATTTTAATTTTTTTTAAGATAAACTATTAGTTAAAATATACTTTATTTGCAATAGACGTTTAATAAAAATAATAATTAACAATTAAAAAATTAATGACTTTTTAAAACGTTTAAGAAATTTATGTGGACTTATTATTTTTTTACATATTTTAATTGTTGAATTGATTATTTATATTTTAACAAAAATGAATTTTTATTCCCAAACCACAATGGTTATGAAGTGTTTAATAATCACATATTGTTTACTTTTTATTTATAACAATAGTCGGTTCATACATATTTCGATAGCGATTACATCATCGTCAGAGCATTTTGTTGCTAAAAATGATTTATAGTTCTAAGATTATTTATAGTATTAAAACATCATATATGATGTCTAGTTAAAATTAATGAATTTCAGAATTTATGACGCTAATTTGTTTCTGAAAATAATTTCAGTTTCGATATTAATTTTAATTTTACAATACTAGTTTTGTAGAATAATTAAAAAATATCACATAAATTATGAATAAAATTAAGTGAAAAAAAATAAAAATTTTTGGTTTAAAATAAATGCTGTTTTAACTATAATAACTTTTCCTGCAAAAAAGATGAAATTATAAAAACAATGTTACTTACAAAAAATTAAAGTTTACATAGTCTATTAAATTATTTGATAAAATGAATTCAAGTGAAATATATTTTATATTAAATTATAGTTTTAATTAAACATATTTTTATTAGACATATTAAATTACCTTTGTTAATTTCATTACATTTTTGTCGAGTTATAGAAAGATGTAAAATAAAAACATTTTATATCCTTACTTTATAAATTTAGAATTTTCTACACTTATTATTATTTCTTGTAAATTAAAATCTATTATATATATATATATATATATATATATTACACATATAAACACAATACATTTTTATAGAAAATATAAAGCAGTTTAATTATTTTAATGTTCAGACCTAAAATAATAACTATGTTTTTATCAAATAAGCTTAAAAGTAATATATAATTACATTTTTGCATTATCAGTTTCTTCCCTTAGAAAAATACACGAATATGAAATAAACACATATGAAATCTCATATGACTCTTATATATCTTTTGACGGCAGTTTTTGTACATGTACTATATTGCTCATTAAAGCAGAACGGTGACAATCCTCTATAAATAATGCACAGCATAGATTTTGAGATACAGAATATGCATGCATATATATATATATATATATATATATATATATATATATATATATATATATATATATATATATATATATATATATATATATACATGTTATATTGTATAACAAGGTGCAGTGTGACAAGTGTTACAAAATGAATTTTAGGATGATTAAACATGATCTCCTATTTCCCACTCCTCGATACTTAATGTCAAGTGTCTCCCAGTATGTAACCCTCCAACGGTGCTAACTGATATATACATACAATATTGATTATAGCATAAGAATTCGCGTGGCTGATGTTTGTGACGTATAAAAGCTATTGTTAAAATATTTAGACCTTCATTTTCATCATCCCGGAATGTTATGATGGATTTAATCTGTGTTTTGATTTTCATATTTAAGATAGTCTGTTTACAATTTCAAGACTACGTATAAGCATATTAGTATATAATTCATATATACAAATATAATATATATATATATATATATATATATATATTTATATATATTACATAAAATCGCATCATACATATATTGTGTGTTACATAATATAATACAATTGTTATTTGTAGAATTTATGCTTTATGACGAACTCTGAAACCGGAAATATGATAAGGTTGTTACGTTACTCGGATTCACAAAAAAGACAATATGAGTAAAATATTGTACTGAAGATTTATAAAAAATATGAATAATTTGATTCTGAAAATTATATCTGATTTTTTTTTATTTTGTTACTAAAATTGTTTAATTGGAATTACTTTTTTTAAAACAAATAATAATAATAATAATAATATATATATATATATATATATATATATATATATAAGTAGTTGTATATGTATATGCGTGTTTTTTAATTATTTTAAAACAAGCTTAATCAATGGTAGTAATGTTGAGATATTTTTTATAAAACTATAATTAATTTATATTAAGTATATATTTTTAAATTGAACAATATTTATGTAAGTCAACTAATTAATTTGGAATTTTTCTTATTTTTGAAATTACTTAAATATATAATTTAATGAAAATTTATTCCACTTAAACAATATTTTGTAACGAAAAGTGTAATTATACTGAGATGTTGATTTATTTTAAAAATTAATATACAAAATAATATATAAAATTAAGATCATTACTATATGCTGGTGTTCCAATTTATGAACATTTCAAAATTTTAACATAAAAATACCCAATTTTGGATCGCACTCAACGAGAGATTTTAAGGCCTTATTATAAAATTTTACTAACCTTACACTTCGAGGTGTATCAAAAAGTTAAATTTATATTTTCTAATTTTTTTAAATCGATGTTGACATTTGCAAGTTTTTAACACATCCCCATAAATATTACAATATTTTACTTATAGCTGTTGCATTTAATCCAAAGTGAAAATTTAATAGTATACATTATTGTATCTATTTCTTTGATACAAAATACCGTTTTGAGATAAAATACCGTTATTTTGTCGTAATGTAAATAATTTGGAAATTAAAAAATGAATATTGTACGTGCACAATACAACAAATATTTATGTAAAATACTATGCATGTCCAGTACGGAAAGTTTCTAAGAATAGTTTATTATAAGATCCATTACTAATGGGAATCGCTAATAATATTATGATACCTAATTTATATATTTTTGAAAAAGAATGGTGAATGTTACAAATAAAAACAAGTATTATGAATAATTTTATTTCAAAGAAAAGTGTCACTAAATTAAAAATTTGTTATTAATACTAATAATAATAAAAAAATATTTTCTCTAATATAACAAACTATAGATAAATAATACTTAATAAAAATATATTTATGTATAGAAAATTGCTGCAATTTATTTACTTTTATCCAGAAATGATTATATGAATAGAAAAACAATTATCTATAACATGTTGAAAAAATTTGTAAGTGACATTTTTAAATTAATCACAGTTTGAAATAAACGATATTAAAATGTTAAATATATGCTGAAAACTGTTCAGTGTTCGTTTAGATAGTGCAAATTAAATAATGCACCAGTATGTGATAATATAGAGGATATTTGTTTCTAAGAATTAATGGACCCTTAAAATTGATCGACGAAAATATATATAATTATATAAAATCAAATCATTTTTTTTTATTTTAATTACATATATAAAGATATATATATATATATATATATATAATAATAATAATAATAATATATACAGGAGGACTTCGTTTAGCGCTTAGGATGTGTTCCTAGACGACAAAGTGCTTAATGAAACAGCGTTAAACGAGATAATTTTAGCACATAGTAAATAGGGAAAAGGGAACACCCGACTAAAAATAAATAAATTTTACTTTAATTTCAAGTTATTTTTATATTAATTTGCATAAAAATATATGTTACATAACACTTAAACAAATGCACACAGAAATATAAAGTTTATTTTTGTGATGAAGGTCTTGGCTCTTCTGAAATTCTTGATTTTTTTTGCGATGAAGTCGTCTAATGTTATTTCTCGCTTTCTATTTTTCTCGTTAAACAAATGTCGGTAGCAGGAGATAGCATCCAAAACGCCTCGACTTGCTTTTACACTTTTTTCAAAATTTGGATCATTCGCTACAATTTAATCAACGATTTCGGTTATCGTTACTAAACTTTTACTAAGGAAATCTGTACTAAGTTCTTTGGGTTCTTCGTTTTCAGAATCACTATTTTCAAGTTCTACATGAATTCCTTGTTCGCCAGTTCTTAAGGTCGTCGTTAGTAACGCTCTCACCAGAAACCTACAGTAACTCCTCAATATCGTGTTTATCTATATCTCCTAGACTTGTTGTATCGATTAGGTTGACAATTTGGCCAATGATAGGCTCTTTTGGAAAATGATAGACTACTCTCGTTGAGAACCGTTGGATACTTCCGGTCATACCTTCTTCTACATTCCGTTCATGCATTTATAAAATAATTCTTTCCAAGCGAGGTCGATATTGGCTATGGCATCCATGATGTTATATTTTTTTCCAAAATTGCACATAGACGCGCGTTGCTTACACGTTAGCTTCATCGTGTGATAGTCTCGATTGCTCGTCGCGTTACGAATCAATGAAATGCCGCGATAATTTGAATCAGCGTAAATTTTGAGCTTTTTTTAGGCTTCGAGCAGATCGCGTTATATCGAATCAGCGTTAATCGAGGAAGCGCTAAACGAAATCTTACTGTATATATATATAAAATTATATAAACATGAAGTTATTTTAATAATTTCTAGCGACACTATTTTTTTAAAAAGTACGATTTTTTTATTATTTCTCAATGACGTTTGATTAATTTATATACTTCTTTTTCATACGAATAATGGTATATATAAATGATATATTTCATTTATATATATAGTTACTAAATAAATGAAAATTTTTCTTCAGGATAAAATTATTCAATTATATTTTTTCTTTAGTTAAAAGATTACCTGTATTTTTGGATTAACAAAATGTGATTTAATTTAAAATAGTTTTGAAGCATACGTCAATTTCAATATGAACATTTTCATAATTTTATCATTTTGTATTATTGTAAGTTAATCATTTAGATACCGTAATTTATTATCAATAATATTAATGTTTTAAATAAAACGAACTT
>CP092087.1:55128371-55215871 GCA_029203775.1 Neoneuromus ignobilis | reverse complement strand
CTAATACATTTCTATATAATTTTATAAAATAAATCGATATAGTTTTTAACAATTAATATTTGAAGGATATGTAAACTAATAGTCAAAATATTCTTTTATTTATTTCGTCCAGATTTATTTTAGTTGTATTTTTACTTAAACCTAAATACAACAAACTGTTTTATATGAAATAAATTTCATTGAAAAAGTTTCATGCCTGGTTATATTTCTTAACATATTTAATACCTACATATAAAAGAAACATTCACTAAATAAGTCAATATTTAACAAGTTTCTTATAAGAAAACTTACTACTCTATAGTCGGAGTTATGGAGTTATATTCATGTAAAACACTCACACTTGCACAGACGAATACACACACATGCGCACATTATATATATATATATATATATATATATATATATATATATATATATATACATGTAATATATTGTATGTGGTTAAGTGTATGTATAATTATATTTGATCGTATTTATATGTAAGTGTATTTAAAATAAAAAAGTTTTTCCAAAGTTACAAAAGTTTCAAAAAAATCAAGATACTTTACTACTGGAGAAAATTTTCAAACTTGATTGAATTTATTATATAAGCGAATAAAATTCTCATATTTATATTTCAAACTTAGTTGAATGCAGTCACGAAAGAACACCCATGTCGAATGATATTTATTTTCGGAAATAGCAGTAAAAGTTTCTGTTCTATCATAATATAAGTAAACAGGATATTTTTGTTTACTTTCGTATGAAGAAAGTTCAAAGAAAATACAAATGAAATAAAATTCGAAAAACACGTCAAAAATGTAATGAAATATTAACTTTTATATTAATTTAACTGGAATATTTTTTTATACTTACATTTATATATATATATATATATATATATATATATATATAACTGAACGAAAATATAAAAAAAATATTGGCAAATATTGATAAGAGGTTTTACTAAGAAACATAAATAATACATTAAATAGTTTCGTCTCAAAACTTTTACTGATTTAGAGAATGAAAAAAAATGTTGCTCTACAAACAAGCATTTACTATTAAAATAGTTAAAAATTGACAAAAAATTCATTGCAATAAATAAATTTAAAACAAATCAATTGTAAATATTACATGAAATAACACAGATGAAATTAAAGAATACAGTTTGGGAGATACAATACAATACTTTATTATATCTTTAAAATCTTATCAGTCTTAAAAAAATACGTGTAACACATTTATATTTACAATTGATTATAAATATTTTATAAATAAATATTAATTAAAAAATGACATTACTTTAAATATTGCTTGAATTAAACGCAAGAAATATATTTTTTAACAGTACCTATGACAATATTTCATAAATTATAATATTTATTTATAAAAAGTTTATATACAGAATGATATTAAGTTTATATTAGTTATTATTAAACAATTATATAGAGTCATTCAAATGTGATGCCTAGACTTGTGGTTTATTAAAAAAAAACATGTGTATAGAGAGGGGTTTAGGAAAACATGTGTATAGTTTCTTTTTAATAAAACACACATCTAGGCGTCATATTTGGATGAACCTATATAATTGTTTAATAATCATTAATTGTTGAATTATTTACTCATATGCATTTTATAATATATATATATTTATATATATATATATATATATATATATATATTTATATATATATATATTTATTATAAACACATCATGTTGAACAAAACTATTGGCACAGCACTATTATGATCATAAAGTTTCTAAACATTCCAGTGCATTTAGAAAAAAAATTATTATAAATGATTTTAAAGCAATATACTTTTATTGTTGTAGAATATAATACATAAGTAATATTTAAAATAAAATTAATACTAGTTGAAAAAAAAACTGACAATAAGTTCCATATTTAATTCTTTGTTGAATAAAGGTATCGGTACAGAAGAAGAACTAATTTTAAAAACTATATTAGTATTTTGTTGATTGTCTTTTGAATTTTATCACAGATAATAGTCTTTTAGGTATCGAATACACTAAATTTTGAGTTAAGATAGAGTCAATTTTTCCCATTCATCTGATATTAATACCTTTAAGCGTGTTTTGCAGAGGATATATTATATCTTCTTATTTGTTTTTCTAGATGTGATCAAAGATACTTGATAGAATTTAAATTAGGAGATAAGGGTAGAGTTGGCAAGGTAAGAGAAGTCTTACAAATTATCCATTGGCGAAATATATAATCCATATGTTTTGGATCATTGTCTGTTGAAAATATTTTTTTTTACGTCTGTCTAATTCTTGTACGCTTTTTTTAGAGATTTTTATTAAAGAAAGTATAAGTAAACGTGTTTATCCATAATACTATCTATAAACACCAAATTTCCAACACCAGAAGCTGACATACATCCCCATACTATGACTCCACCACCCCCATCTTCAAATGTTACATGTAAATTCTTTTCCTCTAATTTAGTGTTGAGCTAACGCCGTACCTTAATTATACCGTCCGAGTGAAAGAAATTAAATTTGCTTTCATCAGAGAATAATATTATATTTTGTTCTAAAACAAGTTATCCTTATTAATATGTACTTTTGCAAATAATATTTTTTTTCCATTTTCCTTACCAATGTACGATTTCCTTCTTGCAGTTCTATATCTATAACCATCATTACTGAGAACTCTGAGTATTGTTATTGAAAGTACTTCTTTTTTATAATGATCTAATAAATATTCTAATATCTTGGAGAATGTAATTTTGGGATTCGATTTTAAGACACCGACGATTTTACGTCATTCTCTATCAGACAATTTCGATGGAGGGGACCGCTTCTTCTGTCACTTTGTAAGTTTTCTTGCTCATAAAATCGCTTAACAACACTACTAACAGTGAAACAACTTTTATTAATAAATTTTGCTATTTCTGAGTAAGATTTCTTTTGTGTAACTAAATTTAGTATTATTTATCGCTCTTCAATTGTAGTTTCTTTCTCCTGAGCTATTTTGGCTTAATTTCAAGTGAGAATAACATTATTTCAAATACTTTATTTATCGAAATATAATTATAAGTATTAATGAAACGAAAAAATTACCTTATATCAATGTATATTAAAGATAAGCTCGTTAACGAGTAGTTTATGAACAACTGTACACGTGTGCCAATATATTTGTTCGTTTAATTATTTGCAATACAATATACACCTGAGTCGATCCTTACAAAATACACCTGAGTCTCTTTTTATGCGGTAGATACGTTTCGCAGAAAACCGCATTAAAAAAAATTACACAAAAAAAGACTTAACTTACATTGAAAAATTAGGGATACGTTCCGTAATTTTCAAAAATCGCATAAAACCGAAGCTATAAAGTGAAATTATTTTAAAATTCACATAAAAAATCAGGAAATAAAGAATGCCTAAAAAAATTTCAAATATCTGCAAAAAATTAATACAAAACAAAGCTTTTTTCCTTTATTTTTTAATTGACTATTTAATTTTATTCAAAGCAATAGGTATATATGTGTAATTTATTTTAGAATTTTTCATACATATTTTAATCATCATCGCAATAATAGCTGCACTGTTTAGAATAAAAAAAGAAAATAAAAAATAAAGTGAATAGGCCTTTCCACACTAGTCAGCATGCATACAGTATTCATGCCCATTACTGCTCGTCTCACACCCTCTTATCATCAAACTCCCCCAACTTAAAAAAAATAATTTTCGGGTAAGAGCGTGTGAGACAAGTGGTAATGGGCTGTGAATACTGTATGCATGTTGGCTAGTGTGGAAAGGCCCAATTGCTGCACTGTTTTCAAGTCATGTAGATCAAGCCTTTTTCCAACAGGCATTTAAAGTGTGTGGTTTTATTTGAGTAATAGCAGAAACAACGTGATTTAGTCAAAGATTGAAAATTTTTTCTAAGCTTCAGTTACTACTATTGACTCATTTTCAAGTTTATTCAATATAAATTGAAAAGTTCGTTTAACGTAATATTGTTAAAAGTTGCAATTATATCTTGATCTAATGGCTAAATAATGATTGTTGTATTGGGTGGAAAAAACATCATCCTTACATTTGATGTTCTAAATATGGATGACCTGGTGCGTTGTTAACAAGTAATAACATTTTGAAATCGAGACCTTTTTGCTTTATATAAGTTTTTTTTTATCAGCATTAAATACTCAGTGTGAACAACATCCACCATCTTTAATAATTTTGGCTAACTCTTCTGGAAAATTTTTGACAGCTTCTTCATCTACCGATGCAACTGCGCCCGTAATCTTCATGTTATGCAGTGCATTTCTTTTTAAAAATACGGTTAACCATCCTTTGCTAACCGAAAATTCCTTATCAGTTTGAAAAGCGGAATTAAATGGCTGTGATTCCTTCATTTCTTCATAAAACTGAAAATCTTTTCGTTGAATTAAATAACCGCTTAAAGGAATTCTTAAAAAAATCGGCATAAAAAGATACTAAGAAGAAATATGAATCGCATAACTTCAAAATCGCATTAAAATAATCTGCACAAAAAGAAACCCAGCTGTATTTTCATTTATACAGTCACTATTACTGTTTTTAGAGCTAAAATTTTTGTGATATTATTATGTAAACAAATATATTATTATCCTAGGCTTAATAAAAAACAATAGTATTTTTTTATGTAGATAGACGTTATATTGTTCTAATTAGTTAACTGTCCCAATAGTTTCGTCTGGTACTGTAAATAAATATATACATATTTTTATATATATATATATGTATATATATATATATATATATATATTATATGTAAATATGTATGTAATAGTACGAAAGTAAAAAAGGACGACGGGAATATGTAAATAAAAAAAAAACACTTTTATTACTACGACCGTGAATATCAACAGTATATTGTATGCTATAAATGTTCAGTAAATGTTAATTTCAATCAATAAAAATTAAACTCTAAAATAATATAATTTCGCGTTGTGGTCGGTACCAGCCTTTGTAAATATATAATTAGATTAATAACGGAAACATGAATAAGATTATGTGTACAGCCATATTGTTTCATGTACAAGCGTACTGTTCATGCGATAGTATTTGATTATAATAGCAAGGACATTTGATGTCGACGCGTCTTTAACCCTCGATAGAATAAATTATTCTTTAAATTTTTAATATCCATAGTATCAACAATAGTCCGTGTATTCTATATTATTGTATTTTATAGTATTATATTATTGAAATAGGAATTTTGAATAGAATTTCATTGTCTCTTATATTGATCGATGTCGCGACTTGTAAATCATTGTCATTTGTTAATAAAATAGTGTAATATCATGGATCTATATAAAATATTTATGTTATTATTTCTTTGCTTTACAAGCAATACTTGTTATTGGTCAATGTTATTTATATATATATATATATATATATATATATATATATATATATTTATACATATAAATATATATATATATATAATTTTTGATTTATTACTACTATTGTTTTTAATATGTCCTATTTTCTTTTAAATTATAACGTTTAATTATTTTAGTTGATAGTATTTCGCAGATATAAAATCAATTTCATATAAATACAATACTTCTAATGAAAAGATATTTATTTAACTAGTATGAAAGAAATTAAAAAAATTAATTATATTAATGTCAAATACTTAATTGAGTTCCAATGAATGAATAATAAAAAAAGTTAAATACATGTTATAATATATATATATATATATATATATATATATATATATATATATATATATATACATTATTACAAATATGAAAATAATCTTCTTAATTTATTTATTCATAACTTTGATGAAAAGAACAACTTTAATATTAAAAAAATAACTTCCACAACTATCTGATATACAATGTCAGAAAATGACACGAACTGAATTGCATTATGGATAAAATGTCACACGATGAATGTGACATCTTCACGAAAGATGGTGATAAAATATGAAATAAACAAAAAGAATATTCTGTAAGTTAAGAAACTTATATAACATATTGAAATGATATTAAGTATTTAGTACACGAAAGAAAATTTTTAGATAATAATCTGTAATATTTATATAAATTATAAAAACAAGTAGTTTTTATAGAAGCAAAATGTAATTTTACTATATAGTGAAGATTTTAATAATAGATTTTATACAGAACGTTTGTAAAAATGCCATTTTATCATATTTTCATTGTATAATTTTAAATAAAAAATATATTTTAAGTTTATGAATAGTAAATAAAAATATATATTTTTACACAAATTAATTTTCATTCCAAACATCATAAAATATTATAAAGTTTTCAATAATTATTTCTTTGTTGTTTTTTTGTAATAACAATAAGCTAATTCGCACTTCGATAACATGTCATTATCATCAAAGCGTTGTGCTGTAACATTTTTTTTTGTAACACATTGAAACGAGTATTATCTTATTGTTATTATGAAAAAAACAAATTGAATAATAAGTAACTAATGTCCACTTAGTTTTATTAGACTATTATTAAACACTTTCTGAAATATTGTAGTTTTGGAGATAAAAATTAATTTGTATGAAAGTGAATTCATCAATTTAAAAATAAATGTTAAAAAAATTTAAATGTCCTTGATATTATTTACATTAAATATTTTATTTAAATTAATGATATATGTTTTGGAAATATAGGGACGCCTAGATTTGTGTTTTATTAAAAAGAAACACATGTTTCTCTAAACACGACGCTATACACATGTTTCTCTATACACCACGCTATACACAAGTTTCTTTTAAATAAAACATAAATAGGTGTCACATTTGAATAACCCATTATTATATTAAAATAGTTTAAAATTAAATAAAGTCCAGGAAGAAATACGTGAATAGATGTGATTGAGAAATAAGAAAATTAGTCAGTACAAAATAAAAAAAAAGATATTAGGTAACTGAAAATGAAGTGATTAAGTAGAGGACTTTATCCCACAAAAGATAAAAGTGACTACTACTGCTGACGATGATGATGAACAAATTCAAATTTTAATTTATATCTGAATGTGGAAATTTTGATATGTTATAAAATAATTTCCTATAATAAAAACAACCCTATTGAAATTTATTTTACTATTAGTCAAGATATTTAGAACAGTAAATAAATGAATTATATTAAAAATGTAAAATTATAAAATTCATAATTTTGTTACAAGATATTTGGAATAATCAATTACATTAGCAAATAAATGTTATAAAAATAGTCTGAATTTAATAATTTGCATTAAAATATTTCGAAAAATATTATAATTATTAAGCAAACAAAACGAAATTTTCTTTTAAAGAACCAATTATTTTTTTTAAAAAAAAGTCATTTATAAAAATATCAATAGTGTTATATATTGAGAATTCTTTATCGATATATTAATTTTCATTACATATAATTTTTGGAAGTAAATTAACTAGTTCTATTACACACATACACACATGTACATGTGTGTGTGTGTGTAAGAAAAAAAGTAAGTATGAATTTAATTCAGATCTAGGATAATATTTTTAAAAAACTATTATTTGAAAAGAAAAACATTATAATTTTCAATTAAATTCACATCACGTTCGTGACATTTATTATATATGAAACTAACATATTTCATTATGTTCTAAATAGGGAAAAATATATTATTTATTTACAGAGAGCATATAATATAATATCCAAAAAAAAATAAAAATTTCATTAAACTAATACTACACTTAAATTTATATATATGTATATATATATATATATATATATAAATATATATATATATATATATATATATATATATATATATATATATATATATATATATATATATATATATATATATATATATATTATATATATATATATATATATATATATATATATATATATATATATATATGTTTTATTAAATACACCGAATTTACAGTTATTAAAAAGATATTTTTTTAGTTATCAATCAGCTCCAACTTTTTACAGTGGCTTGAGGAGCTCTAGATATTGTTATTACAATTTTTATATTAGAACTGATTTTACAGAGTATTTTACTTAACAAAGAACCCTCTGGTTCCGGTCATTAAGTTGTTTTTGTTTACTTCAAAATTGATAATGGATTATGTTGAATTTTTATAGTTCTATTTACATCTCAGTACTCACAAGGGAATTATTATCTAATAGTTGGCACGTGTTGACAATGTATGATAGGTTTCGTATGACTTGTGTTGATATATATATATAAAATGATTCAAATGATACTGAATGTTAGTAAATAATAATAAGCAAGTAAATGTATGTCTGACAATTTCAGTCTCATTTTATCCACCTTATATAATTATCGTAAATTTCAAGGTATGTTATACATTATATAATTATTATAAAAGAAGAATTTAAAAGACATAGCAATGTTTAAATAGTAATTCACAGTTTACACGAACTAGGATTTTAATACAAGTATTAGTTCGTATTAAACGAAATGCCGGATATTTATTTTATTTCCGATATAATAATTAGATATTTCATATTACATAAACTAATACAATATCTTTTATATTAAAAAGGATTGTGTTCCAGCGGGATACAAATATTTCGTTTCTGAACTTTCTCAAAGTGTTCTGAGAATTATCGAAGTACAAATTTTATGAAATAAATTAATGGTGCTCCGTAAATTGTTAAATAGAAGCATGTTCAGATGTCGACCAGCATAAAGACTAAGCGGTGGGACCCAATGGTTTATGAAATTATGAAATATAGTTTAAACATGTTAATGCCTGTTTTATCTTTTTTCAATTTTCCTTCTTTTTGTATAATTATTATCCTATCATGTATTCAATTTTATAATAAAAATTTCATATTAACTTTGTAATATTTTATTGAATATTTACTTAATAATTTAATTCCTTTTGGCGTAATATAATACACATTTACATACATACATAAATATAATTATATATAATGTGTATATATGCACATATATATATATATATATATATATATATATATATATATATATATATATAGAGAGAGAGAGAGAGATAGATATAGATATATATAGAGAGAGAGATATTTACTTTTATTAAAAAGATATTTTTTTTATCAAATAATTTTAAACTTAGTACATTTTGTATATATATATATATATTGGAGTTGATTAATTGTAGTTAGTGTGTAAAGAAAAAATAATTTACATAATTTGTTTTTCCTACAATAATTAGTTATTTAATTATAAATTACTATATATATATATATATATATATATATTAATATATATTATTAACATGTATATTAGTATTGTATATATATATATATATATATATTATATATATATTGTAGTTATATATATATATAATATATATTATATATAATTATATATATTACTATATATATATATATATATATATATATATAGTATAGTAATTATATATATATATATATATATATATGTACACATAATTGAATACATATTCATATTAAGAAAGCATTATTTTATAAAAAAACTGACCTATTTATTAGATGTAACTAAGCAATTCATCCTTTTTAATTATCATGTACATTTTAAATTGATTCTATATAATATAAAAATTCATTTCTTAGTTAACACTAACCATAGCTAGAAAGTTTATAGTAAGAAAAAAGTACTGACAAAATTCACTTAATAATCACAAACATCCGAATTTTCACAAATTTTGTTAAAAAATTATATTTTTCTACGTAGCCATTGAAAATAAAATCGAGGCATTCCATGTACTACGCACTAAATACTACTAGCAATCAAGTCGAATATCAAATAATAAAATAATCTTTCGGTTGGTAACTTTTAAATATATTGATATATATATATATACATATATACATATATATATATATATATATATATATATATATATATATATATATATATATATATATATATATATATATATATATATATATATATATATATATATATATATATATATATATATATATATATATATATATATATATATATATATATATATATATATATATATATATATATATTATATATATATATATATATATATATATATATATATATATTTGTGGGTTTAACATTGTTTTCTATTTCTTTAAAAACCATCTTTTCCAATAAAATCATTAAATGTTAGCCTTCATAATATCAAATATATGTTCAAAATCTGCTAATCAAGTGATCTCGACACAATAACCATTTATTTTTCAGAATTACATAATTTCCTGTATTTTCCCACATGAAGATATTTATTTAGTAACATATTACGCGGAAAATTATAAAAAATGTACACAATTTTTTAAAACGTTATATTCACTGCGTTTGTTTTATAATATCATTTTCAGTGTTTATATTTTAGTAGCGAAGTTACATATAAACAAAAATTGTATTTTTCCATTTTTTTCTTTTACTCCAAACGCTGATCAGTTCCTTTTCAATATCTTAGTGATTTTTAAAAAGAGATTTTTCAAGAATATTATATTTCAAGAAAGATATGTTTAAAGAAAAATTGAAATATTTATACATGTGATGTTTCCTTTATTCTAAATTATCTTCGTATTTTGATATAAATTTATCAGTATTCTCTTATGGTATTTTCTTTAACAAAAATATTTTATAACATTTAATCCATCTTTTTTATTCTCTATTATTTTCGGAAATAATAACATTTATTATATGATTAAACCATCATATAAATATTCATACATTAATGACTGCATTCTCGTTAGTATCTGTATATCTTTTAATAGCAGTTTTTTATTTATTTGATAGTCCATTTTTAAGTATTTATTTATTTTTAGTGTAAAATCGTAATTATCTATTGTTAATCATGACTTTGTTGAAATATTTTTTTGAAAACTAAATTATTTCAAAATTAACTATTAGAAGTGTAAATTAAAAATGTATTTTTTTTATTTTTCCAATGTTACGATCTAGTCTGAGACGAATAAGTAACTTAATTATATTATCAAACTACTAAAGAACTTCAAATGTAAAAGTCACCCGTTGGCGTCTCCTAGGTGTGGTAACAATTTGAGACACACTTTTCTTCTGCACTAATACAAGCACTACCCGATTTTATCACTACCATTGTCAAATTACACTAGTTCAAAAGGCTTCTTCCGCTCGAGTCTTCTTACTAGGTTCATATTGCCGAGAAGCTGGATAGCTTCCACATTCACGTGCTATACATAAGTCTTTCTTCATAGATTCTTGCAATTTTCTGGATTTTACTGTCTACAAACTCCATTTTCAGGTCCCTACGAAAGTCGTCATTTCTAATATACTGGGGTGAATTTACGTTGTTTCTTATTACTTTGTTTTGAAAAGTTTGGATAATTTTTATGTTACTCTTTTTGGTACAAAAAGAGTAACATAAAAATTAGAGCTGTATTCCCTAGGTCTAAACTGGCTTTAATAATTTTTTATATATTAATAGCCTGTTATGAACAGATAAAGCAGAATTTAATTCTAAGAGCAAATACATTTTTCCCTAGAGCTGTATTCCATAGGTCTAAACTGGCTTTAATAATTTTTTATATATTAATAGCCTGTTATGAACAGATAAAGCAGAATTTAATTCTAAGAGCAAATACATTTTTCGATATCTAATACCTAACTCTTCTTTTTTCTTTTTTACGCGAACTTTCCAGCGAAGCTTATAGTCAAGTGTTATGCCAAGGTAATTAGCTGTGTTGACATATGGTACAATTTATTTATTTATAGTTACAGGGATGTGTTCTATCCGTTTAATGGTAAAGTCAATATGAATTGATTTGATTTCGTTAAGCTTTACTTTCCACTTTTTCATCCAGCTTTGAAATTTATTGATGGCTGCTTGTAATCCGTTTGCTGTTCCTTCACTCTCTTTGCCTATATCTATGATGGCAGTGTCATCAGCAAAGATAGCTACTGCATTATATTATAATTATGGAAGATTATAAGTGTAGAGCAGGTAGAGAATCGGACCTAGAAGACTACCTTGTGGTACATCAGTTTTGACTTCTCTGCGATTAAAGTAAACATCCTCTTGTTTAATCTTAAAGTATCTTTCAGTAAAATAAGATTTTAAGATTTCAGTGTACTGTTTGGGAAGGATATGTTTTAATTTCTGGTGTAGTCCATTATGTCACATCTAATCAAACGCTTGTGCCAAGTCAAGAAAAACCGCAGAACAAACTTTTTTTCCCCAATGCATTTTTAATATTATTAGTTGAATTGGTCTACCGTAGAATGTTTATTTCTGAATCTAAACTGGTGATTTGAGAATAAGTTTTTTCTTTTGATAATGGATTGCGTTTTCTTTAGAAGAGGTGCAGAGTTTAGACATAATAGGTAATAGTGAGATCGGTTTATAAGATGAGGCTTCGTGAGGAGGTTTACCTGATTTCGGTATCATAACTATTTCCTCCACTATTTTTTTCATAGTTTCAGCACGTTTCATAATCTAAATGAAGCATTAATTAGATTAATGAGCTTTACCAATGCTTTCAAAAATTTAAATAAATTCCAATAAAAATTATAATTCAAATTTGTACTGAAAAGAATATTATACTCAATAACTGCATTATAAAATATATTCGATTATATCCGTTTATCGTATATAATAACATTTGAAATTATTGAACAAAATAATTTTATAACATACATTTTCAGTCAAAATTTTACAATAAACCCGTCATATAAAACAAGGAAAACATCAGAGATACACACAAAATTTACTGCAGTAAAATATATCTTAACGAACACCTCCATAAATCGGCTACCTCTATTAAACGGACATTTTATTATTTGCTGGCTGGACCCCATTTATTCTATGTTAATTTTACTGCTCTATGAGAACGGACACGGAAATCCTTTTAGATTAAAATCTCTCTATAACCTTTAGATTATAATCTTCATATAAAGAGGAGCTTATTTTAAAGATATTATATTGTGACATATACTTACATATATATATATATATATATATATATATATATATATATATATATATATATATATATATATACAACGTAATTATTTATATGAATATAAACTATGTAATACAATATTTGCATGAGAATGAAGAAATTCTATTTTTATCTATATTAATTTAAAATTGTTTTCATTAAAATAATAAAATGTTGCTAATAGAAAATTCATAATTCACAGAGAAATTGATTATATATTAAGTATTTTGTAACATTTCGATCATACTTATATGTATCTTAATAATAAATATTGTTTGAATTCTATAAAAAGGTAATTATTAAATAAAAGAATTGTTTAATCAAACTTTCTGTATATGTCAGATCATGAAATTATGTCGATTTTCCTTAAATATGGTATTAGATTTTTAGATGTAATGTTTTTTAATATACATATATATATATATCAGTCTGTCTATTTATCTATTTATATTCAAAGTATTGCAATTAAATAACGGGAATTAGTTTTAACTCGTTGATTTCGTTATCGTATAGTCGCAAAATTCCACAGTTTTTCACCTGTACACAAAATTTCAGCGAGAACATGAGTTTTACATTCTGAGTGATTTTTAAACTTTGCTCTACAGTGACTCTGTGTCGTAAAAATTTGGATAAAAAGATCGAACAATGAATCGTCATCAAATTTTTGGTGAAATCTAGAGAAAAATTATCCTTCATTTTAACGAAACTAAAGAATGTTTACGGTAATAATCGGCAAAGTAGGCAGTAGGTATATGAGGGAGATCGTTTGAAAAAAGCTAGAATGTCACAGTCTCAAATCAAAACAATGTTTATTTGTTTCTTCGATAAGCATAGCTTGATCCACAAAAAGTTTTTTCCTTAGGGTCAGATGGTGGATAGTAACTCCTACCTGACTGTATTGCAATCTTTGTGTGCAAGAGTGATGTGAGTACGACCGAATTTGGTTAAAAAAGGATGGATGCTGCATCATGACAACGCGCCGGCGTATTCTGCCTTAGCAGTGCAGCAATTTCTTGCAAAAAACATTCCAGTGCTCTCTCACCTCACCTACAGCTTAGACCTCGCTTCATGCGATTTTTTTATTTCCCAAGATGAAAAGTCTGTTGAAAGGACACCGTTTTGATGATGTGGACAAAATTAAAAAACGCACAATGTAGGTTTTGAAGAAATTACCTTCAGAAGATTTCAGCTAGTGTTTCTCGCAATGGAAGTCGCGTTAAAATAAGTGTATCGCACTCGGAGAGGACTATTGTGAAGGCATGAACCTATAAATTGATGTAATTTTGCTTAATAAAAATTTTAAAAAAATCTCTTTATTTAATTCTGTACTTCATAAGTATATATATATATATAAATGTATATTGTATATCATAAGCAGCAGAAGCCTTTTTATATTGAATGTCTGTCAGTGTTCAATAAAGGCTTTTCCTAAATTTTCTACTTTTATTGATAAAATATGTTCTTCTTACAGTCAATTTCGACGAATTTCCTTACATCTTTATTTGATCTATAATACGCTTCATGGGCTATCTTATATATTTAGGTTCACAATCAATAACTTTCCTTATACGTCAGTACCTCTCTCTTCTTGCCTTATGATTGACCAATTTCAAACTTTTCACTTCTGCTATACCATCTATAACTTTTTTCTGTTATTTTTTTCTGACCCATTCACTTTTCTGGTTATTTTTTTGTATTATTCCTAATATACATCTTTCTATGATACTTTTATCTGGAGCCAATTAATTATTCTGGCAATATATATATATATATATATATATATATATATATATATATAAAGGTGCTCTAGCGTTATGTAAAAATTTCTCTTCTGAACTTTCTCAAAGTTATCTGAGAATTATGGAAATATTTTTTTTTAAATTAATGTTGCTCCGTATATTATTAAATAAAAACAAGTTCGTAGGTACACGAACTAAGCGAGTATGAGCGGAGTCCCCAAGCATATAAAATTAAAAAAAATGAAATAAAATGTTTTTGTAGTAAAATAATTAGATAAGTTCACTTATCCTTTGATTTAAACGGTACTTTTTTTACACGATTTCGCTTTTGGTGTGATGTGAGAGGACCAATTAATTTCGAAATTCTAAAGCCAAAAAAGGATAAGTTCTGAAAAATATTGTCAATAATTGGATAATTTAAACAACAAACTTAAAAAACGCGTTCATGTCTTGTTAATAAGAAGCAAGTTATCTTAGAGCAGTGTTTCCCAACGTGGGGCCCACGCCCCACAGGGGGGCAATTTGATAGTTAAGGGGGGCAATTTAAAAATGGACTCGACACGACTTTAACCCTTTCGCTTTGGGTTATTTAAATGCAATGATAGATATCGGTGACAAATTTAACAAAAAAGGCAAATTCTTAAAAAAATGCTGTAAATAATTATTAGGTATAATTTCGTTTGACGTTACCAAAATATCAACTGGGTAATTAGAGTCGTCAAGTAAACTTCGTCGGGGATTCACCGCGGAGTGTGCCGCCTGACGCGGGGAACCCCGGACGTTTTAAAACTCGCTAAACAACGCCGTTGTTCGCACCTAATTGGCCCAACTCAACTTCTGTAGTGTTTCACATCATTCAGTTGGTGTTAATTTGAAATAAATCCAAAGATATATATAATAAATTAAAAACTACTTAGATGTCAATGATATACCAATGAAAAATATAACAGCTTGTGCTGCAGATGGCGCCCCTAATATGATGGGCAACAAAAAATTTTTGCTTAAAATTGATGGAAGATGCGAATCCAGAAATGATTATTGTACATTGTGTTATTCATAAGGAAAACTTGGTAGCTAAAAATATCTCGCCTGTTCTAAATGAAGTACTACATGCAGTAATAAAGTGTGTTAATGCTATTAAAGCTAGTGCCAAATGTGAGCGTCTTTTCAAGTTATTTTGTGAAGAACAAAATGAAGACCATATGAGACTTTTACTTCATACTGAAGTAAGATGGCTATCCAAAGGAAACTGCTTGAAAAGATTTATGCAACTGTTTGATACTCTTAGTGATTTTTTAAGCGACAAATCTGAAATGTTTCAGCTATTCAATTAGTGCGTTAAAATAAGTGTATCGCACTCGGAAAGGACTATCTGTTAACAATCGATGGTAAAGCATTTGTATTGTTATTTAGCCGATATCTTTGAAAAAGTAAATATATTAAATAAGCAACTTCAAGGACCAAATAAAACACTCGTCGATGCAAAAGCAAAGATATTCGGTTTCATTACCAATATAGAGTTATATCAGAAACATATTAACAACAAAAACTTTGAACAGTTTCATTGGCTCCAAAAATGTGAAGTAACTGATACCGCTGTACTTGTTATTGTCAATCATTTGAATATTCTATCCGCTGATATAAAAGAAAGATTTTCTGATTTAAAACAAATCGATTTCCAACATGGATGATGCAGTCAATATTAGTGGATTTGTCTGATATATCAAATATGCAGTATCGAGAAGAACTCGCAGAATTGCAAAATGATGAATCAGTAAAAACTTTATTTAATATAAAAGGAGCGATGGCATGGCTTTGTGAAGAAACTGAAATTAAATACCCAAATGCAACCGAATGTGCAAGAAAACTTTTACTACCGTTTCCATCTTCATATTTAGCTGAATGTGGATTTAGTGCTGTAAATGATTTACTGATAAAAAAAAGAAATCGACTTGATATAACAATATAACGTGGAGACTTGAGATTAAAGCTAAGTAAATTGGAACCTAATATAAAATCTCTGTACAGTAAGCATCAAGCGCAAGGATCGCACTAAATGAATATAGAAAAATCAATATTAAAATTATTTTGAATTTCAGTTTTTCATTATATGTTTTAAAATTTTACTTACGATGTTTTGATAATAATTTCATAGTGATTTCTTCCTAAAACTTATCATTTATATTTCTTAAGGGAACAAAACAATTTTTAAAGGTTAAAAATTATGTATGGGGGACATAAAATTTTTAGAAATGTTAAGGTGGGGCATGGCCTAAAAAAGGTTGGGAAACACTGTCTTAGAGTGTGACAACGCAAGGCCATATATTTCTTTAACAATCCAGACATTCATAACTATTTTTACATCATTATCTTCTTCTGATATTTTATCAATTTCAAATTTATCTTTAATTAGAATGGAAAAAGTTGCTTTTGTATATTTTTGGTAATTGTTTAGATATAAACTAATTACTAAATATAATACAATGAAAACTAAAAATTATGTATACTGAAACATTTTTAATTTTCAGTTTTAAAAAAATAATCAATTTTGTTATTTTATGAATTTAATTTGTATTCAATAGGAACTAGTAATATAATGGAAATTAATACATTTCTGTTCGTGATGAATAGATAATGAATTAATTTCATTTATAATTGTGATTCTAATATATTATTAGAATAACAATAATTAATTTCATTCATTAAAGTAGCTCAATAGAATATAATAATTTCTATTGTATTTTATAGTTGCTATTTTGGAACAGTAAATAGAGAGAATTATATTTATATATATGGAACATAATGACTTATGAACTATTATCATGCGAAAATAACTTATTTATTTAGTGTTCTTTTTTCAAAGAATTTAATAAGTATTTTTTACTAATTGTTAGAAATAGTCATTCCTAATATTATTTTGGGTGGAATGTTATAATTTGTATAAAGAATCAACATTTCAGGATATAAAAGCCATATTTTTCTAATATAAAATTGCATCTGGAATTAAATAAGTTATCTTTTTCATTATATTATTATTATTTTGATTCAAGTTTATTTAAAATATTTATGTCGAATTTTAATGATTTTTTTCAAAGATAATTTGAACTAAAGGAATTAAAAACAAGATTATATTTAACAGCGGAATATTCCAACTGAAAATAATATATATACAAATATATATATATATATATATATATGTGTGTGCGTGTGTGTGTGTGTGTGTTTGTGTGTGTGTGTGTATGTGTCTAAAAAATATTGAACAAAGATTTTAAAAGTAATATTTTCTATTTCCTTTCTGTTGCTGATATTTTCAAAAAGATTTCAATTAAAAAGTTAATAAATTAAATTCATTACAAAATATTTTCTTTAAAATTCTTCTTCAATGATCATCATAAACACTAATTAAAAAAACATTACATATGTACTAAGCATGAAATATCATTAGGCAATTGAATAAATAGTCAGTATTACAAGTTAGAAAATTGTTCTCTATTTATCCATTAACTCGAACTCGTTTAATTTTCACTGTATATATATATATATATATATATATATATAATATATATATATATATATATATATATATATATATATATATATATATATATATATATATATATATATATATATATATATATATATATATATATATATATATATGTAAACCCTGAATAAAAAATCTTCACCGATTCACCTGGTCAGTGTGGTGAACATGACTAAATACCAGTGAATGTTAGTATTCATTGAGGCTTTCATCCAGTAGTGGAATGATATGGGCTTTATGATGTGATATATATATAATATATATATATATATATATATATATATATATATATATATTTAAAAGTTTGACATATTTTCAATAGTAATATTATATTTAAAACAGTTTTATATAAGTGTCAGTAAGTAGGGTTGCTGACCAAAATGTCAAGAATTCTAATCTAGATTTGTGACATGTGTCACATTTTATTGAAAATGTGATTTTTCTTAGTGAATAAAATATATATGGTGAAATTTTGACAGTATCGTGAAATAATGATACTTCTTTACAATGTTACTTTAATGTCAATTGACTAAAAATAATTAGAATTAGAATGTTTTTTGAATAATCGACTAAAAAATATATTACAAAACAGCTTCTTAATTTAAAATTAGATTTTATTATTACAATGATTATATATCATTAAATTTTATATATCATAAAAAATTTATAAATACTACATAAACACACATTTGTCAACGAAAAGAACAAAAAATTAAAAAAAAATCATTTCGATTATTTTAAATATGAATATTTATTTTGAATAAAAATATTTGTTCCAATTTAATAATGTGCATAAAATTACAAGATAACAGTGACCGTGTTTAATTAAATTTTGTTGTATAGAAGTTCCATACAATTTTAATATACATGTATTTATATAATCTATGTTAAAATATCAAAAAAAATATGCATTTTAGGTTTGAAATTTTTATACAATATATAAAATTAAACTGATAAAAATATGTTTTTATAATGTACATTTTATAGAGCTAAATTTTATGATAGTGCTCAAATGTTTATGGAATTGCCATCGAAATGCACACCAACTTATAAACAAATAAAATGAACAATAAATAATTAAAGAATTCTTTTTTTATATCTCATGTTGTTATAATAATAATAAAGTGAGAAAATCATGATTAATAATATTAGTTTTGATAATAACAACAGGTCAACAATGAAAAATAACAATAATTTAGATAATTAATTATTATTAATATTATATCTTAAAATTCATTTTTATTTTACAATTTTTGGCTTTAAAATTTTTAAAAATAACAAAATTTAATATATATTTTATTATAAAAAATATTTCACAAAGTTTTTTTTAATTGTTTATATGCACAGTAATGATTTATTTTTAAATTTTATGAAATGGATATAATAATATTAGAAAGTATTTAATCGTTTGCAGTAAAATTTATTTAGAAATTACAGATAAATTATTTTGAATTATTACAACGCGCAAATACATCTAAACGTATTCAATTATATTAATAGTCTTTTGAAAGCTGCTACCACTTCAGCAATATTTCATTTCTAGAATTAAATTCGGCTATTTGTTGAACTTACACCCTCAACTGTAATAAGATACATTGACGTGTCGGTGCAGTTTTGAACTTAATAAGCGATGGTTATGAGAATTTAATGAAACGTCATATTCCATCAAAATGACAAACTCAAAAAAGGTTAAACGAATGAAATGGGTATGACATGTATTCGTCGCTTATGTATTTCATACATACTGAGAATCTACAAAATATTGTATTCTAATTTTCACCATTTATACATTCGTATACGCATTTACATACATAAACATTCATGTATGTACATATATATATATATATATATATATATATATATATATATATATATATATATATATATATATAGCTTTAATGTTTATACAAACGATGGAAAATTATAATTTTATTTTAATGTAAAGATCAATATTTTGATATTTATATACGAGTATATCAAATACATTTAATGTATTTATTTTATGAAATTATTTGTAAAAATATAGAAATATTCAAAAGCACGTAATTATATTTTTATGGATTTCAAATATAAATTAATTGATTAATTTAAGAACATTGATATAAAAATAAAATAACTAACTGAAGGTTATTATAAAAATTAATATCAATAGTTATAAAATATAATATATTAAAAAATAATTATTATTTTATATTTAATAATAATAATAACAATACACTTCCTTAGGATAGAAATTCTAGTAACAAAATTTTCAATTTTTGAAGAAACTAATTGTACTAATACATTTTATCTCCCTCAATATCATTTTTAATAGTCTTAAGTAATGAAATCAGTGTATTAGAAATTGATATTCCAGGCACAAACATCTTTACAAAAGAAGGAACTTTTTAAATCTTTTTCTACTTTCACAACTTAATATTTTGAGTATGATAATTTTTGCCATAAAGAAAAGACACTATTTTTTGGCTAAAATATTTCTATGCTTTTTACTCCATAAAAGATTTATATATATATATATATATATATATATATATATATATATATATATATCATACAAATTAAAGTTACAAGCCTTTGTTTAATTTACAAACTTTTCCAACCGAGTTACTCAATTATTTTAATAGATTTTATTTTAATTTATTTTTATTACTCAATTATTTTATTATTTTAATCGATCCTAAGTATTTATTTAACTCTAAACGAGCAGTTTTTTTTATTTTTTCGATGTTGAATGTGGATCTCGTACATTTTTTCAGTATCACCAAAATTAAATATGCTCTTTTCGATGATTATACGAGTATTGTATACATTATTTAATAGCTCTTTTTACAAAAACTGGATTTTTATGAGTTTACTCACAATATTGGAAATATTTTCATCTCATGATAAAGATGACTGTAAAGTAACTCCAAAATGATTATATAAATCATGTGCTATAATTTCTACATTATCGACAGAGGACGATGAATAAATAAAATTCCGTTTGTTAATAAACTGAACGTACATAATTTTTGAAAAATTCAAATCTATACAGACATATTTTATCTAATTAATAACTTTATTTATATAAAATTTTAAATGTCAAGCGTCAAACTATGACACAATTTCTTTACAAATACATTGTCATCGGCAAAAAGTATATTTTTTTAAATTTGTAATTCCCACTAAAATACTATTCATAAGAATGATATAATGAATAATATGAGATAAATAATAAATAAATAGTACGATTGGCCCTATTTTGTTTGGAAGAAAGTTAATTATATTACCTTGAAGTACCACTAAAGTTGTTGATATACTCATCTGACAGTCTGTTTTTATTTTTATTTTTTTATTCTTATTTAAAAGGTATAATTCATTTTATTGAATAGCTTTAGTATGGAAATAAAATTTTAATTGACTAATAATGAATTGTGAGGAACTTTATCAAAAGCTTTAGAAAAATTAAATCTGTTAAAAAAATTAAATCTGTTACCGGTTAACCTAAAATAAAATTAAAAACTCATATTCTCATAAGTATTGAGATCTAAACCTATGTTAATTTTTGTACAAAGTAATGGGGTTTTCAATAAGCGCGTTCGATCTTTAAACTCGAATAAAAATGTTGTATGTAAGGTGTAGCGTAAATATTTATTGCGGATTAAAGTAAATTCAATATCATTATGTTTTAAAAATATAATTGTTTAAATGGTCTTTGCTGCTTCGTTTGCAGGAGTCGATTCAAGAGACTCAATTTTGGATGACTCTTCTATATAAATCGGGTTGGATTTCAGCAATCGCTTGAATGACATTGTTCTTCAAGTCATCAATTGTTACTGGTTTATTGGCATAGGCCAGAGATTTAACGTAGCCCCAAAGAAAAAAATCTAAAAACGTTAAGTCACACCATTTTGGCGGTTATTTGACATCACCCTCTTCGAAATAACGCGACCAGGAATCTTTTTTCTCAATAACACCATTGTTTCACTCGCTGTGTGGCACGTAGCACCTTCATACTGGAACCACATGTTGTCTATGTCTTTATCATCCAATTCCGGTCAAAAAAATCGGTTATTATCTTTCGATACATTTCGCCGTTGAAAGTTTCCGCTTTGCCTTTTTCATTTTGGAAGACGTATGGCCCGATGACGCCGCCCGACCAAAATCCACACCAAACATTCAATTTTTCTAGATGCAAAGGAAAAAAACTTTTGTTAATTGGCATCGTTCCAAATCTGACAATTTTGCTTGTTTACGAAGTCATTCAGCTAAAAATTCGCTTCGTCACTGGAGATGATTTTTTCACCAAAACTAGGATCCGTTTCCAACTTTTTAAGAGCCCAATCAACAATCGTCTGACGAATACTGTGATCTTTTGGCTTTAGTTCTTGAGTAATTTGAATCTTGAATAAATAAGGACCCAAGTTTTTCCGCAAAGTTCGTCAAGTTGAGGTCGCGGAAAGACCCAGTTCGTGTGAACGATAAACAATTGAGAGGTTTCGGTTTTCACGTATACTTTTAACAATAGCAGCAATATTCTCGTTCGACCAAGCGTTGCGATGACGTACAGATACTGTTCGATTAGCAACTGAACCGGTTCCTCGAATTTCGCAATAAGCCGTTGAATTGAGCTCTCTGCAGGATACTCATGCCGACCATAAATTCCACGTAGCTCACGAAACGTTTGACGAATAGAGTACGAACTTTTAAAATAAATGTTCACAATTTCGACGCGTTGTTAAAACGTGAGGTTTTCTATAATTAAATGGCAGTTATAATACAACAGTAACGTCACAGAATGATAGTGCTGTCATTTCAAACATAACCACAATCAGCTGTGAAAGTTTAGGCGTGGCTATTGAAAAACTCCTTATTATTCGACTCACAGTGTTATCTTAAATATTGATTACTTCTTCTCAGATAGGTCAAATTATTTCATATATCTTACTAGCAAGATTAATATGTAGAAAGATATTTGCTTATATCGTATTTTTATCTTTTGTTAATTATAGGAATGATCACTGAAAATTTCAAATCTTTCGAAACAACTCACTGACTAATTGTTATTTTAATGATTCCAGAAGATTTAAGATGATTACTAAATTACTAAATATTTAATTTTATTATTTTAATAAACATTACAAATATCTCATCAATTTCTAACATTTCTCAAATATTAATTGTATGTTTATGTTTGTCTATTTTTGTTTATTATAGTTGTTTGTATTAAACAGAGATTCATATTACAGATAAAACTCATTAGTTTTATTATCAGAAAACATCCTGCTATCGACCATCATCGTAACAGGTAATCAACTCTCCCTACCTCTCATGTGCTTCATGATATTTATCCCAAATGTCAAAACCATCATCATTATTAAATATTTTTTTCATGTATGAGTCTAATGCCTTACGTTTCACCAGGTTTAATTCACACAAGAGTAATTTATAATTTTCTTTATGAACAGCACTACGATTACGTTCACTATATGCATTTTAAAAGCTTTTCTTAAGTAATATTTTATCGAAATTGCAATTTACTGGATCACTATTAATTATTTTAACTGGCACAAACAGCTCTGTGCTAATATTAAGTTCATTTTTAAATGAAGTTCCCATATTTAATCACTGAGTCAATAAAAATCACTGATGTATTTGTTAAATTGACTCTATAATTAACTACTAGTACTACCAATATCTACTTTTAAAATTATAAAATTCTAAAACAACTATATTTACAATAAAACATAAATTTATTTAAATTTATGTTAATCAGCACCATCAAACACGTTTACAAGTTTTACAAAATAAACGTCAAGAGTGGAATTATTTCTTGATGATCTAATGACTATCTGCATAAAATTTTCTCTACAAATTAATTTTATAATTCAAAAATTGTATTCTGTTATAACTAAAATATTAGTCTTCGAAACATTGATAAGATTTAGATCTTCGCCTATAATAACAATTTTAAAAAGCAAGCTTGCTTCCCACAATTTAGCATATAAATGTTCTAAAACTTTAAAATTAGTCCTTGGAGGTCTTTAAACCTCAACATTATTTAAGTATCTATTCCGATCTCATTTAGTGTGTACGTATATCATTGTATATAAGGAGTCTACCCATTTAAATATGAATTGAATTTGACTTTGATGCCTATAAAGACATTCTCTCATTTATATCCCTGACGATATATATATATATATATATATATATATATATATATAGCGAGAGAGAGAGAGAGAGAAAGAGAGAAAATTTATATATATATATAAATTTTATCCTTATGAAAAATTTCATCGTTATAAATATTCTCATTTAACCAAAATCTTGTTCTTATAAATATATCTGTTTCTTAACATTCTATCCGCGAAGCAAATTCTTGAACCTTATGTACTGAACACTTACAATGAATAATAATTAAGTACATCTTCAGGTCTAAGGTGACAATTGAATTTTAACACTTACTATTTATATTTTTTTTATAATTTCCCTATATAGACCTCTGAATGATCATCTTACACTTTTTTAATAATTTATTGTAATAATTAAGTATAAAGAAAGTAATAAATATAAAGTTTTAATTGACTAAAATATATTTTGGTTATGATTTTTATATACGTTTTTGTCCAAATTCATTAATTAAAAAAATACAAAATCACACGATTTTTTTAAAAAAATGTTTAATTTTTTTAAAAAAATAAAATTAGTAACGAAAAAAGATAAAAATAAAATTTATTTATGTTAATCTGTAACAAATATTTTTTATAAAAAATTGAAGTGCGTATAATTAGGCGATTTTTATGTTCTTATACGAACGGTTGTCATTAAATACACTAAATAAATAAATAATAAGATTATGTTGTATTTGCCATATTTATTAGAATTATAATTGTATTTTTCGACTGCGAGAAAAAAGATTAGTATTTTAACAAAATTTTAAAGTTGCTATAGACATTTTTTTCTACTGAAAATAAACTATTGGTAATCATTGAATATTATAAAATATGTATGTAAATGATCTTGGGATAAGAGCAACTTACGTGTAAGAATAAATTAGATAGAGTGCGAAGTTTATAGTGATAAATAAGTTTTATTTAAAACAGAATATAGACTTAAATGAAATAAATAATAATTTTTCAAATAATTAATGTTGATTAATTTTGGTTTAAACACAAATGAAATTTCAATAATTATTTTTGGTAAAAACATTTTGTATCATATTTTTTTAAACAAAGTATTAATATATAATACTTTTAAATTATTATACATATATATATATATATATATATATAATTTTTTGTCACTCTTCAATGTAGAAGTTAATTGGATGACATGTAAAAATATCAAATTTCATCGGAAATTAATTTTCGTGGTAATGTTTTAATTCCTCTTGTTTCATTGTAAAGCAATTTGCCATTACAAACAGAAAAAATATACAATTATTTAGTAATTACTTTTCACTAATTAATAATTGAATAAGAAGTGATGATATGATTAATTTGAAATAATTCATGTAAAATATATATATAAAATTGTTTTGTAAAATGTCAATTTTTCATTATTCTACTAATAAAAACGAAATAGAAAGAAAATTCGAATACATTTTATTGACTTAATTATAGTATTATATTTAATTTTTCTAGAAATGTGTGAACTGAATTATTTTTCTGTTCTATTTTTGTAATTGAAAATACCAATTAATTTTTACAACATATGATTTAATGATATGTATAACTGTGCGTTTAAAAAAAAAGTAAAATACTCGTATATGAAAAAATGGATATATAGTTATAGAAAACACATTCACACACATATATGCAAATATGTACACATAAATATATATATATTTATATATATATATATATATATATATATATATATATATATATAAACATTAACCTTTTTGCTGAACGAATAAAAAAAATTCCACTTTAAATAATCCATTACTTTTTTTGAAAAAATAGAAATTTTTCTAAATTCTATATTTTTTCGATATATGAATTTATTAAATATATAATTTTTTTAAATGAAACATTCGCTGTAAGTTTGTATAATAAATATTGAAGTTAATCACATAAATGAACTATTAAAAATCAAATATTTTTTTAAAAAAATTGTTTATTAAAAAGTTTATTTTGTATATTGAATAAAAAAGTCTGTGTATAACATTTGTTACGTACGATATATACTACATACAATGAGTCATAAATCATAGTACGAATGTGTAATTTGGAAAAATAACAAAATAAATGATAAGATATTCGAAGTTACATTCAAAATCTTTTGTAATATAAACAAACATAACTTCACGAGAAACTGAAAAAGATTTTAGCAAATGAATGGGCCGCTATTCTCACCCAAGAAATTACGAACTGAGTAAAATCAATGCCAAAAAGTAAGCAGTTCTGGTTTTCAAAAAAATCCTACTGAATATTGAAATTAATTTAAATAAAATTTATCATTGTAATTGTATTCTTAGTATTAAATTCGCCCATGACTTTCGTGATTTCAATTTGTTATTTTTAATTGTTTAAGATTATTTATTTCTTATTATAGTAATCAAAGTGAAACAATTAGTTTTTTCTAATTTTGTTACATTTATGTTTGTTTATATTAAAAAAGATTTTGAACATAACTTTTTAATTAAACCTATTTTATTATTTTTATTCTAAATTACATATGCGTACCATGACTTTTGTGATTCATTGCATGCGTATTTATATATATATATATATATATATATATATATATATATATATATATATATATATACATACATATATATATATATATATATATATATATACATACATATATATTTATATACATACATACATATATATATATATTTGTAGTAATTTAGTTTACTGACACCCAAGAATTGTAGTTCCCATAAGAATGGCAGACGAACCGAAGAGCGACAGATGAAGTAGACAGACGATAGAAGTTTCGCGAAATGGACAGATAGATGTTTGGAATGTTTGTTTCATTATTTATATTTAATACAATTTATATCCAGTTGTAATGTTACTTTAAACCTGATAAAGTCAGTGTACTAGTGTTTTGGACCATATATATATATATATATATATATATATATATATATATATATATATATATATTGGTTTGTCGAAAATGCATGTCAGATTTTCCCAATATATATCGCTAGGCTATATTTTATAAAAGAAATGTCATTTGCATCTATATAATTGTTACGTCATTTGATAGCTGACACACTTGCCTTCATTCAAATAAAAAGTTTGAGCTATTTGTTAATGTTTTATAGATTTTATAACAAGTTGAAGATCAAACTGCGCATTTTCGTCATATTTTACTGATTTATTTCCGTAAAGGAAAGAATGCACGGCAGGTTTGTAATAAGTTACGTAAAATTTACGGTGACCATGTCCTACAAGAACGACAGTGCCAACGATGGTTCGATAAATTCCATGGTGATATTGATGTTAACGACGCTCCTGGCTCAAGAAGGTAAATCGAGGTTGATGAAAACAAAATAAAGGCATTGATTGAGTCAAACCCGCGTAACAACGTACGTGAGATTTCAGAAATATTGATTATTCATCATTCCAGCATTCTCGACCATTTAAAAAAGCTGGTATATACATAAGCAAGCTCAAAATTTAAGTTCCTCATGAATTCAAAGAACTTCATTTGATTGCGCGTATAAAACAAATCCATGAAGTACTCAGAATTAGTTAATCGTAATGTAATTGTATTTCAACATGACAAAGCGATACCACACACAAGTTTAGTCACCCGTCAAAAACTATTGGAGCTTGGATGGGATGTGTTGCTGCAACTAGCGTATTCATCCGATCTTGCACCGTTAGACTTTCACATATTTTGGTCTTTGCAAAACTCTTTACGTGGTAAATCGTTTAATTCTAATGAGACTATAAAACAGAACCTTGTCCAGTTTTTCGTTGATAAAGATAGGTCTTTCTATGAACGTGGAATTATGAAGTTCACCGAAAGGTGGAAAAAGGTCATCAAACAAAATGGCAAATACATTATTTATTACACTTTGAATTTTATATAAATAAATGACATTTGAAAAATATAGTCAAAATGCTGACAACCTAATATATATACGAGGATCGTGTGATAAGTATGGTAAAAAAGTAAGAAAAACTAAATTGAAAAATTTAATTAAATTAAACAATAAATAAATTTACCATACTTATCAAATGACACTCGTATAATATATAAATATAAATATATATATATATATATATATATATATATATATATAAATATATAAATATATATGATTAATATTTAAATAGGTTATAAAACTTTAATCATATTAAAGTGATGTTTGTTTAAAATTTAAATTTTCAAAAATTCTTAAAAGACAATTAATGATTTCAATATTTTTTTGTATCCAAATATTTTGTCAAATACTACGAATTAAAAAACCAAAACATTTGTTTTAAAATACAAAGTTTGTATTTTTATGTAATTTTAATTTCTTTATTTAATTTAAATCGCTTTTTGAAACTGTTGAATGATGGATGATTATTGAATTATTACTTGATAAATACGAGGTTGTTTGATAAGTCCGTGTAAAAATAAAAACTGCTTCATTTTTTTGAATAAATCGTTTTTATTTTTCAACATAGTCTCCTTTTAGGCTTATACACTTCATCCAACGCTGCTCTAGTTTGTTGATCCCTTCCGAATAATAGGATTTGTCCAAGTCTGTAAAATAGTCATTCGTTCCTGCAATCACCTCCTCGTTCGAATAAAATCTTTTTCCCGCGAGCCATTTCTTCATATTAGGGAACAAATAATAGTCCGATGGAGCCAAGTCTGGAGAATAGGGGGATGTGAAACGATTTGGAACCCTATTTCCATTAGTTTTGCGGCCACAACTGCTGAGGTGTGAGCTGGTGCGTTGTCGTGATGAAAGAGGACTTTTTTGTGGGCTAATCGGGGACGTTTTTCTTGCAACTCGGTTTTCAAACGATCCAATAACAATGAATAATATGCACCTGTAATGGTTTTACCCTTTTCCAAATAGTCGATAAAGATTATTCCTTGCGAATCCCAAAAGACAGTCGCCATAACCTTCCCGGCCGAAGGAATTGTCTTCGCCTTTTTCGGAGCAGATTCCCCCTTGATAACTCATTGTTTAGACTGCTCTTTGGTCTCAGGAGTGTAGTGATGTATCCATGTTTCATCTACAGTGATGAAACGACGCTTAAAGTCCTGCGGATTTTGCTGAAACAGCTGCAAACCGTTCTTGCAACACTTCATACGACCTCGTTTTTGGTCGATCGTGAGCAATCGCGGCACCCACCTGGCGGATAGCTTTTTCATGTCCAAATGTTGGTGCAAAATATTATGTACCCGTTCACACGAGATGCCTACAGCACTAGTAATCTCACGCACTTTCACTCTTCTGTCATCCATCACCATATCATGTATTTTATCAATGATTTCTAGAGTGGTGACCTCAACAGGGCGTCCAGAACGTTCAGCGTCTCTTGTGCTCATATGGCCACTCCGAAAATTTTGAAACCACTTATAAACCGCACTAATCGAAGGTGCAGAGTCACCATAATGTTTATCAAGCTTCTGTTTAGTCTCCTGAGGCGTTTTGCCTTTAATGAAGTAGTGTTTAATCAACACGCGAAATTCTTTTTCGTCCATTATTTGACAATCACTCGATTTCCTCGATTCCAACGATTGTCAAACACAAAGGAATAGACCGATATGGCTGAAACTTGATGTGTGTTCTTCCAAGAGATGCTACTAATTAAAAATAACCTCGATATGCACCAGTGGTGCCATCTTTCGGAATTTACACGGACTTATCAAACGACCTCGTAAGTAATAATTCAATAATAACGTTAAAAAAATATAAAATATTTGATATCAAAACATGACTATTATGTATAAGAAACTAATAAGTTGTAGTTCTGAAAGAATAATGATTATTTTAGTTATTATATAAGTATAACGTTTATAATAATTAAAAAAGTATGAGCAGTAATAAGTTATTAGAGTGATAAAAGTTTGAATTGGAAATAATATTGCATATATCTCGATAGAAACTATTGTTAAAGTTTGCTAGTTAGTTCTAAAGCGATGCAAATAAATCTTATCTTTTTATGTTGATCATTTTGAAAACTTAGGTTAGCAGATTATATTATTTGCTATATAAATATTTACCAACCAAACAGTATCTGACATCAACAAATTATCTCTGTGAGCATTTTATAATTTTTATTGAAATTCTATTCGAATATAAGTGTTTATTATTTCATCGTGTTCTTTGTATTATATTAAAACAAGTTTTATGTTCATAGTGACCTAATTATAGTTCATTCATAATAAATTCATAATATATTATAGTAAAAATTGAGATTAATATTCAAATCGTGTTGAAAAATCCGCATAAAATTATTATTATTATTTGTACGTTCAATAGTAATGTAATTGGTTTTGTTACTTGATAAAATCATTTGTTACAATCTATAATTCAATTCCAACATATATGTTAATATGTAATGAAACCTATAATTTGTTCGGAACATACATATACACTTGTATTTATTTAATGTTCGGGTATTATTATTTTTTGATTATTTTTCATGCAGTGGAACATTAAATATTTTAATATTAAAATAACAAGACTTTTTAAACCTACAGTATATATATAACATTCCAAAGTAAATAAAAACAATTTTAAGTATAAAATAAAATAAATAATAATAAAATTAACTTTTCAAAATATATTTTTCAAAGTTTGAATTTTACAAATAAACATATGTACTAAAGTAGATAATGCTTTGTTTATATTAAGTATTCCTTAGTTATTGACATCAAATAATAATTTTGTTTATTCAGCCATAGTTACATTTAAAATAGTCAAGCAATTAGTTTACGTTTTCAAAACATAATTGTGTATTTTTTCCTATGTTTAGTGGTCCATGTTATTAATTTAAAATAATAACCCAATCAGAATAAGAACAAAAATTTGTTAAGAACAATATTGATCAAACAAAGTTTTTTTGCATTAAGTTAATACATAAAATATTAGAATTAAGTAATAAGCTCACAATATACACTATAAATTCAGTGAGTAGAAAAAATATTTGTGTACTTTTACTTAGTAATCACTCTATTTTATTACAAATTGTAAAAATTTGCATATTATTAGAACAATAAAGAAAAATTATTAATATTGTTATCTAAAAATTTATTTATTTATGTTGTAATGAAATCTTTTGACAAAAAATTATTTATACACTAAAAAATTTGTAAATACTTGTTTATATTTGTGTAAACTGGCTTTATTCAAATACTAATGCTTAAATAATAACAAAATATTTCAAATAAAGACATTTTTTATTATACTGAATAAGTTGTTGTGAAACAATCAGGTGTAATGTGTAAAAAAACGATATAGTTGAGTTTTTCCACCAAAAGAAAGATTATTCTGATTTTTTAGAAGATATGAGTTACCATCAATTTACTAAGTTGGTTAACCGATCTTATACAACAGAATAATGTGTTATAAAAAAATTAAAGCTGGTTCAACTGAACACAAAAGAAAACCAAAGACCTTAAGTGTGAGAAAAACATAGAATTTAGTCAAACTGGCAATGAAACATCACAAAATTATTGCTCGACAACTAGTTAAATATTTGTCATCATTATAGAAGTTAATTTCAGTACAAATCGTAAAAAATCGTTTCGATGAAGGCAGGTTACAAAGACAAATCTTTAAGAAAAAAGTAATATTAGTGAAATAAAAGAAAGAAAAGCCTAGAATATGAACGGTCATATTCGATTAATCACAGAAGTTTTAGAAAATTGTCCTTTTTTAATGAAAACAAGTTTAATTTGTTTAGTTCCGATGTGTGAAATTTTGTTTTAAGAATACCGAATAAGAAACTGGTCTAGAAAAATATAGTTCCGATAATGAAACATGGAGGAGACTATGTATCATGATGTGGGGCTGCATGAAGATGGTAAATATTAGTGAACTAGTCATTATTGAAGGTATTATGAATGGGTGATAAGTATGTGGATATGTTGTGAGGAAATTTAGTCGAAAATGTAAAAGTTATAATTGAATTAGGGTTTAAAATTACAATATTTCACATTTTTTCTTGTACTTTTGATATAGTAAATAATTTTACATTTAGAGAAAAAAATATTAAAATAATACATCGGATATAATTACTTTTTTCACCTAATATATATATATATATATACGAGGTGTGATCAAAAAATAAGGTGAATTTTTATTTTTTTCAAAGAATATTTATTTATTCATCAATTTTTATTTTGTCCCCTTCAAAGTAATCCCCCTCGGATATAATGCACTTGTGCTAACGCTTTTTCCAATCCTCAAAGCATTTTAAAAAATCATTTTTTGTGATCTTGTTCAGCTCCTTTTTTGATGCCGTCTTTATTTCCTCAATCGTTGCAAAACGCCGTCCTTTCATGGGCCTCTTTAGTTACGGGAACAAGAAGAAGTCACAGGGGGCCAGGTCTGGGGAATACGGTGCCTGCGGCATCATTAGTGTGTTGGTTTTAGCCAAAAATTCGCGCACAAGCAACGATGTGTGAGCAGGGGCGTTATCATGGTGCAAAAGCGAATTTTTGTTCTTCCACAAATTCGGCCATTTCTGGCGGATTGCTTCGCGCAAATTGCGCATAACTTGCAGGTAATATTTCTTATTTACTGTTCTATCCTGTGGAAAGAACTCATGATGCACCACACCCCTGCAATCAAAGAAAACTGTAAGCAAAACCTTCACATTTGATCGAACTTGGCGTGCTTTTTTTTGGTCTTGGTGATCCGGAATGCCTCCACTGGGACGATTGAGTCTTAGTTTCGACGTCATAACCGTATACCCATGTTTCGTCACCTGTTATGACCCTGTCGAGTAAATCTGGGTCGTCGTTGACGTCATTCAATAGCTCTTGGGCGATGCTCATGCGACGGTTCTTTTGGTCGAAATTGAGCAATTTCGGAACAAACTTCGCTGACACACGTCTCATGTCTAAAACACCCGTTAAAATTGATTGGCACGAACCAAACGAGATGCCAATATCATCAGCAATTTCTCTAATGGTAATTCGACGATTCCCCAACACTATTTTCTTCATTTCTTCAACGTTCTCATCGCTTGTTGACGTGCTGGGGCGTCCAGAACGAGGTTCGTCGTTGGTGTCTTCTCGGTTTTCTTGGAAGAGTTTATACCACTTGTAAACATTTTTTTGGCTTAAAGTAGACTCATCGTATGCCACTTTCAACATTTCAAGTGTTTTGGAGCACTTGATTCCATTTTTCACACAAAATTTAATGCAAACTCTTTGATCCATGATTTTCGACAGCGGAAAATCGTGGAGCCTGCAAAACACTTCTAACTTTTATGCCTCTCACCAACAAACTAAACATGCTAGATAGCTGAAATTTGGAACATATATTCGAGACGAGTGTACCAACATAACCAAATAAAAAAATCGAAGATCGAACGGATGTAGCCAGCTAAATTTCAAAATTCACCTTACTTTTTGATCACACCTCGTATATATATATATATATATATATATATATATATTTATATGCATAGGATTTTCCAAAAAGAAGACAGGTGGTAGGATTTTTAACAACTGGTAGCAGCCATGTTTGAATTTATTTTTGGACTCATTTTGACATTTCAACTCAGTATAGTTTGGCAAATTATAATGGAACATTTAAGACTTCAATAACGCTTAAAAATTGTAAAAAATTATTATAAAAATCAATGTTCGGTTCGTAAAAATTATCGTGCACTTCTTAAAACTTAATACAATCATCCAAGTAAATGTGTCATTTATCGAATTGTTGAAAAGTTTTTTAAAAAAAACTTTACATTATACAACAGTACCTATAAGACTAAGAAATGCAGAAGTGAGGCCAATATTACTTTTGTTAGTGAAAATTTCAAAATGAAGCTAGAGATCACGTTACAGTAAATGAAGTACGTTATCGAATCATGATTAATGAATTTTTTTCCAAAAATAATTGAAAATGGTTTACATGATATGTAGTCTAAACAGGATGGTGCTAGTGCCAGACATCTACGGAAACAATAGCTTTATTGAAACAAAAGTTTAATGAGTCCATTATTTCACGAAATGGATCCATGAATTGATCACCAAGATTATGTGATCTAACTTCATTGGATTATTTTCTGTGGGATTATGTAAAATCTTTAATTTATGCTGATAAACCATAAACAACAGAAGCATTAAAAATAAACTCTGAACATATAATTCATGAAGTTGGACCACAATTATGTGAAAGAGTAACTAAAAATCAGACTAAACGAATGCTCTAAAGTCAAGCGAAGTCATGGTGATCATATTAGTAAAATTGGGTTCCATCATTAATGCCATAGAATATGCTTAAAAATAAAAGAAGAAATAACTAATTTTTCAAATCATTTTTGTTTTATTTTTATTCAAACCCCTGAAGCGCTTATTGGAGAACCCTATATATATATATATATATATATATATATATATATATATATATATATATATATATGTATTGTACATTTAATACTTAAAAATAATATTATATGTGTTTTATGTACAAAACTGTAAATTATAATTGATTAAATATAAAAAGTAGTAATTGAATTTAAATTCTATGTTTATATTATAGAGCTAGATTATTAAAATGATTTATACCTAAAAAATATATATTTAGAGCACATGCACGACCGATATAAATTAAACGAATGTGCACAATAGATAATGAACTACAAAAAAATGAGATATTAATGTGAGCAAGATAAGCAAGATAATTACTGAAGAATAGCATTATATGTAACGCCACCTCCCTAGCAGCTATATTCCATATTATACTGAAATAGGCACACATTTGTACGTGTATTGTACAAATATATATATATATATATATATATATATATATATATATATATATATATATATATATATATATACTAAGTAAACGTTGTTTTTGACAACTTAATAATACACGTATTTTGAATTTTATATTTACATTATTTATTTTGTAAATTTAAAAACGGGCGTTTTTTATAAATGTTATTTTGTTTCTATCAATGAGAACTTCACGGTACGGATATTTTTTTTGTTACTGCAAACATTTCAATTTATGTTAGAGGAATGAATTAACTGTACAAGCAGTAAATATGTCTACTTACTCGTACAATACTAATGGTTATGTATTTATAGTGCGGTATATTTTTATCAGACGTAAACTGATTTTTTATCACTATAGAAATATTTGTATACGTTCAATAATTACAAAAATACTTAGTTTTTTTTAAAAAAATGATTGATTTCATAATAATTTATAAAACATGAAAACAGATTTGTATAAAAATATTATCAAATGAAATTAATAAATTTGATATAAATTTTAAAATAATGTTTTATCTGAAAAAATGAAGTTTCTTGTAGTAATATTTTTAATTAAATATATATGTTAAATACAATAAATATACCACATAAATATGAAACAGTAAATTAAAAAAATATTAAAAATATAAAACATTAAACTAATCATTGCAGTTAAACTAATAACATCTTGAATTAAAATTTTAATATTCTTAAATGATTACAATCATTAGAATTTATCGAATGAACATTTTTCAAAATTATTTATTCTGTTCATTATTATTTAAAAATAAAAAATAAGCTTATTATTCAAAACAAAGAAATGAGTATGTTTTTTTATAATTAATTCAAGCACAGCTCTATTTTCTAAAAAGATTATATAAATAATAAAAGCATTTCCTCTCATATACCAGAAATTAACGTAGAGTAAACGTCAAAAGAAATATATACAATTTATTTCCACGAAAAATGATTTCAATAAAAACTGTGTACTGGAAATTATAAGCGAATGGAAGGCAATTAAAAAATAAAATTCAGTCTTTTAATTCAGTTCACATTTTGATAACATCGTTTTCTCTTCGTGTTACAATTTGTGTCAGCGTATCATATTTTGACATGCATATGTCATTAATTTGCAGACTGGAGTGACATATTTACAAAACTGTGTATCAGGAGGTTGTTCTATTTTGTATAATATAACATTAGGGGGTAATATTTGAGGACAAATTACCGCACAATAAGTTTTAACACACCATTCGTGTATAAATTTTATAAACATTTATATGACTATACATACGTTTTTATATGCGGTATATTTGTATAAAGAATATTATGTTTAAATTTATATACATATATTTATGTAAAAATGTGTTAGGAACCTTGGTACTATAGAATTTTCATAAGACATGTAACTAAAATAATTTTGAATCATGTATTGCAGCTTCGATCTTACTTTAAGATGCAAAAAATCTTCATGTTAGTGTAAACATTAAATGAAAAACAATTCTGAAAATTATTGATCAATCTATATGTGATCGTTAATAAATAAGACGTATTTTTTTGATTTTTTGTACTACAAGTAGTGTTTGATATTAAACTTTTGGAGTACTCAATTTATAATTCTAAATAAAGATTGAAAAAAATATATTTGAAAGCGAATGCATCCAGATTGTAATTTTACATTCTTGAAGTATAAATCAAATTAAAATACAAAAATTAGATATTAGTGCTATGCGGTTTAAACGATGCTTAAAAGTATTGAAGAAACAGGAGAGTATAAAAATACAAAAAGAAGTGAAAGAAAATACGCTTCAACAGAAAGTGAAGTTTGGTGGTTAAAACGAAAATCTTTGAATAATCGTAAAAATATCTTTTACCTTGGTATATGAATTATATAGAATACAGCATATAAATGTCTTTACTAAATCAGTTAGAAATCGATTACGGGAAGTACGAAAGGATGCTTGACTGAAAAAACATTTTTTTGAGAGCTAACAAAAAATATCTTTGCTGGGCTCAAGAATGCCATAATTTAACCTATAAATATTAAATGAAAAGAAATTGTTCTGATGAAAATTTTTTTTATCATATTATTATTCGTTTTTCTGTTACAAAACCACATTAAAAATTATTGTGGTGAAAAAATTCTACACTGTTTTTATAGTATTAATTTAACTTTTTAAAGAAGGGGAAGAACTATTCTGAGGTAATTCTGTGTAACTCAGAATAAATAAAAATATATAATTCAATTTATATTACTTTAACTGTTTGAGATAGCGGGCAAAAATAATAGTAAAAGGTGTTTTTTAGGTTGGATAGAATTTTAAATAAGGATAACTGTCAAGTCAGTTGTCAGATTGGATAAGTGACATTTAAATTTAGTATACTTTGGAAAATCATTATGGAACGTTTTACATTTGAGTAATATTTCCAAATTGTGGAAATTTATTTTAAAAATCAGTGTTCTATTAGCCAAACTTACAGAGTACAAAAATTTTTATTCAATGATGAGGCTCATTTTTGGCTTAACGGGTGTGTTAATAAGCAAAATTTCTGCATTGGGAAAGAGACCAATCCTGAATTGATTCACGAGAGTCCATTACATCCAGAAAAATACATAGTATGGTGCGGATTACACGCTGGTGACATTATCAGATCTTATTTATTTCGAAATGAAGCCAAAAAGCGCGTTACTGTAAATGGTGTACATTGTATGTACGTTCTATAGAACGATGATCAATGATTATTTTTTTCAAAATTTGCATGAAATTGATCTGAAATAGATTTGGTTTCAGCATAATGGTCCCATGTGTCATATTTCGACCAAAACAATCGAGTTATTGATACAAACATTCGGCTATAATGTTATCTCCAGAAATGGTTCTGCGAATTATGATTAGACACGATCTTATGATTAGACGCCTCTGGATTATTTTCTTTGGAGATTTGTGAAGTCTTTAGTTTATTTTGATAAATCTTCAACGAGTGAGGCATTATAAACCAATATAATTCGCGTTATAAGGCCCTAACTGTTTGAAAAATTGACCTGAAATGACTGAGAGAATACGGTATGTCAAATGTAGCCGTGGTATACATATGCTCGAAGTTATTTCTAAGTATTAATAACATGAAATTATCTTTCGAACAATATAAAAAAAAAAATGGTCTTTTGATCAATTAGTATGTGTTTTAGTTAAATTTAAAATTCTATTATGCTTTCAAAACACCTTTTATAAGTTTGTAAATTAATAATAGGCGACGGAGAAATATCCTTATAGGAAGATTGCATGTTAGTAATAAGTACATTAACCGCAAGGAAATTCTTTATGTAGGATATCTGTTTATAATAATTACTACATTAAGATAAGGTACGATGCCATACTCTAAGAAGAACTATGATCTACTTAAGAAAGAAAGAAGTACTACTAGTATTTGAAATGATTTCCTCAATCATAGAACCTTAATTCTATTAAGCACCTATGAAGAATTTTCAAAAGGAAACTGCAAAAACACAAATATTTATTAAAACTGAATTTAAAATAAAAAATTTAATCAGAACGGCATTTTTCATCAATATTGCAAAAATAGGTACAGTATGATAAGGACAGTTAAAAAATAACAAAAACAAGAGGAAATTACAGGAAATATGAATTTGAATAAATGAATTTTTTTTCATTACTATATATATATATATATATATATATATATATGTGTGTGTGTGTGTGTGTGTGTATGTGTGTATGTGTATGTGTGTATGTGTATGTAATACCAACATTTAATTTTAAAATCTGGTTTTACAATTTCTCAATATAAAATTATTTTTAGGGTTTAAATTGTGTATTTATTATTTATCGAATATTCATTAAAAAACAGAAAGTAATGTTCGGAAAGTAATAAATATCAAAAACTGGAAAAAGGCGAACTGATAAAAACATTTTTTTTATTGTAATAATTGAAAATTCTATCTACTTAATTATTCAAATTAAATAAACCAGTTAACCTATATTAGTGTCTTTTAAGTTCTTTCATTATATGATAATAATTTTTATTTATTATATATTTCGTTTATTATGTAAAAAAATAGTTGTTTTTTGCTGTATTGGTATTTCTAAATGATTTTTATACATTATATTATATATATTTTAACTTTTTTGCAATTTTAGATATGGTGAAAAATATATTTTTAAAAACGTATTATTAATTTTAGAAAAAATATCATAAATTAAAATAATATTCAATTATTATTAATTTGTGAAAATTTTTAGTTCTTTTTGTTTCTTAATTACACTAAGATTAACCATAAGTTAGTTTCTTCAAGTATAAATAAATTAATTTCGCATTCTATTTTAACTTTATGTCATTACAAAATATTCTTCAATTCATATTTATATTATTTTAACAACTGCACTCAATCTCTTATAAAGAATAGAAATGAAAAGCAGTATAAATTTCCAATTTAATCAAGATTTTCTTCAAAAACAATATATTCATAAAGTGCAACAACTCTGTATAGTTGCACTTGAACAATAATTAATTCATTTAGTAAAACAAATTGTTTACATTAAACGAAACACACAGTAATTATGTTCGTCATTTGTTCAAATGATAACCGAGTTGAGTAAACACTTTAGTAAAACATATTGTACAAGTGTAATGAAGCCTGAACAGTAGTTGTTCTGAGGAAGAAATACGGCTTCGAATAATTAGAAACTGTTAATGACAACAGACGTACGGTTATACAAGAAACGAGGCACTAACTCGGTGCAGTAAGCCTTATTCACAGCGCAGCACGAACGAGTATCTCGAGAGATGATTCGCTGGAATGGGGAGAGCTTCTTTTAGTAAAACTTGAATAATATCCCCGACACGATGGTATACTAGTAATAGTTTGTACAGTTTTCATCGTTTATGTAATATATGTTGTGGTTACATTTGTTATATCAAACACATAAGCAGGTAATTGGACATGAAAACAAAACAAATTGATAAATACGTTCTTTCTTTTTTCGTTTTTTTAGAATTACTTTGTAATTTAATAAACATCTGGTTTGTTTCTGACATTATCAATTTGTTAAGGAACAAAACAAGTCATATAATTCTTTTATATAATAATTTATAAATCTCTTTAAGAGTAATTCGTAAAATTAATGAAAATTATTTTAATAGTGTAATTTTTATTAATGCTTGTGAAAACTTGAACATATATTTCTATTAGATTGAATCATAAATAATTTCCGTTCTTGCATGTCAACTTTAATTTTTAATAAATAAAAGCAATTGTGTTTTAATCAATTATATATTCGTCATTGTTTTCAATCGCTTGTTGCCATTCGCTAGGTAGCTCTTTTATGTCTTTTGAATAGAATTCCGATGGTTTTAACTTGGAAAAGTGTTCGATGAACTTTTAAGTCTGGTTCTTATTCGAGAAATGTGTGCCCATTAAAGCGTTTTGCAGCGATCGAAAAAGATAATTATCGAATGATTCCAGGTCTGGTGAATATGATGGGTGGAAACTGACCACCCAAGTACCAAAATTTTTTTGTGTTGCCTTTGCTATATGAGGTCTTGCGTTGTCATGAAGGACAACAATGTTTTTCCTATCTCAATAGGAAAAACATTGTTGTCCTTCTCAAAGCATAGGACGTTTTTTGATCAAATTTGGATGAACACGTTCTGCATTTATTGTTTCATTCCTGTTCAAAAGCTCAAAAAGAATAATTTCACAACGATCCCATCACACACAAAACATTATTTTTCTTCCATGAAGTTTAGTTTTTGGGTCTGCTTTTTGAGGCTTATCCTTATCAACTTTTACTACTACCTTTTGCGTAAAACGTTGTTATATGTGACCCACTTTTTATTGCCAATAATTATCCAAAAATAGGTCGTTCCTCTGTTTTCAAAAAAGACTTGTCGTTATCGACAAATAATTTGTTTCCTTCATTAAGATCGTGTAACACCTTAACACCCAGTTTGCTGATTTTACCCATCTTTTCCAAGTGGCGATATAAAGTGGACTGTGAAGTGTTTAACCCTTATGTGCACACCCAACTTTACCTACGTTGTTGCGCACCCGGGTACCCGGGTACCCACCACTAGTTTTAATTAGTTTTTAAGCGCAGGTGTGAACGGATACGTGTGCAATCAATTTTGTTTATTGAATAAACATAAATAAAAAGTATTTAAGCCATTTCCGAGGCTTCTAGCACGGTTTATATACCACCAAGAGCAGTCGGAGCAGAGGCTTCGAGCGCTCCACAGGTAGTCCGCGGTCATTTTTGGACTCTGGCAGTAGGCAGCTGTGCCGAATATTGGTAGCAATGGTAGTAGCATAGCAACCATACTTAGACAGCGTCCGAGGCGACAATAGCATAGCCGCCCTTCAGTCTGTAGCGTCTAGTCGAGGGAGAAAGACGTAGATAGCAAAGAAAGTCAGTCGTACTCTGTGCTGTGTCGTTGTGAATCTAATCGCACGCCGCTGCGTAAACGTCGTTTTTTAACTATCTGTCGACTCTCGAGTGTTTTTACAGTTAATTGCATATCTATAGTTATTATTTATAAATAATATTAATTAACTTTTCACTATGGCGGAAGATTTATCACGTGCTGAGTTTCAAAGGTAAGCGTTATATTGTCAAGCAACTTGTACGTACATTCTCAGATTATATACACGGTTTCTAACATTATAATTATATTTGTTGTTTATATATTTAGATTGACTCGTGCTAAGAAGAAAAAATATTTAGACAGATTGCTGGGAAAAGACGACGACTCTTCAGGACTTGAAGAAGACAGCGAAGACGAAAACTGGCTACCAAGCGACGCGCTAGCCGGAGAGTCGGGCACAGATGCAACAACTGCCAGCGAGGCATCTGGAGGAGAGGGAGAGAGTGACAGCGACTCTGAAGAGAGTGAAATGGAGGGTGCAGCGGCAGGTACGTCGGCAGGGGATCAAGCAGCAGGTACAGAAAATGCTTGTGAGTATACCACAAAGGACAAGACCGTGTGGAGCAAAACTGTGCCGACTGTTCGTCAAACTCCTTCGTACAATAAGTTGCGTCAAAAGAGCGGTCCCCATAAATCTACCGAAACCTTGTCGATAGCAGATACGTTTAAAAAGATAATGACTGCTGAAATGATTGACATGATAGTGCGTTATACAAATCAAAAAGCAAAAACGGTCTATGATAAATGTAACGAGAAAGACCCAAATTTGTTGAGATCGTGGCGGCCGGTAACAGCACTCGAGATGTACGCGTTCTTTGGCATACTTATTTGTTCTGGAGCGAATAATTCAAATACGGATCATGTAAGTGATATGTGGAAAAGTACTTCGTATCCGATTTATCGTGCAGCGATGGGTTACAATAGATTTCGGTTGATAATGCGATTTATTCGATTTGACGATGCAAATACACGTCGGACTAGAGCAGAACAGGATAAAGCTGCTCCAATTCGTGATTTGTGGACAATGCTCAATGACAATTTGAAAAAAATGTACAAACCGACAGAAAATTTGACTATCGACGAGCAGCTTTATCCTTATCGCGGACATACTAAATTTACTCAATACATTCCGTCGAAGCCGGCTAAATACGGTATCAAGATTTGGTGGATTTGTGATGCAGAGAATGCTTACCCGTTATTTGGAATTCTTTACACTGGTAAAATTGGCAATATACGCGAGAAAAATCAAGGAGAAAGAGTAGTAAAAGAACTCGCAGCGCCGTTTCGAGGAAGCGGCCGTAATATTACTATGGATAATTATTTCACCTCTCTACCTCTTGCTAAATATTTATTATCGGAAGGTTTAACGATGACTGGCACTTTGAGAAAAAATAAACCTTACATTCCAAAAGAAATGGCAGCTGATAAATCTAGGCCAGAGTATTCATCTCTGTTTGCTTTTCATGAAAATAAAATCACAATTTGTTCTTACGTGCCAAAGAAAAATAAGGCTGTAATTATGCTTTCGAGTATGCATAATGATGACGCCGTAAATGACGATGAGAAAAAAAACCTCATATGATTTGCGACTACAATAAATATAAAACTGGTGTCGATACAATGGATCAAATGGTGAGTCGATACACTACACACAGGCGAACTCAAAGGTGGCCTCTGGCCATGTTTTTCAATATGTTAGACGTTGCTGCTCTTGCAGCTTATGTAATCTATTATGAAAATAATAATATGATCCAAAAGAAAACTAATCAAAGACGTATATTTTTGAGGTAATTGAGTGAAGAATTAACGAGGCCTTTGATAGAAGAGCGATTTTCAAATGACCAAGTGATGCGAAATCACTCTGCAAAGACCGCAATCGAAGCTGTGCTCGGGCCGCAGCGTGCACCTCTTGATCCTGCTGCGAAAGATGATGGGCCTCGAGATAGCTCTGGTAGAAAAAAAGTAACTGGCTCTTGTCATGTATGTAGCAGACTTGTCATTAAAAGACGCAGAAAAACCCGAAAGTCTTGTGTAAAATGCGAGCAACCTGTATGCGATGAACACTCTGTCACAAATGTAACATGCAGCGAATGTAACAAGTAAACAGCGCCATTTTGTTCAATATAACTTCAAAAACAATGTAATTTGTTTATTCACAATCCTTCTTTATGCCATTGTATCATTTATTAACAATAAAAGAACATTCATCAACAATAAAACTTGTTTTTAGTGAATTGAATTATATCTCATGTAGTGGGTACCCGGGTACCCGGGTGCGCCACGCGAGCAACAACATTTCAAACCTATTTTTTTATAATAAAAAAAAAAATTTTTATACATCTAAATATTGAAATACATTTGTAAAGAGTTAAATCGCGAGGATCTGAAAGTCCAGATCGGAAAAAAATTTTTTGAAAAAAATATTAACAAAAATGTGACGAGGTGGGTACCCGGGTACCCGGGTACCCGGGTACCCGGGTGCGCACATAAGGGTTAACTTGTCTACTAATTCTCAAATATTTTGGCGTGGATTGCATTCTAGCAATGATTTTAGAATTTCTTTATTGAAGTCCAAAGAATTTCCTTTTCTATAATAAATTTATCTCTCACTGACGTATCTCCAAAACGAAATATTGCAAACCAGTTTCGTTCTTGCCGATCAATTATAATTTCTTTACCGTACAAATTTCATATTTTTTCACTTGTCTCCTTAGTATTTTTTCTTTACTTAAACTTCCATAACATTACATTGCGAATGTACACTTTCGATCATTCCATTTTATAACAAAAAAATTATTATTTGAATACGATGTATAAGTTACCACTATCGTAACAAGACTGAGAATTACTCACTTAATTCAAACAAGCAAAACCTTGTCATATGTGGCGAGTCATTAGAATGAGTAATGAGTCATTAAAACTTGCTCTTAACAATGGAAATTATTTATGACTCAAGCAAATATTTATAATACGATATTCTAATTATAAAAAATAAATAGAAATAAATACGAAAATTTTATTTGAATGTCAAAAATAATTTGTTTTGATTATTTTGAGTTAATAATTGATAATATAAGTAAATTCACTTGTTTACTGATCGTTATTAGTTTATCATATATATACATATATATATATATATATATATATATATATATATATATATATATATATATATATATATATATATATATATATATATATATATATATATATATATATATATATATATATATATATATATATATATATATATATATATCATATTATATATATATATATATTATATATATATATTTATATATATATATATATATATATATTTATATATATATATATATATATATATATATATATATATATTTTATATTGTTCTTCTAAAATCAATATTTAATGAAATTAATTACCATTTAATAATTATTTATAAATATACATATTTATAAATTTTAAAATACAAACATATGTATATACACATGTACACACACACACACACATATATATATATATATATATATATATATATATATATATATACAACCGCTCATCAGGCCCGCCGTAAGGGGATCGGCTTCCAGTGTGCTAAAATATTTTTGCCGCCCCCATTCCCAAATTGCACCTTTTTCCATGGCAGACTATTGAATGATATTTATTAACTTCAAGGGAAAGGATAATCGAAATTTTCAGAGAAATGTGTTAGAAATAGTGTTTTTTGGAATCGGCCGCCCCTAAAACTCGGCCGCCCGTGTGCATTGCACACATTACACATATGAAAGGGGCGGGCCTGCCGCTCATAAGTTTTCAGGTACCCCAATAAATTGTGCTAATTCGGTTCAAATTAACTCTTTTCCCAGATTGCGTATTTTAAGTCTAACAGCAGAAAGCATGAATAAAAGAAATATGATGATACATAGCTGGCGTTGGGGGTTACCTCCAGGAAAGCTAGGCATATTAAGACTAGAAACCAAACACAAATTAGACCAAATCGAAATCGCAAAAAAAAATTCAAATTAACTATGTATCTTACTAAGTTAATGTATTTAGTTACATATTTGGTTATAAATATTATGAATATATTTGAATATATTATCTGAAGAGTATTTTTATAGTCAAAATAATAAATCAATTACTAGGAACACAGGAAATTGAATAAGGTGAAATTTTTCATCAAAAGGCAGTTTCTGGAAATATCTACGTTGAAGTAAAAAACAGATATTGTTTGGGTTTTTCCAGATAATTAATATGTTACCCCAGATTTTGTGGTGGGAAAAGTATTTCTTGGTTTTGCTATGTAGTTTGCAATTATTCAAGCTTATAATTATTCAAGTATCATAATAATATAGAAATAAGTACAGCATTTAAAATAATCGAAAATTATAATTTTGCTTTTGTTTTTTATTGAAATTGCTAAAGTAAAGGAACCTTCAATAGAAAATCGATGCATGATAATCTCGAAATATAAGTTGGGATAAAGTAACCAGTAAGTAGTAAAAAAAATATCTCCTAAGACAGTAGATAGAATAGTCAAAAATATAAAGATTGTAAGAGTATTGTAAATAAAAAACGAATCGTAATTGAACCGGAAACAATATGCGCTAAATGATTTTTTCCGGGCCGTTTTTCTTTTAGAGCCGTATGCGGTTTTTTTCAAACTGTTTCATAATGACTTGTAGTTATTGTTCTTTGGCCTTCAAGTAACTCTAAGAACGACATTATCAAAATCACAGAAAATGATAACTAATACCTTCATGTCCGATCTTGCTGCTTTAGCCTTTATGGGAGCGCTTGAACCTCTTTGTAACCATTGCTTTGATTGTTGCTTGTTTTCAGGAACAAATTATTAGATCCAAGTTTCGTTATCCGTAACAATCCTGTTTAGAAAAGAACCAGAATCGGCCTCAAATTTATTTAAAAATTGAAATGAATAATCTGCACGTAATTCCAGCTGATCTTCGTGTAACAACTTCGGTACCCTTCGGAATAAGAGCTTACTTAGATTCAGATTATTTTTCGGAATGCTCTGTACTGATCTTACGGATATGCCTACAGTATGAACTATCATTTACACTGTTATTCGGTTATTCCTTTTCACTAAAGTTTCGACAGTACGAATACTTACTTCAGAAACTAAAGTTGACGGTCTCCCACAGCAACTGTCGTCTTTGATGTTTTCTCGGCCGTCAGTAAAACGATTAATCTATTCATAAACAGTAGTTTTCTTTGGTATATTATCTTCGTAAACATTTATGACAGTTCTTATAATATCTATTTGTTTGTAACCTAATTTAACTAGGAATTTAATATTAATGCTCACTTCAATTTTTACCATATCCATGTTTACAGATACAAGACTAATTTTAAACTGACATAACATCACGCGTAAGTATCTAGTAGCATTGTCGAGAATACCTGATAACATAAATCTAAAGTGGTTTACATTTGCATCAACTAATTATAAATATAGTATTCAGTTTACGAATAATAATCACTTTCTGGGAATTTTTTGAACACCCCTCTTATATATATATATATATATATATATATATATATATATAAAATATAAAATCTCAAAATTGCTATTCATTATATTTAGTAACATAATCATGCTTTAAAAGAACAATATATATAAAAAATTATATTATAAATATTTGATGTAATAAAAATATGAAAAAGAAACAAATATAATTTGTAATAGAATGAAACAATCCACAGGTAATTTTATGCATTGCACTGTACTGTTGGCTAAAAATGTGCCGAGTGATGTGTTTTTAAACACAGCATAAAACAAAAAGGGTATATTGTTCACAAAAACAAAAAAAAAAAACACTTTTGCTAATCCAGGAAGAGGTTTTCTTTTTACGACAGTTATTTAGAATGCTTTTAACAGTAAATTCGGAAGAGTTTTGTTTATTACACAATCCAAATTTCTTTTTTTCAGAAACTGACAGTCTTCAGGACCAATTAAATTTTTTTTCAGCTTATTATTATATATTACTAATTTTTAAAAATGAATATGAATACATTATAATTTTTGTACTATTTTTTTTAAACATTAACACTAGATTTACGGACGTTTCATATATACCTATATCTACGGACACGCGTCAATTTGACGCATGAACAAAATCATACATTTTCTTTAAAAAACAACTTAAAAACAACAATTATATACTATTAACTTATAAATGAAACTACGAGAAATATATTTATATAAAATTTATAATATTTAACATTATATAACATTACATTTCTTCCGCGTATCTTTTACACATATACTGGTAAAAAAATTATTAGTGTTATATTCCTGCCTTGATGTAAATATGGTTCGGCTAACTTTAAATATAAAAATTCGTTCAAGGGTGTTGAAGTTCGAGTTTCATCTTTACTCAGATAAGAGAAACCATTTATTAGATATTTTAATATACATCAACTGCCAACCAAAACTTTATGCCAAATTTATGTGGCTTATTTGGCATATATTGCGTGAATCTGCATAGGACTTTCGTAGGGAACAGTTGCTCGTCTATTGAAATATTTTCGTGAGGTTTATAACAGGATTGACTATTGTGTATAAATTTGTTCCATATTTCAGATATCAATGCAAATTTGTCTGTACGTAAACGTTCAGATCGTTCTGTTCTTTTATCAAATCGTATGAATCGAATAATTTGCATAAATTGATCTCTAGGCATTGTGTTCGAGAAGAAAGTGGGTTCCCATTTCTTCGACCATAAATAAAAAGCTTTTAGTGACTTTATTTCATATGCTCCTCGAGCATACCAAATTGCCTTTTCTGCATCAAGGTTTTCCAACTAGCATTAATGCTTACTTTACGATTGCGTCAAATTGACGCGTATCCGTAGAGATAGGTATACCACATAGATAATTTTTAAATTAGAAAGTTTTGAAGAAAATGAATTACGATATATTATTTGTCTCATTAAATGGATAAAAGTCAGTACAAATGGTAGAAGTAAAATGTAAACGGTTTCTGTAAATTCCCTCATGAAATTCGAAATGCGTCAAAATGACGCGCCCCGTAAACCTGGTGTTAATTATAAAAACAATACGATGATTTTTTTTGTCGATATAAAAACAATAAATTTTAATATAGAATTTAGTTTATATAATATACATCAAAATTAAAGAATTTGTTTTATATAAGATATTGTAAAATAATATATAGAATTTTTGATTTTTTTGAGAATAACGTTTACTTTTTTAAAAAATACATATTTGAAGTAAAACATTTTATTAGAAATAGAGAAATTAGACGAAGTGAAATTACTTTCTAGAAGTATTTTCTGTGTACATACATAGGAGTGAGTGTTAATTAAAATCGTACAGCTAGATTTGGAAGAAATTTTTGATAGAAACCTTTTATCACTACACATACCTTTCATAAAATAATTTGTTTTATATTTTATTATATGTTAAAATTCAATTTAGTAATAAATAATAACAAAATTCGATTTCAAATAATGAAAAAAATAACATATTGTTTTTGGTACAAAATTCATCAGTCAGTTAAAATCGTACAGCAAAAATATATGATAAAAAGAGACTCAAAAATAATTTAAAATAATATTTTTAGTACTGAGTTTGAAACCCCTTGTTGTTTTTTATATAGTCGTTTAGGTATGGAAGCAACTAATTTTTCACAATAATCTTTCGTAATATTTTTCCACTCTTCTTGTAAGGCCTTTTTTGATTATTTATATTTAATATTGAATATGTTCAGATTTTTGAAATATAATTCATTCCAAATAAACTCAATCACATTAAGAAGATTGAGCTGAGGTTTCTGAATCTTTTGGACAGTTACACAATGTCCATATTCGTATAATGTGTGACAAATGCTTTGAATCATTGTCAACATATAGTTTAAAAATTTTGCAGATATCCATTTTTCTAGTATTTTATTTTAAATTCTTCTTTAGTATATTTAGATATGCTCATTTATCCATTATTTTGTTGATAAACACTAAATTGCCTTCTCCTTATAATGACATCCCAGCTTCATACTATTAACGATTTCCCGCCACGGTTCATTGTAGATCGTAAGTTTTTAACATTTATTTCGTTATTTGTTTTTGTCCATAGTGTAACTTTTTTATCACATACAAAAACATTAAATTTTGATTCGTCAGTAAAAGTGATGTAATTTCAAAACTTCAAAGGCTTATTTATATTTTTCCTTGCAAAATCTAGTCTCCTTTTTCTATTCCGCTTGTTGATAAGAGTTGTCTGCTTGTTTTTGCGTACAATTCTTTCATGAAAATCATTTTTCCGTACCATACGTTTGATTGTGGAATCATTCCCATCTTTCTTTAAGTATATTTTAATATATGCGGCGATCTTATGGGATGAAATTTGAGAATTTGCTTTAATTTCAGGAACTATACATTGTTCATCGCATGAGGTTTGTTTTTTATCCGACCGAATGTTCAATTTATTTCTTATATGATTTTCTTCTTTGTATCTTTTTACTATGTATTGAACTGTACTACGGCAGCTATTTATAATTTTGGCGATTTATGCGTATTTTTTCTATTTTTATGATGATAAATAACTAGTTTATGTACTGGTGCAAAAGTTTGCTTTATTTTTATATTTTATAAAAGGAACATACTTCGAAGAGCGTTAAAATTTTACTGAATAGTCTTAAACACAGAAAGAAGATATTATTTTCTACATCTTAAGAAAAATTCTGCAAATTATATGCGCTAAAAATCACTGTACAATTTCAAGTGACGCCTAGTTTTCTTACTTTTAAAAAGTGATTACAAATTGAAGTTAATTAAAAAAATTCACAAGAAATATATACCGAATTTTAAATATTTTTAATTGTTATAATTAAAATAAATATATTTTTTTATTTGATACTTGTGATAAGAGCAATTTGAATTAAACGTATTTTTATAAATATTGTAATATTTTCAATGATACTTTATATATATATATATATATATATATATATATATATATATATATATATATATAAATATTGACAATCATTTTCAATGATCTTCACCAGGCGGCCTGGTCAGCGTGGTATATATATAAATATGAATGTTAGCATTCATGCTTTCGTCCATACTATATATATATATATATATATATATATATATATATATAATTTAGAAAAAAAAGAATATATTTTTTAATAAAATTTGTCAATTCCTAATTTAATTCAATTCTTAAATATGCATATAATCGTATATTTAAATAAGATTATCTTTCTGACATAACTGAAGTATCCCTTTTCATGTTTACAATAAATAATATAATTTATGATGAAGTTGATTTCCCAAATGTTGCAACTGAAGACAATTATCAGTTTATTTATTCAGCGTTTGAAAATCTCTTTAATTATTAATAAATATTCGAAGGGAGATATGTACGAAATCATATACATGACCCCATTGTATGTATTACATATAAACGTTTACATCTGTTCTGAACCATTTTCCCATATGAATAAAACAATTGTTTGCGACAATCCCGTAGGGTACAGATATATAGGATCTCTGACCTTCGAGCGACGCCAGTATAAGATGTAAACGACAGCCTCGAGCTTTCAAGTGGTCGGGTCAACATAAGCTCATGACAAATTATTATACAGGCCACTGTGTTTATTTTTAATTAACTCAATTTTCCTTTTCGTTCTTTGTTACCTTAAAGCAATGCTTTTAAGTATGCTTGTTTACTAAAAAATATTTATCATAATAAACAATACAGACGAAAATATTTGGAAACAAAATTTATGGAAAATTGACAGAACGTTAAAAATGAAGTTTCGTGTGCTGATTTTTCCGTTTCAGTTTTAAGGTCGTAATTTTTTGTTCAGATGATATGCAGTGAAATTGAAAATTAAACAAATAATTGTATGTTTTTCATATATATTTTCTGTGCTATTATTTTTTTTAATTACTTATAATTGAGTTTTGATTATTTCTCAAACAATTTTATTTTGCATTTATTAGAAGAATTACTTTTTATTTTTTAGCATTCAACAATCAGTTATTATTGACTCTTGCCTAAATGAATTTTAATAAAAAAATTAAAATATTATATATTAGATATCATAATTTGAAAATAATAAAGTCATTTTCATTGAAAAGAACATAAAAGAACAAAATAAATAATAAATTATTATTATTTTATTATTGTAATAAATTTTGTGAGGAATTATCTCTTTATTAAAGGTTAATTACTCATATAGATGTAGTAAATTATCTCTCTATATAATCTTTAAAAAGTAAAACATATGCATAATCTATGACAATTTTTAAAATTTAGAAAAGTATAAGGTCTATATATTTTATTAAGATATACAAATAGTTATATTGCTTCAATAGATGATGTTATTTGATTAAATAATTACTAAAAAAATATATATTGTGTATATATTATCACTTTTTAATGTTTTTTTAACAAAAAAATGTTTGAATCAGTGACAGAATGAAATTTGATAGATCGTATTTCTGTCAGTGATACGCTCATGAAATGCAATGATAGTGACCCATTTTTAAAATGGATTATTACGGATAATTCAAAATGGAACGTGTACAACAATGTGGATCAAAAATATCTTGGAAAAAACGAAATAAACAAACTTTAACCACTCCAAAAGCCGGTTTGTAAAAAAGGTAATGCTGTGCATTTGGTGGGATTGGAAGAGTGTTATATACTACAAACTGCTTCTACCTAACCAAACGTTAAATTCGAACAAGTACTGCTCTTAACTTGGTCAATTAAAGGCAGTGATCAACCAAAAGCGTCCGGAACTGGTAAATCGAAATGGCGTAGTCTTCCACCACAATAATGCAAGACCGCATGTGTCTTTATAGACACAACAAAAATTGGTACAACTTGGGCGGGATGTTCTACCAAATCCATCATATTTCCATGACTTAACGCGGTCAGATTATTACTTATTCCGGACGCTACAAAATTTGTTTAACGGACAGAACTTCAGTTCAATGGAAGACTGCAAAAATCATCTTGAGCACTTTACAGCAGAAAAGAGCACCAAGTTCAAGGAGAGGGAAATAATGACGCTAACTGAAGTATGGCGAAAGTTGATACAACAAGATGACATATATATAATATTTTTTTAAAAAATAGAACTATAGAAAAAGCTCTATTAAAGTAAACTTAAAAAATGCTATGGAGTTTTGTTTCAACTCAATACTTATGTAATTATTTTCTGACGATTGTAACCAAGAATAATTATTTATTAGGGATATACATTGAAATTAAAGAATTTTTTGATAAGATTTTTTATTAATTACAAACAAATTTGAAATATTGTTCATTAAAATATTTTTGTTCGTTTTCTATAAACTCTTGCTAACTTTTTACTAAAACTTGTATTTCTCGTCAAAAGAAAACTAGAGTTTTAATGTGATGAAATTATATATTCATTTTTGTGCTTTTTCAAAATTTCGAAAATATATAATATATTGTTTAAGGGGTTATACGCAGTTGCAAGGCGCAAAAACGACGTTTTTTTAGGATTTTTTTTTAGAAACAGTATTTATTTTGCAGTTACAAATTATGATTATTTGAATAGATCCTACTTTCAAGAATAAAATAACATGTCGATCATAAAAAAATATTGAAGTGCACCGCTCCTGCAGATGATGTCCCGAACGACCTCCAAAAGAAGGCGCTTGGCGGTGATCTCCATATCGGCGGTTTGGATTATTTGAAATCAAAAAATATGATCAATTCTTTTAAAGGATAGATTAATGCAGGTATTGAACGAAGGAATAATAAAAATTTTCATTTTTGACAAAATGGCATCTACTTGAAAAAAATTTCGTTTTTTACTAAAATTTTCGCTCCAAATTATTTTAAAAAAATAGTAATAATTTTTGTAAACCTTATTCCTTCGTTCAATACCTGAGGAATATATTTGAGAAATTGTGTGAAAATTTGAGACCGATCGGTTCAGCCATTTCTGAGATATCGAGATCACCGACTATGAAAACACCGTTTTGAGATAAACGCGTTTGAAGTTTCGGAAGTAGTTTACACATAGTTAAAAATTACTTACAAATTCAGGTGTATGTCCGAAAATATTTCTTGGATTTACTTCAAATTTTCAGAGAATATACTAAAATATATGTGCATTCCGAAAATGCAAAAAGAAAAAAAATTATTTTTTGAAATTTCTAACTGCGTATAACCCCTTAAGTCTTGTTGCATCAATATAAATATATGATAGTTGAAAGATACAATGCCAAGAGAGTATTCACTGTGAGGAACTTCTCATCATAACTCTAATAATGTATCCTTAATCCCATTGCCATGCACATGCCATTGTAATGAATCAGGATGATCTTCGACCATTTATTAATTAATAATGGTAATTTTTCATCAAATATTTATTTTAATTCTTATAATTATTGATTGTATTTATCAACTGTACTTGTTTTACGTAAGAGAATACCTTATAAAAGAAGAGTTTATCCTGATCTCATTAGATACACAATAAAGTCTTCAGATCAGGGACATTTTGTTTTGTTTTGGTATTAATGTGAGTAAATGGGTCAGGGCCTAGCTGTTATCTTTTTACTCTGTTTGCAATTGATAAAATTTACTTATTTTTTATTACGTTTCATACTTTGATACAAAGAACTTTTCTTTCTTTATTTAGAATGCAACAAAATGCAGATGTTTAAATGGCTCAATAGGTTTTCTTCTGTCAATTCACACGAAATCCATTTTTCTCCTTTATGTATCTTTATCATCGCTTATAAATGTTGAGGAGCAGTAGATGTCCTGTCAGTATTTTTACAAAATCTGGCATTTTTAAACCGCGTTTTCATCTAATAGCACTTGCAATTTAATTATCTTTAATTTTTTCTTAGAAAGGTTGTTTCTTACCATATACATCAAAATGACCAATTGAAAATTTTCCAAACCAAAATTTACAGGTATTAATGAATATAACAGTATTTTTATTTTGATCAAACCTGAAATATAAAATGAGTAAATATATTTTTTACCGCATTGCATTTTGACTTCACTAAAAGAATACTGATGTTAGCAATTATGGCATGTAATTTTGTTCCGTTTATACAGAATAGACAATATTAAGAAAACAATAACATATATTTAAAAAAAAAATTTTTTTTACTGAATACTATTTATGAGCATTACTTTCAATACATATCTACAATAAAATGTACTTAAGAGACTTCTGCTCTGACTACAATCTCTTAACAATATTTTCGTGATCCTCTTGCATTATTTAGATATAAATATATGAAATTGTTCACGTAATAGCAAGGAATATTAACAATGAACATTTAAGGTATATTTAATAAAATACAAACTATAGATAAAATAGTTGAATCAAATTCCAAGTAATTTTAAGTTATACGAGTACTAATCAAGGAATATTTTTTAAAAAATATTAAAATTAATAAATATATTTTGTATTTCAATTAACTGAAATACAAAATAATCTTGTTCAAAAAAATTCATTGTATTATTAAATTAAAATAATTATTTTATTATCTTTTTTGTATAATTTTTAATCCTAATAATTATGTTTAACTTATAAACTACATTTTATATTATAAGTTGTAAATCTTTATAATATAAAAATATAAAGTTCTAATTCATTTATATATATATATATATATATATATATATATATATATATATATATGTATATAAATGTATGTATTTATGTGTGTATGTGTGTGATGTGAGAGAGAGTTAGTTGAGAAGTAGAATATAAATACATGAGTGGCGCATACTAATTAAAATCACTTGATGGTATACAAACCGCAACCACTACTGCTCTATTAATGTAAAATGAGAAGAGCCAAACACAGTAGTGCTACATCGCTAATAATGTTATGAATCAAAATTAATTCTGGGAAAATGAAAACGTTGTAACGAAAGTTTGCTTTTATTATATATACAGTGAAGAGTCTACATAAACTAATAATTGTTGTCTTTTAGACGCAATTTGTCAAAATGTCGTGTTTATTTTTTCATTATTACCATATAAAAATAATTTCATGTCTAATATTAAATTTAAATTATACAATTTTCGTCATTTGTACTTAAACAAAACATAATATGGAAAGAAAAATTAAGCCAATTTAAATACTAATATTTTATTGTGTACTTTAATAATAGGTTTATTAAATTTTACTGAATTAAACTGCTTATTAGCTATTTTGAATTGACTGGTATTTTATTACTTATTTAGTATTGAATTGAACTTACGTTTGGAAATCGAGATTATAATTTGTTTATTTTTAAATCCAGCTCGTTTTTTTAAAAGTAACATATCAGAGATATCAAAGTAGTTTATTTCAATGTTTTACATATATTTCGTAAGTACTTATATACTAATCCCTCTTTAATTTCCGTAGGAGCTCCGATCCTCTTTTTTTAGCTTATAGACTTTTTTAAACTTTAACTTCATTCTTTGGAAAAGTTCTTCTTTTTTAATGTTTATTGACTGGATATAAAAACCGTTATTTCAAAACATTTCCTCCATATTTAAAAAAAAATAAATGAAATGCCATCCAAGTCTATGGCTTTCCTCTTTTTTCAATTCTTCAGAATCTATTATTATTTGTTCTATTGATTGTAATTAATTATGTGGTTTAAGAGTGTTTAGATTATACCACAGTCTTTCACAGTGTTTTGTCCATTTTTTACCTAATATTATTCAAATTTATGTAACTTTATATCTAATATAAAACAAATATTTCAATAAATACAAATAGTGTAATAAATAATATTTAATTTAATGAGTATATTCTACACTAAAACACAAATTTTCGCAAGAGTATTTGTTCCTCAGATTAAAATTTTTCAAAAAGGATTATTGATTTTTTACTTAGTTTGTAGTGAATAAATATTTTCACCCTGAAAAGATTAATTTCAGTACGTAGGTTCTAAACCAAGAACTGTAATTATTTAAGCGTGTCGCATTGTTATACCTTGAAATTTATAACGTTGAATTTATGATGAAAACATAATTTCAATTCTATTCTAGAGAACAAATGTCAGTGAACGTAAACTCGTAAGTAAATAAAAGTAAAATTACGCGACGGCAAGAGTCGATTTAAATTCAGACAATGAGTGTCTTGGATTCGAATTTTAATTTTCTTTTGTGTGAAATTCTTCGTTTTATGAATTTTCTCTCGATTTGAAGACATTCGAGTTGTAATAATCTTGCGAATTTAAATAATCTTTCACAATGAATTCAAATACAAAAATTACCTCTGATTTTTGTACGTATATTATTTGTTCATAGAAGTAAAAAGCTCGTTAAAGTTTCAAAATTTTCAGTTTTCTTTGTAAAACAGATTTTATCTGTACTATTCAAGAAACATAATGAAAGTGTAATTGAATAAAGTTAATTGTTTTTTTAATATTCATTGTTCAGTAATATATTATTTTTTGGTCTTATAGTAGTTAGTGAATATATATATATATATATATATATATATATATATATATATATATATTTATATTTATATTATACATGTTTGTTATTTTTATTTCTAAAAGTATATTAATGCTTAATGGATGTTCAACATGTATGTATACTTAATGTTAATACATTAAATAACATACAGGTGTACTTAACATGTTGTTCAACATGTATCTTAATGAATTGTAATTTACATAACAATAATATAAAAAAAGATGTAAATTTTATGCTATATAAATTTCAAACGTTTAATATTTAATGAATGTCCAAGTCTCATTTTATTTTAACCTGTTAACTGTAGAATTTAGTTTAAATAGTTTAATTAAAATCAAGCAATGACAGGTCTACATGTCAAATAACCCTTTTATATATTTTAGTAAAAAAACAAAGGAAAGTGAAGAAGAATTACATGTTTTACATGTAAAAATTCTTTTCTGAGTGACTGCTGTTACTTTCGTCAAAAAATGTCAACAAGCAGGACACATTTTTTTCGCTTTCTGGTATGTAAAACTGCGATGTCATTGCTATCAGAATTACCCATCTAGAGGCTAAAAATGAGCAATAACAAACTATTTTTTCAACTAATTTTTATATCACTTTACTTTATACTTTATTTTGATAATAAATGAGGAAATCAATAAAAGATCGAACTAAAACTATTTTTGAATCTTATGAAGATAACCTTTTTGCAACGAATTAGAAATGATTAATGGTTTGAGGACCTTTTCGCATCTTATTTATTTATATACGAGGTTCGTTTGATAAATATAGTAAAAAAGTATGAAAAACTAAATTGAAAAATTTAATTAAATTAAACAATAAATAAATTTACCATACTTATCAAACGACCCACGTATATATATATATATGTATTTCAATTGTTGTCGGATAATACCCGTTATAATGAGTAAAGTATCCACCCAGTTAGTAGAAGACAAGATTTTACAAAATAACTAGAGAAATGCCTAATATACGAAAGAAAATAATCAACCAAGTTGGTAAAAAAAGAGATGCTACAAAACTTTGTTTTTTCTTGACAACACTTCAAAAATTTTTTAATAAAAATTGAACAAGATTATTGAACATTGCAGTTTTAATAATAATATAAATAAAATATATAACCAAATAAGATTTGTTTACCTTTTAGTATACTTGATAAACGCATCAAATTTAGGTTTTTAATATGACGTATATACGCGTCAAACGCAGTTAACTAGTTAATTATATTAATAATACCAATACTATAATAAGTAATATGATAGAAAGAATCAATAAACCAAATTATTAAAATTAAAGATGTCATAAACATAACTATGAAAAATTCTATAGACAGAAACATATTGTATTTAGAATTATTAAATACTTCATATTATTACACAATTTGACAAAAAATAGAAAATATTAACAAATGATTGAAATTAATAGTTAAAAATCTCAATTGAAAATAAATTTAAAAAAATCGAAGTTGTAACTTCATGACAGTTAAATCAAAATTAAGAAGAGAATTCTAAATAAGGTTGGATTAAAATAATAATTGAATATAATATATTTTGGTGTGTAAAAATTTATTATATTATATACATTCACTTGCCCACTATCATTTAATCTCAATTATCTTTCAATCTCGTTTGAGTCACCTATATACATTTTAAATTATATAAAATTGTACATATATATATATATATATATATATATATATATATATATATATATATATATATATATATATATATATGTATGTATGTGTCTGTATGTATTAAAAATAATCTAAATTTCAGATCAAATAAAAATCTTCATCCGCCTGGTCAAAATATATATATATATATATATGTATGTATGTATGTATGTATATGTGTATATAAAAATAATCTGAATTTCAGATCAAATAAGAATTCAATTAAAAAAAATTAGGTAGAAAAGATTGGAAACTATGTTTATTTGGAACAATTCATTAATATTAAAAAAAGGGTATGTGTATTCTTATACACATGCCAGAAGTGAAACTTCTTTTCAATAAAGTAATCAAAAGGTACACGGACAAGCGTATGCCTAAAACTCGTAGATGAACAAATTCTTCAGAATAAAGCAAGTAACAAAATGAAGAAATGTAGTAGGAAGAGAAGCAGCAAATACACGGGATAAAAATTTAAGTAGAAAATGATCAATGTTTTAAATAAATTAAATTTTTACAATTATTTCATATTAACACATCGTATGCGGACAACGCGTCTCGATGATGTCTTTCACGCTGTAGTAATAGTATGCAAAAGACGTCGAGACGTTGTCCGTATTTAAAATTATGAATTATGAAACTGTATTCGTTTTCGTTTGGAATTTCTTCGATTTCCATTACTTCCTCCGGTGGTGACTGAGTAGGTATAAACGATACAATTGGGTTTTCATAAGTAAAATTTTTGCGCAATAGACTTTACCATCTTAAAGCCTGTAAAAAACATTTTTTTAAGTTACTATTATATTACTATTGTATAATATATAATTAGATCAATGTTTTAAAAATAAAACAATTAAAGAAAATACTCACAAATAATATATAACTGCAATAAATACCATCTATTTAGATACTATTTATAGATAATTGATAATTTTATAACACCACATAAAATTCAATAAATCTTCAAAATTACACCTGAGAACAAAGAATTCATAATTATTGTGAGAATTTATTACAAATAAAACAACAGATAATCTCAAAACTGTTATAGGTTTCGATAATTTTTTTTAATACCACGTGTTTTTAATAGTATTTCTTTTATTTGATAAATAGATTAATCAAAATACTATCTACTGTATATATTAGTATAAGTGCCAATTCCCTCAATTTCGTGCTGTTTGCTAAATTTTTAAATACCGCGTGGATTTAATTGATGTTATTTTTATGATTATTGAAGTTAATATTATGATGACGTTATAAAAATTAATATATTTATCAAAAATATCAATTTTATCGCACTGAATAACACTCTTATTTAAACACAATTAACAACAACTGATTGTATATAAAAATTATTAAACATAATAATGACATCATTCAAATAGTAAACATACATGCTGCCTGCATTAATAGCTATCGCTATCTAATCACATGTTAAAAGAGTGCGCATGCGTGATGGGCTTTTTATCACTCTATCGTCTAAGCATTTATGCAAATTCAAATCAACCGCAAAAATTCGTGAGCAAGTTCCGTCATGTAGGTCTCTATTTCCGCGTCAGTAAATTTTTTACCCTAACGCGGCTAAAGAAGTTTCACTTCAAAAATAAAGATGGAATAAAAATTAAATGGTATTAATTCGTACAATATTCTCATATTATGAACTCGAACTTTTTCTCTATTTAAAAAGAAAAGTTTTTAAACAATGTATTATTCCTTTTGTAGCTTATAATGGTGAACATGGGTTTTGACTACCAAAATAATTTGGTAACTTCAGACGCGAGAAAAAGCACAATTTAGAAATAGATGTAAATAGATATAATACATGTAAAAACAGAAAGATAACTAAGTGGATTAAAAAATAGTTACATACTTTATAGCAAAAATCACAAATTATAGCAGAAACAGAAATAGGTCTATCATATACTAAGAAATGAAGACCATAGATGGTTAAGAGAAATTATTGATTGAGAATCTAGAAATATAGACAGGTCCAGAAAAAGACTTATGAACAATGGGACAGAGACATAAAAAAGTTCGTCGGAATGGACTGAAAGAGAAAGACATTGAATCGATCGAAATGAAAAGTTTTAGGAGTGGTCTTCATCCGGCATTGAATAGAAAGAGGCAAATGATAATGATGATGATAAATAAATATATATATATATATATATATATATATATATATATATATTTAAAAAATAATTGTAACTTCTCAAATATTTATAATAATCTTCTAAATCGTTTGTTATAGTCATGAAATCTGTATATTTTTTGTAAACCGTATAAGTCACAAAAATGTGCGTGATGTGATTAAGGATTCGTTTTATAGTTTTCATTAAAAAGAAAAACAAATTGCTTCGAACAGAATAAATTTAAACTTGAGAATAATTTTTTCATAAAAATATATATGCCACTGATGTCACATGTCATGAAAAAAATAATTTTTAATAATTTTTTTTATATTCATTTATAATAATATTTTTATTAATTATAATTATATTACACTCACACACACACACACATACACACACACACACACATATATATATATATATATATATATATATATATATATATATATATGTATGTGTGTATGTGTGTGGATTTATATAAACCAAACATTCACGAACAGAATAATTAAAAAAAATATATGATTAGACCATTTTATTGAAAATATATAAAGTAGAAAGTTACAATTAGAATAATTTTAGATTCTCACAAATAATATAATAAAGTAAACCTCTGTATGTATAATTCTGTTATATCTTATATATATATATATATATATATATATTTATATATATATATATATATATATATATATGTATATGTTTATTGATATTATTTTATGATCACTTATACCATTTTATTTAATACAAAAAATCGGAAGAAAAATTTCATTACAAATTACTGATCAAAAAAGAGTGATTTGGATATTTTCTTAACCATTACTTATCTTTATTAAATAAAAACACTGTCTTTAAATGCACCAAGTGTTTAAGATACTTAAAACTTGTTATTATTTGCTAATAAATTATAATGATGACGTGTGTGGTTGATTTATGAGATAGAAAAACAGTACGAAGTCATATCATTTGAATTTTAGATTTTCTGTGTGTTGTATTTTATCGAAAATATGTTCATTGTACTTTATGTATCTAAAATTTAAAGTAATTAAAATTTAAGTTTGCTAATTTTTCAACATTTTAATTCTATATTCGTAATTAGTTGATGTTCAGTAACGAGATTCACAAAATTGCATATCAGAAGTAGAAGTTAAAAATATCTGAATTTTCTCAGATTTAAAATTATATAGGAAATAATTTAATATTTAAATGAAAAAGCGGAACTGACAAGTAATATCATTCTTACATATTCTCATAAATATTATAAAAAAAATATATAATTGCTTTTTTTATAAAATGTGATTTTTTTAATTATTTAAAAAATATAAAACATCTGATATTTCCGTTGCAAAAAATATTTAAATTAGGTTTTAAATTGTTTTTTTTATTAATGCTAATAAAATATATTCATTAAAATGTTATTAATGTATATTAAAAATATATTTATGCACATCAAAACATTTTCGGTATAATTTACCTAGAAAAAGTATTAAATAAATATATTTTTATTTTTATAAAATGAAAAGATTGTTTATTTAAATAATATTAACTTCATATTTACGTACACGTAATATTAATTTATACAATAGATACAAAATTTTATAAAAAAAAAATATGCTAACACTTTGATCGCAGAATAGAGATATGTGAATGAAAGATAGAAAACCATAAACAGTAAATAGAAAAACTACAATATAAAAATAAATGACATCATAAACTAACTTAATATATTAAAATAGTAGACAGATAAGAGAAAAGAAATGTGGTGAGGTCATCGAAGTTATATAATGACGATATAAAAAAATGCAGACGGAAAGTGAATGTAGAAGCATGAGACTAAGAGGAAAAGTTTTCGAGTAGTTATATCTTATAAAAGACAAAAACATTTCTGTTGTTGACATACACACAAACGCACACAAAAATATATATATATATATATATATATATATATATATATATATATATACATATATATATAATATGCACTTTGTATCTTTCAAATGGATAAGAAATAATTAACTAACTTTTATTCGATAGTTTTTAGTAAAAGAGAAATATACTAATTTATTGCTTTTAACACTTTTTACATTGCAGGGGCCATTAAATAGAAATAAATTATTAATATAATCAATACCTTAAATTTTGAAAAATTAGATAAAGACTATAAACTAAGACTTAAAATGTAAATAACTGTCAGGTATTGCAATAATTTAATTATGTTTAAAATTCAAGACATGAATTTGATACTTTTACAAATTTTAGTTTTGTTTTCAGTTGGTCACTATTGTCATTAATATTTTTTTGTAAATAATGTTTTTCATATAGAGCTTTTAAAAGAGTTTTTAACGAAATATTAAACGAAATAAAGTAAAATCATAACATAAATTATTAACGTTCTTTGATAGTTTTTAGGTGCATTTTAAATATTTTTTAAAAAAATAACTATTTATAATAAATAATAAATCAAGTTCATTTTCTTTCTTGAAAAATATGATTATTTAATTTAATTTTATGCTGAATATTTATTATAATAAGATACTTTTGAAAAACAGAAGAAAATTTTTAAAAGAAAAAAACTGGAAATCATAATCGATAAAAATATTAAAGATGTTATTAGATATTTTTAGAAAATCAAGAAAATAAATATTTAAAATAAAATAATATCAAATAAAATTAATTGAAGAGTTCATTAATAAAAACTGAAGAGGATTGTTCAAAAATCATTGAAAATATTTTAATGTATAACACTAGTTTTGCCTTCTAATATTTTTTCTAATTTTTATATCATTAAAAACAATAATTATAAAGTTGAAATATTTTTGAATATTAAATATAATATCTGTATTGATTTGAATGCCTTCTTAAGTACAAAATATACGAAATAGTTAATTTGAACAAACTAAATATTTATCCTATACTTTTTTAATTGACTGTAATTAATGATTTATAAAGAATGAATTGCTCTACAAATATATAAATAAAACATTTTTCTCAATAACCTTCTTCTAATTTTTTTAGATAATTAAATAGCATAGTATAAAAACAACTTCAATAAATTATTAAATCACATCGTTCTAGAAATAATATTGATTTCCGTGATATTTACTGAGATATACCAAAATATAAATGGAGGATATGTATTTAATCATTAATGTTTTTATGTTTATTTAAGTGCTTGTTAATATCATAGCTTTACATATATAAAATTTATATCCACCTACATTTTAACATGAAAATGTAAATCTGCTTTCATCATTGAAAGGAATACAAGAAGATTTGTTTTGATATTTGTAAATGTCAAGTTATACGCCAATCGAACGCCTACGACATTTATCTGGTGCGTGGTTGAATTGTTGAAATATATATAAGGTTGTGTTAATTGAATTCGTATCCGAGAGCACATTTAATTAAAAAATATATATATAATCATAATTCGTACGATGTTATAGTAGGTGGAGAAAAATGTACTGTATAATTAATTATATTATATTATATATATATATATATATATATATATATATATATATATATATATATATATATATATATATATATATATATATATTATATATATATAATCCAATTTCTCTCTGTCCTTATTTTTTTGTGAATGTAAAGTTAATATCAAAATAAAATAATATTTCTTTTGAGATATTTTACAAAAAAATAAAAAATACTGTTTTATTTTTGCTTTTTCAAAACAATAAATATCAAAGGTCAATATTCGTTTGAGAAATATCTACGTATTATAAAAAAATATATCGAAATTAATATTCATATTTTCATTTTTCATAATTCAAAACGATAATAAAACTATAGACAATAAGTATTGATTTAAATTAAAATTACAAGAACCGATGAAAATAATAAAATTAGAATTGAAATAAAAAAATATATATTTATTATCTGTTACTATATCATTTGAATACAAACTACTACTTTTTATAACAATTATATATATTAACTAATAAGTTTTCCAATTTCGTAACATGTTTTTAGTAGATTTCTACAATATTGAATTTATGTGTAACAATAAATTTAAATTTTAAAATGAATAGTTCTATTGAAATGTTTGGATGTAAGATATGGACTTTAATCAAATCGCTATTTTAATTTTCATTGTTAAGTTCGAATCTGCACAAAGGTGTTTTAAAAATTGGAATGTTCTTTATTTAAATAATTTTGAATCACCGTCTTTCTAAGTGAAAATTTTTAAATTCAGATTAAGAAAAAAAATAATAGCTAACAATGAAAATTTTTCCTTACTGGAAAAATTAGAATCGTGTTTTCAATCCATTATAGATTAGTTATTATAATATATATATATATATATATATATATATATATAAGCAGGCTTCGCTTCCTGCTCTCTTCGCTCACTACCCCCTATTACATGTAATCCTGAATGATGTTCATTTGCAATTGTTAAGTTAAGAGGTAATCGTTCACGATCAGAGTAAAATAATAATATTAATTTTGCAATGAAATTATTATATATATATAGAGAGAGAGAAAGAGAGCGTGAGGGCGGTGGTTCAAATAAGAAAGTCAGAACTTTGACAGCTGATGGCAGCCATGGTCGATTTTTTTAACTCATTTTGATATTTCAACTCGGTATAGTTTGACAAATTATCAAGGAACGTTTAAGACTTCAACAACACTTAGAAATTGAAAAAACTTCAATAGATTTATTGAAATAAAAATTCAATATCTATTATTTCACGAAATGGACCCATCAATTGACTATAAAGAACATGTGATCCAAATCCATTGGTTTATTTTCTGTGGGGTTATGTGACATCATTGGTTTAAGCTGATAAACCACAAATAACAGAAGCATTAAAAATAAACATTGAACATGTAATTCATAAAATTAAACCACAATTATGTAAAAGAGTGACTAAAAATTGAACTAAACGAATACACTATGTCAAGCGAAGTGGTGGTAGTCTTATGAGTGAAATTGTATTAATATATCAAAATTTCATTATAACAAATTTGTAGACAAATCTTGGATTATTATAAAAAAACTACAATAGTTATACAGAATAAAATAGTAATACAGAAGTCTATACTATTCAATAATCAATATGGACAAGAACAAAAATATAATAAATATTAATCTAAATGTAAAATGTTATTAAGTAAAAAATTGCATAATTATTCATTAAAATATAATGTACTGAGTAATTAAACAAAAATATTTTTAATCATAAAAATTAATTACTATTAACAATGTAGCTAAATTTCTAAACAAATATAATATTTTTAAGAGCAATTAAAACGATCAAAAATAATATTAAATAATGAATGTATGTATTTATCAAATTAAATGTAATTATAAAAAATAACTGTCATTTAAATAAATACGATATGATAATTTCGTTATTATAAACTTTTCATTTTTTTGTTGGAATAGTCGTAGTATTACAAAAAATTAAACGCTTGATAATGTGAATAACTTTATACGTGTTCAAAAAACAACGTTTTTGTTCCGAACTATATTTGAGAAAAAGTAATAGAGACAAAAAGTAGACAATATTTTTTTATATCTAGTATATAAAAGTGTATTCTTCCATTTTTGCAGATGTTCAATAGATCAATGTTACTTCATATAAATGAACAAATTTTCGATCGTCGCATTGAGAAAAAACACCATTTAAGTAATGAATTTTCCAGAAAAACATGTATATTTTTTTCTGATTACAAAACATTTCACTAATTGCTTTACTACACACGTACTGAATGAATTGAATCAAAGTGGCGTAGAGTAAATTACAATATATATATATATATATATATATATATAAAATATAATATATATGTGTATATATATATATATATACATACATGTGAATTTATTTGTGTTTCATTTCGCAAAGAAGAAAATATGAAATATGGTTTTTATTATATTAAGTAGGAGAAATTTCGTATATTATTGAGAGAATATGTTCAGCTTCAAAATTTTTCTTACTTTTTTTCAGTATAACACACATCTGTGCATATTATACATATATACACACACACACACACACACATATATATATATATATATATATATATATATATATGTATATAAATATTGATAAACATAATAATAAATAATTAGAAAAAAATAATTGTGCTTATTTAGATAGGATTTATATGTTAGGCTTGTTCATTATAAAAATCGCCATTTCATTGGTCAAATTATGTACTCTTTAACTTCAATAAGTTAAAATAATATATGTAACAAAATATATTGTAGTTACATAATGGAATAAAACAATACAGAATCACGATCTTTTTATATGAACTCGATATTGTTTCTTGATTTTTTCTGCATCAATATTTTACTACTAAACTAGGTCTCATAGCACAAGAACTGTGGAATAACACATGTCAATGACGTACATAGCATATGTTTGTGACATCCCCTCGACCTATTTCATGTCCGCGGTACACGCTTTATTGATTTGTCTCGTGGGTATGTTGGATTTTGACACAATTTCAATTGCCAATCGTTACAATTTCGATACACAAACATGTGTGTGTGTATATATATATATATATATATATATATATATATATATATATATATACTGTATATTGTTCCTTCAATATGCTTTCATGTTATCAGAATTTCGGTTTGCAATGAACATACCGTATAGAATATATACTATGCAATCATATCGTGTAATTCAGCCTGAATCTACAGTAATTGTTTATGTCGAAGTTTGTAAAATGAATTTTCGATTATAGTAATATGTGCATTCACAATAAAGAGAAACAATTCAATAGTTGCTTATGTATTTATCAATATAAACATGAAAACATATACAGCTTGTATACACACACACACACACACACATATATGTATATATATAATTATCATTAACATTTTAATTGGTCTACTGCTGGACGAAAGCGTAATTAAATCTTATTGACTTTTCTTGTTTTCTAATATATCCTATCCGAAACTGATTTTACTAACCCTTACTTACAATACGTTTCAAAATTTCATCTCTCCATCTTTGATAAGATGTCTTTTTTTTAATCTCTTGGTCTCCATTTCATAATAATCTTTGTCACTCTATTTTCTTTCCTTTTTGATATATGACAATTTAAGTGATTTTATCGATTCAATCATATCAATCACTATTGTCTGCTCTCGTTTTTATTTATAATTTTTTCAATCACGTTTTGAAATTTCTAAAATATTATCTGCTACATGATTCTTTAGACTGTCAAAATATTTTTGAAGTGAAACTTTTTTAGCGGCGTTGGGGTAAAATTGTTACATGCAACCGAATCTACAGCCACGAAATTCTGCAGAAAAAAGTGGGGAGAAATCTAATATACAAAGTATACATAGAGCATAGGGTAGAGGGGTAGTGAGGCCTATCACGTATGCGCGCCATGTTAAGATATGATTAGTATTGCAAAGTAAATAAGCAACACGTTGTATTTATTATTTAATTGTTGCAACAATAAGATATGGTACTACAATTAATACCGTATTCACGAAGTATTTAGAAAATATGACGACAAAAGCATTCATATTACAGGCTTACTTTACTTATAATAAACCAATTGTATCGTTTATACCTACTTAATCACCATCGGAGGAAGCAATGGAAAACAAAGAAATTCAAAACGAATAAGTTTTTATAATTTTTTATTACTTTACAGCAAAGAAGTTTTACTTCTGGCGTGCGTACATAAGTACACACACCACTTTTTTTATTTTTCTATTTAATGCCTAAGTTTTTGATCCATACATACAATTAAAAAACATATATTTTACGCTATACTTTTCTGATAAAGGCTCTGACGATGACGGCGTCACCATCGAAATGTATCAGCCGATATAATTATAAATAATAAGTGAACAATAAGTGATCATTGAACACTTTAAATTATTGTGGTGTTGGGGTTAAAATTCATTTGTGTAAAGTGAATCAGCCTCAGTTCCAAAACAACCAATATATTTTACGCTTTCTGTTCGGTGTTAAATGGTATTTTGATGTTCATTACATTATTCATTTTTCCAAATGTTGCCGCAACTCTCTACCCAATCTCTTGCTAGTCTAATACGTATCACTATCATACCATATAATTTTAGTGGCTTGCATAACAGTTTGTCATACGAGAGAGTAAATTCAATTCCTTGTTGGAGAAATATTTTTTTTGTACTTAGATATTATTCGCCTTCATATAATTTGGTTCTATATTACTGATGTATCTAGGAGTGTATAACATACTCCGATACTCGTTATGTGTCTTCTTATCCTTTGTTCTAATTCTTCTTATCATTTTGGCCATCTTTCACGATCTGGGAAAAAATAGTTGAAGAAATAAAGCAAGCGGAGCTCTTTAGTTAAAATAAATGAATCTATCAAAGGGAGTAAACCTTAAACAAAAAATCCTTACTATTCACCTGATCATCGTACTGAGTGTCCCTAAGACTAATGAATGATAATATTAAATGTTTTTTATCTAGCAATAGGTTAATAGAAGCTGATATGATAATGTTATTATCATCAGTCTCTTTCTATCCACTAATGGATCAATGTCTTACCTAAAATTTTCTATTTCTATCTATCCTATACTCCTCTCCTTAATCCATTTCGACGAATTATCTTATATCTCTGTCCCATCTATCCATAGGTCTTTTTCTAGGCCTTTTTATTTATCTACTTTTTCAATCAATAATTTTTCTTATTTATCAATGGCCTTCTCTTCTTGCTATATGATTGACCAATTTCCATTTCAAACTCCTTACTTTTGCTAAAAAGTCTGTAACTTTTATTTTCTCTGTTTCACTTTATTATTTTTTTATCTATACGTGTTTTTTCTAACTTCTTTTTATTATCTAGAACCTTTGAATTATTCTAGCATTTAAGACCTATATTTCTCTATTTATATTTATTAAAAACTTAACACAGAAGAATACCCGATTTTATTATATAGGAATTTCTTCCGAATTGACTCCATTTTATTTTTATTCTTATGTTACTTTACTTCATCTATAAAGGCTTCAATAAATTGACTCAGATATTTATAGTTTTTAACTTCTTCTATTTATAATCTTTTTAATTTCATTTTTTTAATATGACAATTTATTAAACATTATTCGTGCTTTGTCAAGAATAATCATGATATTATTTTTTCACTTGCTTATCTGATTTTTCTCTTCTTCTCTGAGTTCATCTAGACTTGTTGATATAATAATATCAACAAATACAGTGACTAAGAATTTCTTTATTTTCTTTTTTCTTAAGATTCACAGTTTAGTGACTTAAATACTTCTTTTAACCTCGCTAAAAATAACTTTAGTATTATTTTATCACTATGTCTCAATCTTATTATATTTTTTTTGCTTCTCCGTATATTTGTATGCACTATATAAAATTTTTATAAATATTTTTCAAAATCTTAATATATGTTTTTTGAATTCCTTGATTCTTCAAAGCATTTAATATCGTTGACATATTGACTGAGTCAAATGATTTTCCATGTTCCATAAATTCTAAACAAAAAGGCATTTTATATTAATTTAAACGATTAGTGACTTTTCTTACCATCTGAATGTGATCCGTTGTGCTAAATTCGCTTGAAAATTCTACTTTTTTTTATGACTGTGAGAAACCCAGCTGACTGATTCGTCATGAAATTTAGTGAAAACTTTATACACATGCATCGTCGGAAATAAACTAAGCGATCAATATTTTTTTAAGTTTTTTTTTCTCTCTTTTGTAGATAAGAATGAATATGGCTTTATTCTATTTATTTAGTATTGTTATTTTTATAACGATGATATATATATATATATATATACTAAATTTTCATTATGAGTTCAAACACATTGTAGTTTAAAAAAAGAATATTTAGGAAAAATAATGTTTTTAGTATCATAAAAAGCCTAAATATACTCAATTATAATTTAATCTAACTTATTTACATAAACAATAAAAAAATTGTATGAAAGTACTTAATTTATTTACATATAATCGATTTCCAGTTAGAATTGTTTTTGTGGATGAAAGAAATATTAAGAAATAAATAATAAATATAGTAAAATAAATTTCTTTTGATTATTAAAAAATATTTTAGGAACAAATGTATGACTTGGAAATTAAATTTCTAAGTGAAGTATTATTTATTCTGTGCAATATTTTTTTAATATTTAGTTCATAAGATTTTAAAATACAATGATGCTCCAAGAAATTTACTACACATTCTAATAATAAGTAATTTCGATTAAATAACTTTTAATATCTATTGTTGATTTATGATATTTTTATTACGATGTTATGAGTTATTTTTGTTTACTTTTACATTTTGTAGATTTAGTTCATAACCTATTTATAAACAGGTAATTATTAATGTAAATATTCGAAAAATTATGTATACAGATATAATTTTTTTCATCTATTATGTACTTTTTTTAAATATCAATATATCATTAGTTGCACAAAATCATATTCTATATGTGAAATTGTGTTCGTAATTTATGTGACAAGTAATTAATATTTCTTAGTCATTAAGTACAGAAATAGAGACGAATAGTCTTTTTTTTAAAAAAAAAACAAGGAAGAAAGCTGAAATAACAGTTTATGTGTAATTTTTAAATAGATTGTAAATATTTCATTAAAGGTATTTAATCCCTACACTGGTATTCATTTAATTTATTTATTTACATAAATATTGAACTATTTATATAATGCTTAATGTTTTTATTTATAATATCTATTTATCATTGTATTATACATATATATTATACATATATATATATATATATATATATATATGACATAAAATATATATTTACCTATAATAGAATAATTAATGATGAAATCAAACGTATTAATTAATTATTTTGTAATAAATATAAACATCCTTTTCAATGTCAACTAATTAATTTTGTTATTAAAATATCTAGTTTATTCATTTTATGAAATTTAAATTATAAATCTTAATCAAAGCAAACATTTCGTTAAATATATTCATGAAATAAAGTTAAATATATATATAATATTAATATACCAACAAACGATTCAATTTTTAAGTCACACACAAACAATTATATCATTATCTTCATCGTTACTATCAGCTTCTTTCTATCCATTGATGCATAAATTCCTCTTCAAAAATGTCCTATTTTGATCGATCCAATAACTTTTTCTTCCAGTCTACTTCAGTGATTTTTTTTTGTCTTTGTGTCATCTATCTATGGGTCTCTTCCTGGATCTTGTTGTATATTCTTAGTTCCCATTCAAACAAATATTTATATATATATATATATATATATATACCCATTGAAAAAATACATTAAGAAGAAACATATTATGAATAAATAAAATTATGTTTTCTCGTTATCAAGAATTTACAAACAAAATAAGAACAAAAAGTCTGTGAAAAACAACGTATTTCAGAACGAAGTGCTGTTAAACAATGAATATGCGTGCAAACGTTAATAACCTCTGTTGTTGACGTGCCAGTTAACCCAAAATATTTATTCAAGAACAAAAATACTGCGTTCCGTTTTTGTGTTCGGTAAGATTAAATGAAAACACGTAATTTACTTTATTTTCACAATTCCACACTGAGAACTTGCATATATTTGTACGAAGTTAGAATTATTCTACTTTGATATTCTTAACATCGCGTTGTTTTATGTACGCAAGTATGCTTGTATGTAAATGAACAAACAAATACACAGACACATAAGTGTGTGTGTGTATGTATATATATATATATATATATATATATATATATATATATATATATATATATATATATATATATATATATATATATATATATATATCTGTTGATTTTCAACATTGAAAATAATTAATATAAATTTAACATCTCTTTCTTTAATTTCTAATTAATATTTTATAAAATTAATTTATAATTCACTAAGACTTAAATAATCATTCTAATAATTTATAAATAATTTAAATTTATTCTATAAAGAGAATATACAATATCTAAAACTTTTCCTTTTCAAGATTCTATTACTAATTAAGCATTTTTTTTATTTATACTACTACATTATTATTATTTTCTTCGTTTGTATCTGATTTCAAATAAAATTTTGTAGAAAGATCGAAAATACTAAGCACTTAAAATTTGAAGAGAAAAAAATAGGATTAATTGTATTTTGTCGAGTTTTATTAAATTTAAATTAAGTTTCATTCTACTCAAAAAAAAATCATTTCAAATATTCTATCAGTCCTTACTTATTAATATATAAATAAAATAAATTATATTACTGGAAACTCAGAGAAGTGAAAAAAATAAGTATAGAATCTTAAAAAGATAATAAGAGAATAGAATATAATTTGAGGTGAAATTGGTCGTCATATAAAGAAACAAACGAAAAGAATCGATGAACAACGGATGTTATTAACTGAAAGGCAAGAAACATAAGGAGATCTAGAAAGTCAATGATAAACAGACAGACTAAATATGTTATAGATGCTATCGAAAATTTATGAGGATGATTTGAAAAGTTTTTATAAAGAAACATATATGGAGTTGATAATTCGTAACTTTGCTGTTCAGTGAAATCTGATATCTACTTGTTTCATATCACATGGGTCTGTAAAGAAGCGTCATATGAACCGCAAGTTAAAGTAAAACACTTTGAAAAATGAAAAAATCGAACATCTTGATAAGATTAAATATATTGTAAAAAAAATATTTGCGTTAGAAATAACCATTGAAATGAATAATATTTTACAGAACTGTGTTGTCATTTTTAACTATATCCAAGTGGATTAATGAATTTAAATGTGTCTTTAAAACTTGAAGAACGATCTTCTTAGTGATCATCTAAAAATAACATCAGAAATCGTTAAAAACATTCCATATAAAATTAGATAATTGCCGATAGAGAGTCTGAAATTATTAAAACTGCATGGATATCAGATAACGCGTATTTCTTATTCTAACTAAAAAATATAAGAAATGTATTTGCAAGATGAGTACAGTATTTAGTAATAATTGATTAAAAAATTCACGCACGCAAATTTCAATCTTGTGTGTGTGTATTTGTTTGTGTATGTATACTACTATTGACTTTATTATTAATAATAACATATATTGTAATTGATTTATCAAAATTATAATACCTTATATTATTGTTAGCTGCATAATCATCAAAGCCTATAATAACTAATTACATTGTGAAAGTCTCATCCAATAATAATTATACTTTTCAAAGATTTTTTTAAGAATTTTCTGTATGCACTTAATCTCATATAACATTCATTCCCACTATGCTTTGCAATTTAATTTTTTCAATTTTGATATATTCTTCCTTCTTTCGTTTTTGATAAAATATTTTTTTTTGGTTTCCATCTACTTTTTGTCTTATTCCATTACAATTCTTGTTCTTCTATTATCTTATTTTACTGCCATATATTCTGTTTATATTCATTTCAGTGATATCTCTTGATTTATGAGGTTAGATTGTTTATATATATATATATATATATATATATATATATATATATATATATATATATATATAAATATATATATAGGAAGGTCGTTTGATAAGAATGGAACATTTATTTATTGTTTAATTTAATTTAATTTTTCAATTTAGTTTTTCTTACTTTTTACCATACTTATAAAACGACCCTTGTATATATTGTAATAAAACATTGGTAAAAAACATAATTTGTTATGAAAATTAAAATATTCCTTATTTACTACTGTGTCAATACAAATCTCATTTATTTAATTTCATATTAATCAACATTTAGTATAGGTGGCTCAAATACAATATGAAAGACAATAAATGATAATAAACTAGTAAATGTATGTCTAAACCCTTCGTTCATATTCAGATCATTCTATATAAATATTTAAATAATGTGAAATAATATTCGTGATATTTATAGAAAACTAAAAATGATTTATAAGAACATCAAATTAATATTATCTGCTGGTAACAACATTAAAAGTCATAGATTGTCCGTTTTTACAACTCTTTTCAATAGAAATAAAATATAATAATTATATATTGAAATAAATTCAAAATTTTCAATATATATATATATATATATATACATATATACACGAACACACATATCTATCTTGTAAAATGAAATAATAATGTCGAGTCACATTAATTAATTCCATTTGAAAGAATGTTTATAACATCTAACACACATTTTGACGCCGCAAATCCAGTGTAATTTTTGTTGCGACACGAGCATAAATTCCGTGGTGTATTTATAATTCAATCAGTACAGAAAATGTGCATAATTTATTCTACGCAAAGGAACTTTCGTCCATAAATTTCGACTTGAATGAAATGAAATGTTCGCCCGAATGTGAACGGCTGGCAATGGTTAGTCGTATACACCGCACGTACGTACGTGACACATGAGCGTGATCTGTCACAATTGTGTTTAATAATATGCAAATTTTTAGTACGACTCAATGACGCCGACGGCGTTCAAATAACGCGAAATTCCCACCGCGTGCAACGTGACTCCAGCATCGGACAAATTCATTACTGCCACCTTTTAACTAAATAGGTATAATTATGTTCGTTTCATTTGAGGGTTAAGACAACCGCCACTGTCGCCGTATTTAATTTTTAATTAAGTAAAGTGGGTAACAAGACGAGAAACACACTTGAGGTAGATTTTATGGTCTCGGATGAAAATATGTAATATACACTGAAATAAACAAGCGTAAATCAAAAAATCAATTCAGTTAATTTGTTATATGATTTTATTTTTTTTTCAAAAAAATAAATAAATCAAATAAATAATTTTGTAATGCAAAGATGTAAATTTGATCGAAATTTATTTTTGGAAAAAAATTGAAAATAACATTTCATTAATATAACTAATATAACACTGGAAACGTATATTATACAAAAATTAAAATTCCGTTTTTAATTACAAAAAAACAACATAATAACAAATTGTTTTGGAATTAATTTAATAGTTGCTTTAAATTTAATTCACACAAATAAGTATACTTTTTGTTTGTTTTTTTTGACCTATCAATAAAAATAATAATTTAATGTCTCTTTTAGTTTTAAATTACTTAAAATTATTTTTAGATATATTCTAATTATTGAGAAATGTCTTATAAAAAGGATGTTTAAACACTGTTTGTTAGAATTCGATTTCACTGAAAAAATACGTAAATATATTTCAATTCAAAAATTTAATAAAAATAAATTGTACTTCAATTGTAGTTCGTTTTCTTAAAAATATTTCTTGTTTATATTTTTTCTCTTGTCATGAGAATTGTATAAAACTGAAACAAAATTAAATACAGTATTTATTATACAATTCTGATTTAGATTCGTTTGAATATTATTGATTTAAATAATAAAACATTATTTAAGAAGAAGAAAATATTATTACACAAATGACATGATCAGAGTTTGCATAAATATAAAGGCGAAACGCACTTTAACATTATAATTAAAAATCTTCTGAAAACAGGACATGAAACTGAGTACAGTTGAAGAAAAATGTTAAAGAACAATAATGGTAATTTTAATATATTATTAAATAAAATATTTATTTATATTCAAACACTTTAATTCTTTCAACAAGACTTGTCTTTATCAAATAATTATAAATAATATCAGCAATTAGTTTTTAAACTAATTTTGTTCGAGAATTATAAATTTATTTCAAAATATAAATTTATAAGAATCTTTCATAATCTACTTACTAAAATAAAATGATACATTTTTTAATTTTCGCAAAAAGTATTTTAATATTATATTTAAACTTTGAATTTTTATATATTATTTAATTTATTGTATAAGCATATAACTTTTTTTAATGATTTTACATATTTATTTTAATTGTAAAGAAAAGTAATGCTTGAATAAAATAATTAAGTTTTAATGATCTTATTTTCAGGTAATTTTTAACAATTGATATGTTTATTTGATTTTCTCTTATATTTTAAAAAGTATAATTTATAAAAGACCAAAAAAAAATCATTGAGTACCAATTGATTATTAAAAACTTCAAATTAAAAACATGAGACGATTATTCGCACAACTATATTTGATGTAATGTAATTTATAAAACGATTTCAAAGAGATAACGTTCGAATTTTCTTTCGTATTGACTCTGAATGAATATCGACATTAGTGAAATGAAAGTTAAGAGTTTCACAAATCTGTAAGGGCCAAATTGACGTTCAGCGAAAAAGTTTCATTTACAATTGCAGAGAAACGATTTCAGCAGTCAATTGAAAGAACGTGTTCTCATCCGAAAGCAATCCATGCGATCAAAGAGAACGAAGATTAGACTAGAATAGATTCAAGCTCAATAGAGTTTAACTTTAGATAAACGAAGAAAAGGTTCTATTGATTTTGAATTAAGATCAATAAAATGTGTAACAATAAAAGTACATAATATGTTCTTATTGGCATTCAATGGAAAATAGAGCAAGAAGAACAAACGAGATAAAAGTGTACTTTAATGTTTATTGAATATGTTTTCAATTTTTATGAGATTTATTTATCTATTTATGCAGATAATAATCGTATATTGAATTTCTATGCACTATTATTTATTCATTAAAGTATGAATTTGAAAATATAAGATATTATTTAGACACGAAAGTTAAATAATAAAAAATAATTATTTCAATAATAAAATCTATAAGTATATTTAAGAAAATGAAAATTCATTTCTTTATTTATAGTTATTAGATGTGACATTAATGCTATAAAGAACGTTTTTCTTTCTTGTTATTTTTACCACAGCTGTATTCTAGATTATACCTAAGCTAAATACTTTTAGCATTATATACCATCCTTTCAATCGTTTTTGCGTTTTTTTCTTATAGATCAATATTTGCTTAATATTTCTATTTAATTTTCTAAATGAAATTATTCACAAATATTATTAATGGTGGCATTGTACTTTTACACGAAATTCATGGTTTTATTTTAAACCAATTATTGAATATTGGAATTTTAATTTCATCAGAATATATCGTGTTTATTTATATATTTGTACTATTTTTGAACATTTACGCTAAAAAATTCTCCTATACTATTTTTTCATTAAACGAAGATGTAATGATATACGAAGATGTATTCATACATAAATATCGTAAATTGTTTATATTGCATTATATCCATTCATCATTTAATAACCGATGAGTGAATTTTAATACAGCAATATCATATTATTGAATATTTTACATTCTTACTGAAAAATATAGATTAACTCGTTCGCTACCAGCGTCACACATGTGTGATGACTCGATTTTCTTACCTCAGCCCAGCGTCACAAATGTGTGTCGGATCTGTGACATATGATGCATAGGAAGGTGCACAGATGCAAAGGAACGGTGACAGATGATCATTATTAGTTTATGATAACTGTTTGTACCAAATCGTACCGCAAACAGATGAACTATGTTAAAAACAATAAGATCTGGGCGTCACGAATATATATATATATATATATATATATATATATATATATATATATATATACAAATATGTTTGAATGAATTAAAAAATATTGGCAAACGTTAATAAATTCGGGTTACGTTTTAAAACTATGTTTATAAACTTGTTAAATTTTATAATGTAAAAAGAATTAAATAATCATACAAATAACAGTAAATTAAATCCACGTGGTATTTAAAAAATGATCAAACAACACGAAAGGTAATTGACATGTATGCCAATATTCAGTATATAGTGCAAAATTGATGTTATTGACAAGTATTCCAATATACAGATAGTGTTTTTATTTTCATGACATTATGTATATACATTTAATTTTAAATGGATTTATAACACTTTCATTAATAACAAATTGAGCCGTTTGTTTTTGATAGTGTAATAACTCCATTTATTCATACATTGAGATATAATATTTAAAGGTTTGCGTTTGAATTACGAAAAATCGACTTTGGAATATTTTTCATTGTATTATATAAAAATTTATAAATAAACAATTATTGTTTATTTATAAATTTTCCAAAAAAAATTTAAAAAAAAAATTCCGAAAATTTTTCAAAAAAATTTTCAAAACAATATGTGTGTCGGTTTGTAAAATTACTAATTTCACTCATTTAGAACGTTATAAATACATCTCACAAAAATTAATGACAATTTGGTATCATATTTAAATAATAAAACGTAATTAAATAATCTCCTGAAGCACTGGTAGCGAACGAGTTAAAGAAAATATTTACTCATATATATGATTTTATATAATACCAATATTAAAAAAAAAACAAATTTAATTATATTTTGATTTATGAAATATTATGAAAAATGACTAAATAATAATTACAAAATCTAATTATGTATACAGAATTTTTGTTACATCCATATGAAAATAAAAAAAGCTACAATGTACGTGGGTTTCATAGATCAATTGTTGATTGATCATTAAATTGAATATCGATTACGAAATGAAAAATTAGTAAATTTCCAGAATATCAAACTGTCTAAATTGAAGTTTATTTTGACATAGAGAAGAGAAAACACTTTGATCGGTCAGCTGAGTTATAAGAAAATATGTGTTTATGTTATTTTTAAATAAAGAATATAACGATTTATAATTCAACGTCATAGCACCTATCACATTTTCTTATTCAAGTAACATATATACGTCAGTCACTGTCGCAAAACAAGATAATATTGGCATTCAAGACAAACGCGTGTGTGTCATACATACACACACACACACACACACACATATATATATATATATATATATACATATACATATATATATATATATATATATATATATATATATATATATATATATATATATATATATATACATACATATAACTTGAGTACGGCACTCTGACAGATCTATTATAGACTTGAATTTTTTTAGTTATTTATTTTTCTTCAACACATCACAATGAAAAAAAAATTATACAGATGGATTTATATGAACAAAAACGTAATTTAATTTTTATTGGAATTACGTGCTGAATTTATTTTCGTCTGATTCAATAATTCAATACTTATTTAACTATTTTCATATAAAAATAGATTCTATAGAATTTAATTCAATTTAAGAAGACTAAAATTGTATACATATATATATATATATATATATATATATATATATATATATATATATATATATATATATATATATATATATATATATATTATATATACAAATATTGATACTAATTTCTATATCTCTTAATTTACAAAATATAATATATTTTTTATAAACTTTATAGATGAATTCAAATAAATCAGTACAGAAAAATCTTTTTCACGAAAATGTGCATTATTAGAAGGAATATGTTTATTTATATTTCATAATTTTAAACTATTTAAAAATTTTTTTTTAATATATATATATATATAATATTTTTTGTGGGCTATTTTAAAAGTGCTTTTTTGCATTTTTATTAATCGCCACGAAAAATGTTTAATTGTTGATTTAATTTCCACACAAATAAATTGTCACTCTAGTACATAATATTGAAAGTGTATAGTAATTATTTATTATTCATTTTCTTTATTTACAAACTGATGAAAATACCATCATCATTAAAGATTTGCATTATAAAATATAGATTTTATAACGCAGCACTTAAATGATGATAAATAAAGAAAGCGAACAATAAATAATTAGTGTTTACTTCTAAATATTGTGGTGTTAGGGTAATAGTTAATTTATGTGAAAGAAAATTCGCCTTAGCTACAAAACAGTGTTGAGTTAATATTTAAGTTATTTGAAAAAAAAATAATAGGCAGAAGTTTTATTAAGTAAAATAATATAAATAACAATATAATTTGTCATTCACATTAAAATATGTATTGTAACAATAATATTTTCATAATTGGCATCACAGTTAGAATATTTATATATATTTTGTTCATATGAAATTTATTTTTGCATATAATATTATTATCTATGTTGTCTTAATTATATATAATGTTATGTAAAATTACTAAAATTACTAGATTTTTTTAATTTATCCATTTAAATATATAGGGTCTTTTAATTTTCACAGCTAATCGTGGTTATGTTTGAAGTGACAGCGCTGTCATTCTGTGTCGTCAGTGTTCTGTCATAGCCGTCATTTAATCATGGAAAACTACACGCTTCAACAAACGCATTTTTGGCTGAATGCCTTCGTAAACAAGCAAAATTATTGAATCTGGGACGATACTAACCCATAACATTTCCAGGAGTTTTATTTTCATCGAGAAAAACTGACTCCTTGATGTGGATTTTTGTCGGGTAGCGACATAGGGCCATACGTCTTCCGAAATGAAAAAGGCGAGAAGGTAACTGTCAACAGCAAATGATATCGAGAGATGATGACTAATTTTTTTGGCCAAATTGGATGATATAGATATAGAGAACATGTGGTTACAGTAAGATGGTGCTATGTGTCACACAGAGGGTGGCATAGTGGCGTTATTGAGGAAAAAGTTTCCAGATAACGTTATTTCGAAAAGAGGTAATGTCAACTAGCTGCTAAGATCGTGCGACTGAATGCCCTTAGACTCTTTTCTTTGGGGCTACGGCAAGTTTCTGGCCTATGTCAATAAATCAGCAACAATTGACGATCAGGAGAACAACGTCATTCAAAACATTGCTGAAATCCAGCCCGATTTATGTGGAAAAGCCATCCAAAATTGGGTCTCTTGGATCGACTTCTGTAAACGAAGCCGTGGAGGCCATTTAAAAGATGTTATTTTAAAAACATAACGATATTGAATGTACTTTATTCTGCAATAAATATTTCCGCCATACCTTACATACAATTCTTTTTATTTAATTTTAAAGATTAAGCTCCCTTATTGAAAGATCTATTATGTGGAGAAATTTTCTATTATGAACTAAATTTGAAGATCGTAAAGAATTCTATATATTTATTTGAATAAAACTTTATTTATAATTAAAACTAATATCTTGACTAAAAATTATAGGCAGAAATTTAATCCAAACTCTGTTAAATTAGGTAAATTAATTATATTTTTAATTTTTACTGGATTTAATTTTAATATGACACAAATAAAATCCCTAATGACATAATTTATAAATTATTATTAATATTATAATAAAATGCTAAATATTAATGATAAGGACATCAAAAAATAAACAAGATTAATTTCAAAATTTACGAAATATTTCCAACTATCCTAGTTAATTAAAAATATGTATCAAATAACTTAATTTTATATTTCTAGCAAAATATATCTCGGATAATCGTACCGTCGAATTACACAACGATATTTAATTTCCGTAATGTATCAAAACAAGGTTTCAATCTCCCTGGAGGCATTGTTATTCTAGCACGATACGATGTAGAATTATAATAGTAGATAATCACGTGTCAAATATTACATGTCATCTTATATTACATCGAATAAAATGAAATGCGATTTTTGTTTAAGACAAAATTCTTTAAATATCTTTAACCTTTCAAAAATTTTAACATATATATATATATACATAATGTAAACAAAAAAGTTCATGCTGATTTTATCATATAAAGTAAAATACTTAAGAAAACTTACAAAATATGTTTTATTCATTAAAATATGCACCTTCATAATTTATAACTCTTTTCGAATGATATTAAAGGTTAACAATTCAACTTTTATTCAAGTCTGTATTTTTATAGATAAAAAACTTTGCCACCTCTGTTTTAAAAAAATGTTTTGTTTTTGAATTGTATGTTTTTATACGATAATCCAAAGTTAAAATTATGATAGTCATTCGGAGAAATATTTGAAAAATGAGGGGATGAGATAAAATTTTTCATCCTAAAGTACACATTATTTCTCGAGTGAATTTTCCAACATGAGGTCCTGTATTGTTTTATAAAAATATCAATTTCTTTCGACTGAATAATGTTGGCTATTTTTTAAATAATACATTCTACATACGCTTGAGTTATATAAAGTATATCTAATTGTAATTATTGAAATTTTATTAAGAAACTTAAAGAATAAAATACCGAATATGGTCCATCACACACAGCATTATCTTCTAGAGATAAAGTTCGTCTTTGCAATGGAAATATTAAATTTTTGATAATAAATAATATTTAAGCTTATTAATGATCTATAAAATTTATTTTTCATCACAGATAAGAGATTTAAAAATAGTTGATATTTATTATGTGAAAGACCCATAAAACAAATGGTTAATTTTAAAATTTTACTATTATTTAACAATTTATGTGTTATTCATTTTCTAGACTTCAATTTTTTTAAGGTCAATGCAAATGTGATATAAAATATGACAGGGTAACTAAAAATTGGACTAAATGAATCCACTATGTCAAGCGAACTCGTGGTGGTCATATAAGTGAAATTGTATTCTGTCATTATTGTCATAGAATATGTTTAAAAATAGAATAAAAAATTGACTATTTAATTAAATACTTTTTGTTTTATTTCCATTTAAACTTCTGAAGAGCTTATTGAAAAACACTCTCTCTCTCTCTCTCTCTCTCTGTATATATATATATATATATATATATATATATATATATATAATAATCTTTTTGACGATACAACTCTTATAGAGTATTTTTCTCCTGACAATTCTATTCCATAAGATTATTTTTTTTAAATTTTTGTAATAGTTATGTTATTGTAAGATGAAATTATTATCCCCATACCTAATCCACAATTTGGAGAAGCTTTAATTGGCGATGAACATAATTTTCAGTATGGCAGGTGATTTTTCCTACAATATGTATATATATATATATATATAATATAATTATAGAAAGAGAGAAAGAAAGATAGACAGAGAAAGAGGAACATATTCTTTTATTATATAGGGTTATCCAAATGTGACGCCTAGATTTGTGTTATATTAAAAAGAAACAAAAAAAATTATACACAACCCAATACATATGTTTATTTTTAATAAAACACAAAAATTTAGGCGTCACATTTGAATGACCATATACATTATATTTATATGTATGAACAGATAAAAGAGGGTGTAATAAAAAGATAATTTGCCTGAAATATTAATTTTTGTATAAATTAATCTTTGTAGATTTTTGAAAATTTCATGTATTGCTAGTAATTTTATCTGATTAATTTGATTTGACTATAAAATACAATAAGTTTATATTTCATAAATGATCAAAAAATCATATATATATATATATATATATATATATATATATATATATATATATATATATATATATATATATTAATATATAACTTTAAAATTATTTTTTTTAATTTGAACATTTTTAAATTCAAAATGACTGCCTTTGAATTATAGACGTTACAGACAAAATATTTCTAACTCCAAAGTATCATTTAAAGTTATATAGTTAATAAGTCGTCATTTTCTTTTCACTGATGTTAACAATTTATAAAACCTTTTTCATATTTATCTATTATAATAAAAATCAAACATTTTGTATTAGATATAAACATGTGTTGTATATTTACTAATATTAAATGTTTGTTAATGTATACACACACACACATATTTATATATATATATATATATATATATATATATATATATATACAAAATATTATCTACTAAATATATAATCTTAAAATAGATTTACTGAAGCATGGAAATGTCTTTTTATATTATTTCTTGTTGATATTTGTTGACACATTTCAAGTAATATTACAACGGTAACGATTTATAACGCGCTTTACTACTATCTACTACATCAACGTTTTAATATGATGAAATTTATGACCAAACACGACCTGCCACATACACATGTATACATGTATGTATATATATATATATATATATATATATATATATATATATATATATATATATATATATATATACATGTACATAGGTTCACATATATATTTATTTACAAGTAAAATTTAAATTTAGTTTTTGTAAAGTTCTACTAGAATTTTTTTTTTAATTAATTATTTTTGATAAAAATTTCAAACAGTATATATGATTGTTTACTTTACAATAATACTTTTCTCTTTGTTTAGTTTGCATTAAAATAACAGCGTTAACAACTAAGATAACTAACAATAATTAAAACAAAATTAAAATTCAATTAATGAAATACAATCGATTGAATTTTAATTGTTTATATAATGTAAAAATTAAATATTTATTTCTTTTATTTAAAAAAAATATTGTAATTATTTTAATTACCGTTTATTTATGCACATATAATAAATATCTTTTTTTAAGAACGAAACTATTTAAATAACTTTTAAAATTATAATACTGACAGATTATTCATGTTTTCCTATTAAAAATGTTTAAATCCTGTATGTTATAAATAACCCAGAAAAATATTTTGTATAGTACACGTTAGCTTTAAATGTCATTATAATGAGCCATATTAATTAATTGAGTAATTACGTTCTGTGTGCCGATGCTAATTAGTGCTTCCACGAATTAGGTCATTTGTTAAAATTATTAAACGTTCTACAAATATTTTCTTTTACGAATGTTTTTTATAATCTATAATAATGAACCAAAACGCATTAAGTTGATACATTAGAAAAAAAGTAATATATTACTGACAAAGTTATAATACATTTTATTACTTGTTTACAATACAGTATTCCTTAAAATGGTTTTTGTAAATAAATATTTTAAAATTATTTTTTTTTGTTAATTTGATTTGATTTTTATTGAAATATAAAACACAACAACTTTGTACAATTATTTTTTTTATCTCTATAAACTTTTCAAATAACATTTTTAATCTTTTTTATTTATACAACTGATAATGTATTTGGATTTTTTTTATAAATTTATCAAAAATTAAAATATGTTCATTAATTTATTCCTATTGGAACTTATTTTTAAAATTGATAAAACTTCTATTTCAAATCAAAGAACTTAATATTTAGTTCTAAAAAAATCTATGATTTTTTTTATTTTAAAAATATTAAAAAGGTAAAATATTTTTTGAAAAAGTTTTGTTTCATTTTTTAATAGACAATATAAAAATCTGTATGAAAATAGTTCTGATGTTTTTTGAAGAATAAATAAGTTATTTTTAAATTTAATGGTTTCATAGAAACTTCATAAAAAACAAATAATGAATTAATTATTAAAAATATTGTTTTGATTATTTAAAAAAACGTATTAATTATTGAAATTAATTCATTTTTACTTATTTTATATTAAAAATAAAACTATATATTGATTTTATTAATATGGAATGTACATTTATATTTACATTGAACAAAAATAAAACAGTTTTTGTAATTTATATTAATTAGATGGTTTTTATATTCTGTATATCCAAAAATTCCAAGTATTGACACTTGAATGACATTTAATGGTATATTGATAAACATTTTTGTTTTTAGATACCAGGGGGGTCCGCCCTGTACTCGCGTCTCTCGTCTAACCACGATTTTTTTTATTTAATAATGTATGGAGCACCATTAATTTGATTCATAAAATATGTGCTTCACAGAAATTCTCAGAAAACTCAGAGGGCGAACGCCATTCTTTTTAAATAGAAAGATATCTGTTTGGTTAATATTAATAATTCTGAATAACAATTAACAAATGAAAGATGTTCATTGTTAATATAAATGCATACTTAGTTTTTTTAAAAATAAAAACCATTAATTTATATTCCCCACTAACCGTTATTTTTTATTAATATTCGTAGAATAGCTGCGAAATTCATCAGAAATATTCATAAAATCTATACTGGCTAAAAGTGTATATCATAAGTGGTTTCGGAATTTTAAAAATTACTCGTTTCGTATGGTAGCAAGAGATGAAATTGAATGATTTTGGTAGCTTTAATGTAAGAAAATTTTATACAATATATATCATACAAAATGTTAAACATTAAATTAATACAGAAGTTAAAATAAAAAAAAATTGGAAATACTTGCTATTCATACTTATCATAAAAACTAATAAAAGTATATAATATAGAAATTAGTTTTTACTAGCACAATATATATATATATATATATATATATATATATATATATATATATATATAATGAATATTCTTTCAATAAATTTATGCTGAAAAAGATTTTTCCAAACATATATACATTTGATTCTTTTTTGTCAAAATATTATACAAAATGTCTTATTTAAAGAAATATACTTGCTTGTTGAATAACACAACGTTTATGAGAATAAACTTCTGTCAATATGAAACATCAAAATATACACTGTAAAATCTAAAGCATACAGGCTCGTACACATACACACATTCACAGTTGATATGTAAATTTTATCACAGTTGTATGATATCAGAGCTGGTATCAACATCAGATGTCATTTCAATATGACAACGGCGGTGGATTTATGTGCGAGGGGAATGAATTTACAAGACAGACATGAAAAATATATCTTATATTTCTCAAAATGAAATATATGTGTATATTTATATTATATATATATATATATATATATATATATATATATACATAAACCAATCTTTGAAATTATAGACACATATTTTCAATGGAAATGTCTTGTGCATTTAGTAAATATTTTACATATTTTTATTAGTTCTCTTCAGTAGACGTTTATACAATAAATTAATATAGTAATTTATTTTCTTGCAAAATATATTTTTCAATTTAAAAAAGAATAGTGCTCTGCATTCCTTCAGTTTGATGTGAAAATTTAGTTTTCATAATTTCTCGAATTTTTTTAAGAACTGCCGTAGTGTAAATTTTATGAAATATAAATATCAATAAGAAAATTGAAACAGATAG
>CP092087.1:55058371-55125871 GCA_029203775.1 Neoneuromus ignobilis | reverse complement strand
CTGACTCGTACAAAAAAGCCACCTATGAACATTTTGAATGAGAAAGTGGAAGTCAGACAGATAAATTTCTTAAAAATAAAGTAGTGGGGCAACACTTTATATTACAGCTTTGTGGCTCAGTAATGCAATATACGGTATAGCATTAGCATAATTATAATAACTTTGATTATTTTTTCCGTAGATTGTGACCGTTTATGAATAAATATGTAGCTTAGTCGCCTAAACTGTTCATTATAACTCTTTGCAGTGACTATCTCAGTTACAATTGCTTGTAACAAACAAATCCATGTATATCCCAGCATATATATGAGAGTGTCTCGAGGCCATATATATTTCTGTGTGGTGTTGAAGTAAAATATTTGTCAGAACATTTTAGAACAACCTAAAAGAGTAATGAAAAGATGCAATGTTTAATTTGTACGAAAGACTATAAAATTTTACAAAATAAAAAATAGTTTGTATATAACTGTAAAAAAGTGTTTACATTTAAAAATACTAATTTTAATTTTCTTTAAAAAACAAAATAAAATTTGAGCATTTCAACTTTCACTATTTATTTAAATAAATTTGTTTGAAAAGTGATATTTAAATATATTTCATTATTGTTATCATGTATACAATTTAAATTGTTTATTACTTTGAATATTGTAATAAAGTAAGTAATTAATGGTTTAGAAAAAAAATCTTATTATTTAATTATAATATTATTTTAACATATAAAATTATTTTTTTAAATTTTATAAGATAAATATTTTTCTAACGTACAATAAAACTATACCTTTGTTCTAATTGTGTATGTTTTATAGACAGCGATCGTTTTATTACCCATTGTATAATTTAAGAACCTGCAATTTTACTTGTGTCAGCTCACAATTGATGTTAAGGTAAATCATAACCCTAAAATAATTCATCTTTGGTGTTTCATTACACTGAGCCCTTTTACTTTGATTCTTTCATTAAATTGTTATATTGTTGATTAATTTGAAACTATTGTAACACTTCGTTATATATTATTAAATTTTTATTAAGTTAACTTCTATTGACCCTTTAAATCGAGGGCTCCGGAGCGGAGCCATTTAAAATTCGTTTTCAAACTCGAGGACTCCACTACGGAGCCAACGCAAATAATTTTCAATTCACAACATAAGGACAAAAAAAAATCATAATAACTTCACTTATTCTTTTAACAAAGTGCAAATTTAATCTGTTCAGGAAAGTTTTGTATATATACCTGTAAAAAACTGTTACTTTTCACCTAAAATAGGAAAATTAATCTATATATAAGTGTATATAAAAGCAAATGCCCTCACTGACTCATTCATCACTAATTCTTCAACTTACCAGAACTATAGAGCTGAAATTTAGCACAGTTGTTCATTAAGAACTGTTTAGGAAAAGTGAACGAATCGCATTTCAATCATGTAACCCTTTCTCGCCATATGGTATTTATTAGTACACTCCAGAAAAATGGAACTTCTTATAAAGCTAGAGAGCTAAAATTTGAAATAGTTGCTCCTCAGAAGCTATTGGGGAGAAGTAAATAAACAGAAATTAGATCGTTTACTATTTCTCGCCGTACGGTGTTTATTAATCTACTTTAGAAAAATTGTGCATTTTTCTGCTTCGGCAGTTTTCTGCCGCACTAAAAAGTTGAAATAACTTTTACATCGCGGTAGACGCGTACACAAGCACATAACATACAAAAAAAAAACAATTTCGTAAGGGACAAAATGCTTTTGTCTTCTACATGAAATTAATTAATGTGTGTGTGAAAATCTTAAGCCAAAGTCTGCCGCATACATAAATCGATATAGAAGAAAATGAGTCTCCGACAGATAAATTTTATGTGCTGCAGCAGAAAAATGCTGGATATGTAAAACAAGCTTAATGAAGATACTCATTTCCTTTTTTTTACACGTGTTATTAGTTTTACAAAATAACATTGAAATATAAATATATTTTTCTCTTTTAAAATGCGTTACTAATTCTGGACTCTGGTGTGAGTTTTTTTTTCTAAAATGATTTTTATTGTTTCGAGTGCAAAGGGTTAAAATATTCTTTAATGCTTTTTGAAAAATACGAAATATTTTTCATTAATAATAAATTATTTTCATATTGTCAGAAAACATTTTTTTAAAAATCTTTTACAAAACATATATTTTAATTTTAATTAATTATATAATATATACAATAAATATATTTATACAAATGTAATTAATTAGTCGTATTAAAATTTTAAATAAAGATTACATTCTCCACTCATTACGATATAATTTTAAATTAAAATATAATAAATATTGATTTACTGAACGGTTAGATAATGAAGAATAATATTTTAATAGAAAGTTTCTGAAATAGATTATTTCCTTTACTTTTGCATATATTGAAAGAAAATGTTAAAATAACCGATAAATTAGTATTTTGTTATCTATTATTTAAAGTGTTTCCAACAAACTAAAAAAATATATTCAACAAAATAAATTACAATATTAATAAAATTAGAAAACTAAATATTGAGTACTATTTGTTTCGGAAATATGGCGAATACACTTTCACATAAATAAATTATCACACTAATGTCACAAAATAATGAAAAGGTGTTCAATAATTATTTATTGCTCACAGCCTTTGTTTATAAGAGTTGCACATTTCAATGGTAATGCGGTTATCACCAGAGCGTTGTATTATAAAATCTAAACTTTATAGCACAGTGCATTAATGGTAGCGTTGCATTAAAATGCATATAAATTTATAAACAAAGAAAATAAAAAATAAATAATTATTGGAAATTTGTTCAGCATATTATGATTTTGGGGTAATAGTTCATTTGTCTGAAAAAATTATTTATTAAACATGGCATAGAAGAATAGTAATTTAAAAATTATTTCATTTTCAATGGTTAATATAATTTTCACCATAAAGGGTCCATAATATATTTTAAATGAGCAGATACTTCTTCACGCATATAGTTCAAACTTTTTTTTGTTACGAAATTTTATACTCCTGGAAATATATATATATATATATATATATATATATATATATATTAAAATAGAAAGATCAGAATTTGTAATCTTGTCAAACTGTTAAAAAAAATTGTTTAAATAGACAGTCTCATGGAGTTCACTCTATACAAATAATCAGTTATTTATTTACAATATTATTTCAGATTATTAAAACATGTTTTATGAATTCATGCTATGAAAAGTCATGTCAATAAAAATAATATATATATATATATATATATATATATATATATGTATATATATATATATATATATATATATATATATATATATATATAATTATATTAATGTGCTCGTTTTCTTCACTCATCAATTTGAAATGAATTATAAATAACTAATATTATATTTTTAATATTCCGACCTCCATCACCATTTGTTTAATGTCATAGCAAGTTGTTTTGAAACCAAAATATATCAAAAAATAAATATTATAAATATTTCTCCTAAATGATATACCATAAATTACACTTTCTGTTTTTTTTCTTCGTTGATTTCCTTAGTGTAATAACTAGTATTGATATGCCTGTTGAAAATTTAGACATAAAATGACAGGGTATTTTTCATTTCCTTGTAAATTATTATATTTTATATACTTTCGTTTATTCTTTTTATTAATTCTGTTAAAATAATTTCACTAGGTGATAAATTCACAGAAAACCATAGGTAAATAATAAAATAAAGGTACTATAAAACTAAAAAATGATCGTTTGAATTGAATTTCCTTTAAACTCTCTCTCTCTCTCTCTCTCTCTCTCTCTCTCTCTCTCTCTATATATATATATATATATATATAGATATATATATGTGTGTGTGTGTGTCGTATTATTGAATTTTCAGAATCACCGATAAATACATTAGCATATACAGTTTATCCAACAATTAATCCAAACTTTTTAAAAATTAATCACGTATAATAAACTCAAACAATTGCAAGTGACCTCGAGTTTGTTCAACCTTTTGCATTGCGAGAAGTAAATTTTCAAAATGCAATTATGGAACACGTGCATGGCACTAGTATAAAAGAGAATATATGAAATTAAAATACACTACTCGAACATAAAAATAAGAAACATACAAATATAACTTATGTAGATATTCAATTTATCTTAAACAAACTTCATAAACTTTTGACTCAAAAGAAAAATACAACGACTTTTTTTAAGAGATACGAATATAATATACAAACCATGTTGTAAAAAATAATATATAACATCTTTTCACTCAAAAGTAACAGAATTTTTAAATACAGAAATTATATCCGAATTAGCGGTGGAACTGGATTAGTAATGGTGAAATGTATTCTATCGGTGGAACTTGAAACTAAGATAATGCAATATTAAGTTTATTTACTTAGGTACGAAGTAGAAAACGCGAATTTTCTTCGACATGACTTTAAATTATAAAAGAAAATGTGCTCTGGTTTTAAAATATAGATTAACATCAACCTTGTTTATGTTAGTTGCACTTTACGTTTGCAACATAATATAAACGATGTTCTACTAGACAATAAAATCAAACTTTAAAATGTTTCAATAAAATGAACATTTCACTATTCACATACATGTGCACACATATGTATGTATGTTTGTATCATATATCGTGTATATCATGTATATATGTATATATATATATACATGATTCAGATAAAATATTCACTTGAATAAAAAATAAATTTTAATTTTTTTACTGAAACCACGATTTTTTATAGTATAGATTTAGAATTAGTTTACTGGACAATTAAAAGATACGTTCATTTAAAACGTCAAGAACGAATCACTGTTTAAGCGCAATTTAATCGACTTAATAGTTATTTTAAACGAGAAAACATCAATGTAATAACATGAAAAGCGGTGCAGTGAAAATAGCTTTAAAAAGAGAACTCAAACATAATTTGCAACATAACTTGTACAGCAATTCGTAGTGGTGACAGTATAAGAGCAGTACATCGAAACCGTCGCCCGCCGTCCATAAATTCTCAAGATCTACAACTTTTGGAACGTCGTAACGTACAAAGAAGAAATTGCTGAAAATTCACGATCTTCGTCAAGCAGCAATTCACGCTTCACTAATGAATCCGTGGAAAGTTTTCAGTGCCTAGTAACGGAGTGTAGAGGGTGTCTGTCTTTGATCGTGCGATTATATATTCGTAGTGTAAATGTGCATCGTACATTAACGACCAGCGGAGCGTCAACTCATGACCTAGAGCGTCGGAGACGAAGAAAGAGCGACAGAATAAGTAGCGAACTCAAATCGGGGGTTGTGGTTGTTCCCGTGCGACCTATAACACTGTCTAGCCTAGAGTCGACGTTCGTTGAGTGAGCTCCCGAAAGCAATCTCTTTATACTGGTTACTCTTGCACATTGCGCCGGAAAGTGCTTATAATATGAACATAGAGCAGCGATGCTATCTTTGTATATGATCATTTATACGTTTAATTTATAACTTGCATAACACGTTTTGTTTAGACTCAAGTATAACAGTGTTGAAGTTTGAAAATACGCGTCGTCGTCATTGTGTTGCACGTATTATTGTTACATTAACACGACTCGAAACAATTCATTGTTTGAATTACAACAATAACTATTGCTTACAAAACAATTAAAAAATTAAAATAAAATTGCGCGATTATTCATTTGATAAATGGAATACAATCAATTGATTAACAATGTATTTAAATCAAATACAATATTTAATAGTATAAAAATTCATAATATTTACAATTTCCTTTTTATTTATGTTATATCCCCATGTTATATATATTTATTTATATATATATATATATATATATATATATATATTAATTTAAATTATAAAATTTTCTGTAATTTTCATATTAAAATTTAAGTGATTATTACATTTTAGATTAAAAATAATACAATTTTATTTTCTATCAATTCTATAATTAAGAAAAGTATCTAAATTTATATGTAAATAGAACAATATAATATAGTTCAAATTAAAAAGAAATATTACTTTATTCAGTAATATTGATTATATAATATTTACCCACTCTCATTAAATAAATAAAAAAATATCTTTTTGAGAATTACAGTGGAGTATTACTGTTTTTTAATAAAATAACAATAATCTTAATGTTCATATTAGGAATTAAAAAATGTAATATTTTTTTCAATCAAACTATTTGTTTTATGCAAGAAATAATTTTTTCTTTAAATTTATTTATACAATAAATTATAACTTTTTTCTTTTGGTATTTATTGTTATACACTAATATAAACTATATAAATGAAATTTCTTTAATACTAGATAATTTGTTGTGAGTAACTTTGAATATAAATAATTCCTATATCATAGTCTCAATTAGTTCCTAATACAAATTGTATTAAATAATTTAAAAAGTTATTCACTATTAAACTTCTTACACCCCGCAATCAAGTAATACCAAAAGTATATTTCGCAATATATTTAAAAACAAAAAAAAATGAAATGAACTGAAATGAAAACTGAATATATTATTAAAGATTTACAAAACGAACGAATGTAAATTGGATGTGTAACTTAATGAACGATATCCACATAAAATATTAGGTATCGAACAATACACACGAGTTCATCAAGGGGTTGATATTTGTGCGATATGGAAAAATGGGATATGTTTCAATTAAAATACAAGTATCGTTCTTTCCTGACAATTATCGATAAAAAGCTCTTAATCACCATCTATAAAATTAATTAATTATATTACTCATCGTTATTTGAAATTTATTGTCGTTTACATAAATCTATTATATTTAATTTATGTTAAAATAAATAAAAAAGAAAAACTTAAAGGCGGAGCTTTTGAATGTTTCTATTACATGCAAAGAAAATATTAAATAAGTATATTTGTTAAAATCAAAAAATAATGTGAGATTTTTTCATTAAAATTTTATTATTAACAACATATTGTCGACATGAAATAAATATTACAAAACAGAAGCTTGTTCAATTGTGCAAGCAAAACACTAGAAAGGATGATTCCCTAGTGTAAAATAACCGACTCCACATAGAGGTGAAAAACTATTATGTTAAAACGTGACTGTTTAAAGTGCAATAAAAGAATAACAACCAGTATACAAATCATATTAAACTGTGCACTAAATTTATAAAAGCTTAAATGTTTGAACTAAAATGGTCTTTCAGTCATTTGAAATAACGACCGATTTTTATTTCGTAGAGTGTTTTTGAAGTAAGAAAATCGTGTACATTGATTGTATAATGCACGTAAAATATAAATTTATCTCACTTTATTAGGAAATAAAAAAATATCTGTGTGTATATACGTACAGTTTAGTACTGATTTATTGTGAGTATTTTTATTTGAAAGAGAAGATTTTTTGATCACGTTTCTGTAATAAAGTATAACTGAAAAATATTTTTTAAATTGTTTAGAATATATATTTCTTTTTCAAGAAATAAAATTTCGATGCGATGAAAATAAGGATATAGTACATGAATCCCGATTTTTAGAAAATAAGTTGAATATATTACTATAGATATTTTGTGAAAAATTAAAAAAATAATTTTAATTTATTTATGATAATTTAGATGTATTTTTGATTCTATAAATTTATTTTGAAACGTCAATTCAATACTATTAGAAATAATTAAATAATCCAAACAAAATAAATATTAAAAATTGCTGTCGTTTTTCGCGAAATATGAATTTTTTATTGAAATGTTTTTTTTATAAATGCAAAGACATTTTCCTCCACGCATCATTTTGTATTCAATTCGCATTAAGAACTTTATAAAAAAATCAAATATCAAAAATAACCAAATCCGATTCTCTATAGCCGTACGATATTTCTAAATGTTCGTAGCATGCGTCCTCCTCTCTTTTCTCTGCAAATTTATTTCAACCAATTTATATTATATGAGTCGTGTTTGCAACTGATAAAACGTGTGTCGAAAAATACGGACACGCGTGTAGGCGAACAATATAAAAAATTCATGTAATATGCAATCATTTTATATCCAGCCCAAAATCCAGTTATTGCAGATGCCTTATACGTATATAATTCATTTGGAAATCGATTTTCCCTTGGCCAAAATAAATTTTATTCTATTGGGAAAGGTCCCACACCCTCGGCGCACACGAGACGACAAAAATAAAATTGCTCCCAGGAAACAGGCACAATGAGCGTCGCTTTATAGTTTCAACATTGACCTACATAATTTATATGACATGATTAACCACTGTAGAACGTGATTGGTCTTTCCGTTTGATTATTTTTCAGGTAATTTGTTATTTTGTCAAAGTGTAGATCGGCGACGGAATTGTACAAATAAATGGTTTGCTTTATTGCGCATCAAACATTCCCAATGCTATATATTTTCAGAGATTAATCTTTTAATCCGATCTCTATAATATATATATATATATATATATATATATATATATATATATATATATATATTATCGATTATATACAGAAAGCAGAAAGATATGATTCGAAATTTTGTTATTAAACATACATTTTCAATATTTAATAAAATTGTTTGAATTAATTAAAATGTTGTATTTGAATATAATTTATAAAATAACAATATATTTTATTTAAAATATATTTCATTATATTAGATAAATGAATTATTTTTTCATTTTAAAAAAATAATATGAATTAGAAACATTTATTTCATATTTAAAAATAAAATGCTCGTTTTAGAATAATGAGCCCAGTGAGACAGGTTTCTCTAAGGAACGCCATTTTATTATTTGTTTTAAAATTGTAGCGAAAACTCTTTCGCACAAATAAATTATCACCCCAACAATATATAAGTAAGTGTTCAATAATTACTTATTATTCACTTTGTTTGTTTATTACAACGATAGCCTAATGCGCATTTCGATGGCAATTTAATTGTCATCGGAGGACGACATTATAAAATTTAATTAATTTTGGTTAAAAATTATTTACATACTATAATATGCCTTGTACTATTATCAACTTTATTCAATGCATCTAGTGATGAAATTTTTCTTCCATATTATATGAAATAATAGGTTGTCAAATATCTCCCTTCCGCCTTTTTGTCTTTTGAATTTCGCGGCTATGTACAAAGCGTTACAGAGCTCGTATCGGGCAACACTATACATCATTTGAAAGGTCTTTACATAACCTACAAAACGACGCTATGCATGATTAGTTTGGATACTGCGTTCAAAAGTTATAGATGTGTAAACATGGAGTTCACTAACGCCGAAGTTCGCGCTATTTTGAAGTTTTCCTTCGTTAAAGGTAAATCCGCTAGAGAAACGTTCCGTGAGATTAATAGTGTTTTGGGGGATGGTACTCTATCACTTCGAACCGCGAGGAATGGTTTCGACGATTCAGAGCCGGTGAAAACGACACCATGGATAAGCCAGCCGGCGGAAGACCTGTGACGACGAATACCGATCAAATCATGGAAATCATCGAGTTAGACCGGCATGTGACATCTCGTGACATCACCCAGGAGATGGCAGTTAGTCACCAAACCATTTTAAACCATCTGCAGAAGGCTGGATACAAAAAAAGCTTGATGTTTGGGTGCCGCATGATTTGACGAATAAAAATTAAAAAACCTTCTGGACCGAAACAACGTCTGCGATATGCTGCTGAAACGGAACGAACTCGACCCATTTTTAATGGCGACGAAAAATGGATCACATACGACAATATTAAGCGAAAACGGTCGTGGTCGAAGGCCGGTGAATCGTCCCAAACAGTGGCCAAGCCGGGATTGACGGCCAGGAAGGTTTTGCTGTGCGTTTGGTGGGATTGCAAAGGAATCATCCACTATGAGCTGCTCCCATATGGCCAGACGCTTAATTCTACCATCTACTGCGAACAACTGGACCGCTTGAAGCAGGCGATCGACCAGAAACGTCCAGAATTGGCCAAGAGGAAGGGTGTAGTGTTCCACCAGGACAACGCCAGGCCACACACATCTTTGGTGACTCGTCAGAAGCTACGGGAGCTCGGATGGGAGGTTTTATCGCATCCACCATATAGCCCGGACATAGCGTCAAGTGATTACCACCTGTTCCTGTCCATGGCGAACGCCCTTGGTGGTGTAAAGTTGGCCTCAAAAGAGGCTTGTGAAAAGTGGCTGTCCGAGTTCTTCGCAAATAAGGAGGGAGGGTTCTACAAGAGGGGTATTATGAAGTTGCCGTCTAGATGGAACCAGATTATCGAACAAAACGGCGCATATTTGAACTAAATCCGATCACTGTAACACTTTTTATAAAGCATTGAATAAAGAGCAAAAAAGCGGAAGGGAGATACTTGGCAACATAATATATATATATATATATATATATATATATATATATATATATATATATTTCCCAATAAGTGCTTCAGAAGTTTAAATGGAAATAATGCAAATATGATTTAATTCATTAGTTATTTTTTATTTTTAAGCATATTCTATGGCATTAACGATGGAACACAATTTCACTCATATGACCATCACGACTTCGTTTGACATAGAGCATTCGTGTAAACCAATTTTAATCACTTTTTATCATAATTGTGGTCCAATTACATGAATTACACGTTCAATGTCTATTTTTAGTACTTCTGTTGTTTATTGTTTATCAGCATAAACCAATGATGTCACATAATCCCACAGAAATGAATTCAATGGAGTTAGATCACATGATTTTGGTGGCCAATTTATGGGTCCATTTCATGAAATAATAGACTCATTAAACTTTTGTTTCAATAAGTCTATTGAAGTTTTTTGCAATTTCTAAGCGTTGTTAAAGTATTAAACGTTCCACGATAATTTGACAAACTATACTGACATGAAACATAAAAATGTGGTTAAAAAATTAACATGGCTGCCACCAGCTTTCAAAGTTCTGGCATGCTTGTTGAAAACCCTCTATATATATATTATATATATATATATATATATATATATATATATATATATATATATATATATATATTAATTTTTAATCAGGTGTATATAAATATGTATTTACAAAATATTTTTTTACATAAAAATAATTATTAAAAATCCTTAAATAAAAACAAAAGTTTTCATAATTATTTTTCGATTTTAATTTTTTTATTTTTATGATGCTCAATTTATGTTTTTTTGTTTTGTGTTGCCATTTTTAAAACGGTTCTTGAAGTATATCGAGGGATTACTGTATCTGTTACATCGTACAATATAGTGGCACAAGCACTTAAACAGATCATAGAAAATGTAAGACAAAGCAATGAACCAAATCCTTATTTTAAATAATTGATTAAACTAAGGGATTAAGAATAACCGAAACGAGTAATTACAAACATGTATCTACAACACAAAAGTTGCTATAATTTATAACTTGTCATAATTTATAATACAAAAGTATTGAGCAGCCTTATACCAAATCATTATTTTTTTTTCACTTTTAAATTTTTTTCCTCTACATTTTATTTTTAGCTAATATATTTGTCTCTATTATTTTTATATAAATGGTTAAAATTTTCTTTGTAAATAAAGACTATTTGTGTATTAATTTAACTATATTAAATTAAAAATACTTACGAGTAATTATGATAAAAAGCGCATTTAATTAAATACAAAACGAAACTTGAGAGTAAATAAAAACATAATATTTTATTTTAAATTTTGATAAATTAAAATTTTACACTTTTCTAAAAAAAATATTTTTATGTAATTTACACTAGTAAATTATTTCTATATTATGTTTAGCCTCAATAATAAATCAGTTATCAAGTTTTATTTTATATTTGAATATTTAAAACACATTTAATTCACTATAAAGGTTTTGATTGAAATAAGAAATTGAAAATGTAAATAATGAAATTAAATACTCAAAATATTTTATATCTAAATTTGTTTTTATTTTTTTAAGAGAAATACAAATAGAAATAAATATACTTAATTCGCCAAAGAACTTTATTTTACATTTTGTTTCTTTCATTATTTTTTAATTTAATTTTTAATAAAGAACTTCTATTTTTTGCAAAAATCATTTTTTGTTCCTTTTGTATACATACAACACACACACACACACACACATATATATATATATATCCTAAACTATCCTCATCTATGACAGTGAAACATCTTGAATTCCAAAATAATTCATCGGTTCCAGGCAATAAAAAGAAACATGAAAATATATATGATAGGAATAACACAAAAAAGAAAAAGAGACCATCGATGGATAAAGGAAACTATTAATTGACATTCTAGATATATGAAAAGGCACAGGAAGAGACCGGTGGATAGATAGGACAGGGAAATAAGAAAATTCGTCAAAATAAACTTGAAGAGGAAGAAATTGGATAGTTAGAATTGTAATATTTTTGGAAAGGTATTCATGCATGACTAAGAAAGGAATATATATATATATATATACATATATATATATATATATATATATATATATATATATATATATATATATATAAATATATATATATATATATACATATATAAATATATATATATATATATATATATATATATATATATATATATATATATATATATATATATATATATATATATATATATATATATATATATATGTAATATATATATATATATATATATATATATATATATACACACACATATTTCATGAATTTTGAACATAATTTAAAATTTAGAAAATTCCTTTTAAATTAATTCTTTAGACATTATAGATATATATATACATACATACAGATATATACAGAATAGTTCTATCGTAAAATTAATATCATTAATCTACTTCGATCGTGAACGATTAACTCCGAACTCTAACGATTACAAATAAACATTATTCACGATTGCAAGTATCATAGGGGGAACAAGAGAAGCGACCGGGGTCGTAGCCATCGGGGGTCTGCGAGTGTATCGAGCAAGTGGCAAAACCTTCTAATATGTATATATATATATATATATATATATATATATAATAAAAAATAATCCTAACTTTAATTTAGCACATTTACTCTGTTTACACTGAAACACTTTAAAAAAAATTGAGTACTGATCTATTGTTACTCAAAAGTAATATCAATCGAAGAGTGAAATCTATTTATATTATATGAGAAAAAATCATATCATTTGTCATAGTATCAGATTGGCCCACATTCCATTTTATTTATAACTTGACTTTTGATTGCACTGGGACAACGAAATTCAATTTGAGCTGTTTTCATTGATTGATTTGCGGAAAAATTAACACTCAAACACAAAAGTACTATTGAAACGTTTTTTTTTTCAGTAATCAATTCAATTATTGTTTTATGAATTTATAATTGCAATTGAATGGTTTTGTTTCAATATTGATATTCTGTACATAGTTATGTTATGCATCCGGATGTGTTTGAAGTTTGTGGAATTTAATTATTGTTTTTTTATGATATCGATTTTTTAAAAAAAGAAAAAAAACACGTTAAAAATAATTTACAAAAAATACTGTTTGGAGATACTTTTTATATCCATTTTAGTTGCTTAAAACTTTATTTAACATAATTTGACAATAAAATAATAAGAATATTTACAACTTTAATAACTAAGATTATATGTAGTTAGAAATGTTTTTTTTGTACATTTTTAAATTAGAATTAATAATCAAACACTATTCCTAATAAAAATAAAATATTATTATTAGCTTAACTTTAATTATTCTCACAAATTATTAACAGCATTTTTAAGATGTAGTTTAATACAATTTTTTTCAAAAATATTTTCTAAAAAAAATTTATCCCACATAAAAGTGATCAATGAACAAATTTTCTACGGTTCACAATAAAGATATTATAAAAGCAAAAATTACTATATTGATTAGGTCAGCGAAAGTCACTATATTTATTAAATAACGATATATTCGAAATAAAATACATAAACAACATTGTACACAGGTAGCTACTTTTTAATCAATAATATAATCGCAATTATTATCTGAAATATTTTGTCATCCTGTCTCCAAAATTCGATGCCTCGTTTAGAAAATTCTGACATTTTTGAAGAGAAAAATGACTCAAGGTAATTTTTTATATTATTAATATTTGGGAATTCTTCCCGACAAGTGATTAGTTCAGCAACCTGAACAAGTAATAATCAGATGGAGCTATATCTGGTAAATAGGCAGGATACGATAACATTTCCCACCCCAGCGCTTGTTGCATGTATGATTTATTATGTTGCAAGATGACGTCCTTACTGTTGATCAATGCAGGTCGTTTTTCTTTGAACTGCTAACAGTAGACTTTAGACGTTATCGTGTCTCCAAATTTCAACAATTTAGAATGAATCTCTCGATATAAATTCCGCTAAACATATAAAAAACACTTTTTCAAAGTTCAACTGGGTTTCTGTGTTGAGACTAAAATTTTATTTGGTGAAATACGTTGCTATAAATAAATTGCTTCCTGTTATGTCTCATTGATAACGAGTTACAAATTGTTATTTTCTGTTTTTTGATGATTAAAGATAGATCATGTGAAATCCATTTTCCCTCTCTGTAAACCTTGATAATTTATTTTAGATGTCTGTGAACTGTTGATTATGAGGACTTAAATTGTTGTGACAATTCCTCGATGCTCAATGTTGAATAAGACTTAACAAGATATTTTAAAGCCTCATTATAAAATTTGACTAGTCTTCCATTTCGAGGAATCAATACAAAGGTCAGTGTCTTCTTTTGTAATTTTTTTAAACCATTTTTAACCTTTACAGACTTCCAAAACATCACGATATATATCACATTTGTTTTATTTGTAGCTGTTTCATTTCATTAACAATAAAAATTGAACGAAATATAATGTTATATGTGTTTCTCTGAAGACTGTAATGCCGCTATTTTGTCTCTATTTAATATTGCTGACCAGGCGGATTGGTGAAGATTTTTTATTTAATACAAGATGAGGTTGTCGGCCTTCATGCTCAGCCCTGACAAAAAGACAGCGAAAGATAACGATATATCTCCCGCATTTTTTACAATTATATATATATATATATATATATATATATATATATATATATATATATATATATATATATATATGCATATACATATAAATTAATTTAATTTTTTTGAATGTAAATCATTTCAAAATATTTTATTAAAAAAAATATTGACTGTTGAAAATATTATATATATATATATATATATATATATATATATATATATATAGATAAATAGATAGATAGATAGATAGATAGATAGATAGAGTTATCCAAATGTGACGCATAGATTTGTGTTTTATTAAAAAGAAACATCTGTATAGGATGGTGTATAGGAAAATATGTGTATAGCTTATTTTGTTCCTTTTTAATAAAACATTAATCTAGGCGTCACATTTGGATGAGCTTATACATATATGGTATATATAACTTTATAATTAAGAAGAAATATATATGTAAAAAATGAATTTATTAATAAAACAACTTAATAAAAGTGAGTTATATTGCTTTATTATCAATAAATATTTAAGTTTTTATTTTTACATCATTATAAACAAAGAAAAAATTGTTATTGAGCAGTTTATAATATAACACATTCTCTTTTTAATCGTAGGTAGATAAGTTTCGTAAATATGCATGTCTTGTGTAATTTAAAATAATGTGCTAAATTATAAAGAATTCAGTTAGTAACTATATAGACTAAAGTTATTTGGAAACATCAAAAGCAAACATATCAAAAAAAAAAAAAATACTCACGCAACGAACATCCGACCGGATATAGTGGTCGTAAAATTAATATATTTTTCTTTTAAATAATTTATTCTGTAATACACCGTGAAATTTATATTGTTTTTGTCATTCTTGGAAGAAATGAAAATAAATGATTATTTTTCTCGTGATTTATTAACAACGATTCTCTTAATATCGAATGATTGATAAAAGTTCTTTACTTTTGTCTACTTTACTTCGAATAAAAGAAAAGCAATATCTCTACTGAGAAACATATTTTTATATGACTTACAAGGATAAATTCTGGTTTATATATACATAATATGTATATATATATATATATATATATATATATATATATATGTATATATATATATATATATATATATATATATTTATATATATATATATATATATATATATGAATGTATATATTATATAAATATACACACACACACACACACACACATATATATATATATATATATATATATATATATATATATATATATATATAAATACAAATTAATTAAGATGCATACTAAAATATCTCAATTAATAGTAAAATTGAAAAATATACATTATTTCTTTAAATATTCATATTATATCCATAAAGAAAATTTATCATTATGACTTAAAAATATAAAGATATTGATTCTTAAGATTTTAAGATAACTAAATGTGTATTGAAAACAGGAATTTATTTTACATATTATGCAGATTACAAATGAATGTATGTACGTGTATAAAATATATATATATATATATATATATATATATATATATATATATATATATATATATATATATACAATTATTACTTTCATCTCCAGTTTTTTTCTATACACTGTTGGATGAAGTTCTTTCATAAATATTTTATTTCTAGCAATTTAATGCTTTTTGTTTCCACTCTACATTGATGAATTATCTTATATATTTATCCTAAATCTCTTCATTATTTTCTTTTGGGGAATTTTTGTATTTTTGGATTCCAATTATTTCAATTATTCAATTATTTCTCATATCAATTAATGGTCTTATTTTCTTACAATAAGATCAGTTTATTTCCATTCTAACCTTTTATTCTTGTTATAACGTCTGTAACGTTGATTTGTTTTCGAATCGATTCATTTTTTCTTCTCTTTACTTGATATTTCAATATATATATATACATATATTTCAATGACTTTTTGTGTTGCCTGTGGTTATCGAATTTTAATATTAAAATTGCATGTTTCGTTACTATAAGTAAAAATAGATAAATGCATTGGTCAAAAATTCTTTTCTTTAATAATATTGAAAATTCGATTTCATAATATAATATAATATTATTTTTGATTTGACATCATCTCATTTTTATTTCCTTGTATATTTTATTTATAATTATTTCCTTTGTATGGATAAGATATACAATATAATACATACTTTTCTACTTTTATGTCTACTTCTTTCAATTCGATTTTATTTTGCTTTGAAGATTCTTTGAACTTTACTTTGTATTTCTTTCGTTCATAGCAAGACATTTTTTTATATTCTTTGTTTAATTTTTTTGTTATTTTTTAAGGTATTTCACAATTTAATTTTATTTGTTATATTTTTCATCTAGTATCCCAAACAATTCTAGTGTGCTATAAATAGTGTTAATAATATCACATTATTATGTTTCACTCCTTTCATATTTTTTTTCATATACGTATAGTAAGGATGTAATATTTATATAAATATTTCCTAAAAATTCTTTATATATTTTTTTAAATCCTCGAATTTTTAATACATTTGTACATACTTATACGCACAAAAACTCACACATGTATATATATATATATATATATATATATATATATATATATGTATATATATATATATATATATATATATATATATATATATATATATATATATATATATATATATATAATAGTGCTTCAGTCAGAAAAAAAAGCACTGAACCTTAATTTTTTTCTGTTTAAATTATAAAAATATGTCATATTTTCATTATAATACAAAATATTCTAGTAAATAATTAGTAAAATATACAATATTTATTTTAATGAAAAAATATGTTTTTTATTATTGTGAGTATTGACTTAAAGTATTTACTAGTTTTATTTATCACATTATTATTTGAAATAAATTCACTTATCAACAGCCAAAATGTTTTCTAGACACAATAAGCTAATTTAGACTAAATACCTGTTAATTACGAATACAATAACTAAAAATAATTATTAAGCCTAGTTTTGAATTGACCGCATTTGTCATACTCAGTATAATTTTGTTCTTTATAACGGATCATATTAGATTCAGATACAATGTATACTGAAACACTACATTATTTATAATATACCACGATTTTTTGATTAAACTGACTCACTTGGAGAATACCTATCAGTTTATATTAGACAAATATACGTGATATACGTGTTGTTTTCGATTCGAAAATATAAATTCTACGTTTTCCCGAAAGTGTAGAAACATTTCGGATAATTTTTGATACGTATATGGAGAAGTGACATTTTCATCACAGAAATGTACTATTACTCCATTATTAAAAAAAATATAAATGTTACTTTGGTTGTAAGACTGAAAATCAAAATAAATATTGTGCATTTCATATTTTTTACAATACTTGTACGTTAAATTTTCGTAATTGAATAAACCACAAAGGTAGCTCGATGCTCTTTTCAGTTCCTATGATTTGTAGGGAGTTCAGGAATCATCTAATCGATTGTTATTTTTGCATTCATTCTAAAACGAGAATTTTTGAAAAATTAAACCGGTAACACATGAAAAAGAATTTATTATTACAAAATCACCAAACCATTACAATATAAAATTCGATGAGAAAGCTCCCGAACTCCCATATATTTTACTGAAGCCTTTTACATCTATGAATTTTGATTATATTCCTGATATTACTTTGATAAGCTTCACAAAATAACTCAAAACGAGTTAAACAATTTCATTAAAAATCTGAAATTGTCAAAAAATAAAGTTGAACTTTAAATCTCAAGACTGCATCAGAAAAAAATCCTTTAAGATAATATTAAGGTGCCTATCTTTCAGAATTTTCAGAATGATTTAAATATATTTTTTGTTATGCTGGGTAACCTTATTACATGAAGTGACATCAATGGCCTTATGATTACGCTTGATATTGATCACAATTCTCAATACAGGAGACTATTAAGTCTAATTTTTTGAAAACAAGTCAAAAACCCGTTTTATTACAAAGCGATAATAATTTATCATCGATACTAATAGGTCATGCAGAATATACGAAAGAAAAATGACAATATAATGATTTTTATTGAATCAATCAACTATTTACGGTACTAGTGGCAAATTTATGATAATTTAAAAGTTATAGCTATCTTATTAGAATTGCAGAAAAATATACCAAGTTTAGATTTTCTCTTTACATATATGATAATAGAATACTATTCTCATTACATTAAAATCTATGATAATTATTTTTGTTCTAAAATGAAAACTGTTTAAAATAGTTCTTCAGTTGAACCGAGAAAAATTCCATTATTTCTTCTACAAATGAAGTTCTTATAAAAAAATTGTGTTTAGGACATGAATCAAAAAAGTTTAACTTTTCAATCAATTTCCTACGGATTAGTAATGTCAAAATAAAGGAAGGTATGTTTATTAGGTTACAAATTAGGGACTTGTTCGAATTCTTGCACTTTAATGAGATCATATGTTGTAACGATAAATTTGTTTGTTTAAGTTTGTTGTGATGAACTTTCTAGGAAATTATATAATAGACAAATGTAAAGAACTTGTGGAATCACTTTAAAAATCTTATTAAAAATTAGACTGTAATATATTTCTAAAAATATTTTTTCTTGAAACTCATTTAACTATTTCCCTAACAATTGTAGTGTAATAATCAAGATACTTCAGCAATGAGAAACAGAAAAAGAGTAAATGGAACTCAGCAATATTAGTCAAATTTTGCTGGACTGTAATAGAAAATCTATCAGGTGCAAAAAGAAAGAGTAATATATGACGAAAATGTACATTTTTACAATTTATATATTTCATTCTTAAATATTTTTGTGTTTTACAAATAATGATATAGTAATTATATTTTTTTTATTAAATTTTAATATTTAAAATAGTTAATGAAATATTTTCGTTAAGATTTGTGTTTTTATACGCATCTTAATTGTTCTTTATTAAGGTAATTAAAATATTGCATAATTTTTTTAATCTAGAGTTTATTATTTTTTAACATCATTTTTTAAACGTATTCTGAAATAATAATCAGGATAAGTCACTTTCATCAAAAAAGCAAATTTAAAATTAAAATTTATTGACTAATAATTTATATATATATATATATACTTAAATGTTACTTATTTTTATTGTATTTGTTTATCCATGATAATAAATAACATAGTATGAAAAAGGAACAAAGTGTTGGTTTTCCATGTTGTGAATAAAAATGAAAACAGTTTGTCGGCGAATAGCCGCACATGGGACACTTAAAAATTCTCATTTTTTACTAGAAACACAATGAATTAATTTCATGTACAGACTTATGAATTTTAATTAAGTAATTTTTTCGTATTCACACAAGAGGATATATTTTCATACCTGATATCGCTACTGAATATACAAGACGTAACTATTTTAAATTCAAGTTCTAAATGAATTGAAATTAATTTTGTTTATAATATTTTTTATGAAAAATTACATTATTCATTTATCAATGGATTCTATAAATATGTGTAATTGATTTATAATTTAAAAAACTGAAAAATATAAAACATATTTTTTAATTAAAAAATTAATATTTTTGTTATTTTATTATTAAAATAATATTATGAGAAATTTTGTTTTTTAAGGATTATGATTTCAACTGATAAAATAACATTGAAATTAAAACCTAATAGAAATAATGAAATAATTTACATACATAACGAAATATTTAATATTATTTATTCAAAATATTTGTATCATTATAAAAACAAAAATTTTATTAAACGAAAAATTAAAAGTGAAAATAAAAACTGAAATTATATTACAGTAAAATGTGAAAAAGAATATTAAAGTATTTTCATGTATTAATGTATACTAAAATAAACAGAATACTCATTTTTTATTTTAATATAATATGAATCTAAGTTATTAAAAATTTACTGCTATTTAATATTTAAAGATAAAATATTTAATATAGAAAATGACACGAAAAAAATCTCTACTGTTCATTACTAAGTTAATATTTTGATTATATTTATTGAATTAAGACAACTTATATATTTTTGCATTATTTTAATGTAGTATTAAAATTTAAGTAGATTATTAAAACCATTTATTAATATGAAACTATATATACACAATTTATTAAATTCACTTGATTAATTATATTAATATAATATTCAGTAACTGAATTCAGACATTAGTGAATATTTAATTAAAATTAGCAAACTATAATTTAATTACTTTATTAATAAATTTCATACTTTTAAAGATAAATAAAGAAAACTTGAGATCTAATTTTTAATATATATTTAAAAATTGACAAAGGCAAAAAAATATGAAGAAATAAAATTAATAACGAAGCAAAACAGAACAAAAAACCAATTCAATATTATATTACATGTGTAAAAATATGAATTTTAATTCAAAATTTAATAACTTTCAAATTATTTTTGCATACCTGCTCATACTTAAATAATGTTTTATAAGATAATTAATTTTATTTTCTTACAAATTTTTTAGTATATTAATGTTTTCATGGGATAATTTTAGCTAATAAGAAAGAATTATGAAAAATTATTTTATAAAATATAGAGTTTTTCAATAAGAGTGTCAGAATTTTGACAGGTAATGATGGCCATGTTTATTTTATTTTAGCACATTTTCACATTTCAACACAATATAGTTTGGAAAATCATCATGGAAAGTTTAATACTTCAACAACGATAAGAAATTGTAAAAACTAATTATAAAAATCAGTGTTCAGTTCATAAAACTTGTTGTGCGCTTCGTGAAACTTACAGTCAATACAAAATAAAGAAAATTGTAGAATCTGAAGTAAAAGAAATCCACAAGTCATTGAACAAAGAACACTGCTGCTACAAAAATTAACTGTCTGATGTATGTTAAATACTGGTGGTATCATTGGACTATATTTTTTTCACAATGAAGCTGAAGATCACGTTACAGTAAATGAAGTGCCTTACCAAACCATGATTAATAATTTTTTCCCCAAAAATGGTTAAAAATAGTTTGCACAATATATGGTTTAAAGGACGGTGTAAATTGCCATACATCTACGGAAACAATATACTTATTAAAACAAAAGTTTAATGAGTCCATTATTTAGCGAAATAGATCAATCAATTGGCTACCAAGATTATGTAATCTAACTCCATTGGGTTATTTTTTATGGAATTATGTGAAATCAATGGTTTATGCTGATAAATCACAAACACCAGAAGCATTAAAAATAAAAATTTAACGTGTGATTCATGAAATTGGACCAGAATTATGTGAAAGTAACTGAAAATTGTACTAAACGACTGCACTATATCAAGCGAAGTCGTGGTAGTTATATGAGTGAAATTGTGTTTGATCATTAATACCATAGAATATGCTTAAAAATAAAAAATAATAATAACTAATTAATTGAATACTTTCTGTTTTATTTTCATTTAAACTCCTAAAGCCCTTATCGGATGACCGTATATAAAGGAATAGTTCTACAATTTTTCTATATATTTGTTACAATAAGGTTTTTCTCTCACTACAGGATTATTGAATGAAAATAAAAATCAAAATATTGTACATTTCAGAGATGTAAAATACATTGACGTATTCTTAACTTTTGTAACATTTTACAAAAATGATATATTTCTAAATTGTAGAATACTCTTTGTGGCGATTGGCACTAATGTATGTATTTTTTATTAAAAATGTCAAATAAAAAATAAATAAGGTATGGTACAAAATTTGAAAAATACTTCTTGCTGGAAACATATTTAGATCAATCAATGCAAATTTGGTATAAGAGAAAATAAATCAAAAAATCATATTGTATTTTATTTCCATAAATTTGAATTGAATGTACGATACAATTATTTTCGTTTGTGATTATAATTATTATATCTTTTTAACAATTAATAAAAAAACATAAAACACTGGTCAATTTCTATTCGTTAAAATTAACACACACACACACACACACACACACACACACACACACACACATATATATATATATATATATATATTAATATATATATCTATATATATATATATATATATATAAACATATACATATATATTACATCGGAAATTTGCTATTACGACAACATCGTGCCTCGTTAATCGTACTCTTTATTATTTGACTGTATCCCGAACACACGTAACATTTCTCATTTATCAGTGTTCATATTTGTCTCATAACATTAATTAAGAGATGCAATTTGACGACGAACAATTGTTCATTTAAAAATTATCGCACGATTCAGCTCTCGCACAAAACCGTACCATTACAAATGGTTCCTTTCAACGCTGCAGTCTCTCATTTGTTGTGTGTTTAATTGCCCGGATATAGATGGTTCGGGCGTAGGCGGACAGAACGCCTCTCGTTTAAATTGTTTCCGAGCGACGTAGCAACAATGGTGGCACAATGAAGACGCGCGCGAGGATGAGAACAATAAAACAACGCCAGTTTCGCATTTTACCGATTTGATGTTGCGCGCGCGCGCGCCTCCGTAATTATTCTGTATGCTCGACAGATAATGGATGTGTCGATGCGATAATTAAATCGGTTCACGGGGATTTGTTCACTGATTGGCGTGGTTTTATGATCATTGATGGCAATGTATCCACTTGCGTATCCAATATTAATCTCATGTATATTTTATATGAACGGGTGTGGTCGAATATTATTCGAAGATTTTAAGCAACGAAGGTGTGTTTTTTTAAAAAAAAAATCAAAAAGATCAAACGAACGTTAAGTTTAACCCGAATAATCTACGTAATGAACGTACAACGAGAATTGCTACAAGTTCAAATACTCGAGTTTCTAGACATGTATATATGTTGGCTTGTTCACCTCTATGTGTTTAATTTAATCTCACGTGCTACAATCTCGTTTTGTAATAAATATTACTTCTGTATACGAAACATACAGATAGTGTAACAGAAATCTATTATGATCTTTACAATTATAATTAATCAACATAAAAAATACAATCATTTAAGTGAACTAATAATAGTCATTAATTTCATAAATAAAATGTAAATTAATAATAAAATAAAATATAATATTACTATTGAAATCTTAAGGTCAATCTTTTTGTTAGTGTCTCACTAAAATTAATTTCCATAACATATGTATGTCATGTTCTAATTTTTGGTCGTTTCTCTGAGAAATATTTATTTTTTATTTTGTAGCTGCCATATATTTTACGGCATATAAAAATAATCAAGGTGCTTTTACAGACTTCAGTCTTATTTAATAACGTTTTTTTTCAAAGTTTTATGACGATTCTGTTTTTACAAAATGAGGTTTTAAGCCTCATACTAACCCTCAATTTGAGGAACTCTCCAAACGGATATTGAATGTAATCTCCTACATGACAATAGGCGATGTATGATTAGATTATAAGTAGGTTTTATTTTATGATATTAAATACATGTTATAAAATACACACCAATAATATAAAATTTAATATAATATTTCCCACATAAATAATCAAAAATTAGTATTAATTGAGTAACTGAATATGAAACGTTATCGAAATAGGCTGTAAAATTATTAAAACAAAAATGAGTGACCATAAGATTTTAATAAAAGTGTTACTAAATAAGAATATGAGAAACAATATTCTTAATATAAAATGTTTTAATTATATTTCAAATCATATTGAATTGTATTTTACAAATAACAAAATTTATTGTTGATAATTATCACTTGAATTTCAAAATTATTTTTGTAACTAAATTTACATCGATTAAATTATTCACTTATTTATTAAGAATCTATTATCAAATACTAAAGAACAAGAAAAATATTAACGTAACTCATATTAATTACCATACTAAATTAAAAAGTTACTAAGTAAATTTCCGTCGACTAGATAATGACTATGAATATGATAATTATATTTTTGAAAATAAATATTACGAACTTAAAAAGATTTTATTTTATAAAAAATATTATTTGCAAAACCAAGAACTGAATTATAATTTATATATATATATATATATATATATATATATATATTAAAAAAATAGATGAAAATAAATAATTCTGATTACTCTAATTATTTGTCAAGTGATAACCGATATAATTTTTATTTTTTATGGTAACTACATCAAACGAGTTCATAAACGACTAGAAATTAAAATGCAGTTATATCAATTGATATGTTATTGTGAAAGAATGAATTAATTGATGAAATGTGTAAAACATATAAGTTTATTGAACGTATTATATATTTCATCATGTCACAAATTATATTAATTTGATGATCGTTTTATTTCAAATTATTTCATTAAAGAAATTCCGGGATTTTATGGAAACAATAAAAAAAGTGTCTCATAGATGAATTTAACTCACAATGATTGATATTTATTCTTAAATAAGGATTTTTTGAACATAAATGTATATATTGATGTATATATATATATATATATATATATATATATATATATATATATATATATATATATATATAAAGAGAGAAAGAGAAAGAGAGAGAGTCATTAAAATATGATGCCTTTTTTTGTATTTTATTAAAAAAAAGAAACTATACACATGTTTCCCTACACGTCACCCTATACACATGTTTCTTTTTAATAAGACACAAATCTAGGCGTCATATATTGATGACCCTATATATATATATATATATATATATATATATATATATATATATATATATATATATATATATATATATATATATATATTATAAATGAACATATTTTTATTATTCAAATAGAATATATAAAAATATTATATAGTTGTGGTGTTACTTAAATTTGTATAATAAGAAATAATATATATTATAAATTATTATCTTTATGCTGTACATCATTAAATATTTCATAAAAAAATACCTATTTTTTTGAAAGATAAAAATCAACGTACTTTTTTTTATTAAAAAAATGATTGATCTAGAATAGAAAGTTAGACAAACAATTATAAAAAAAGAACATTCGCGAGCAATGAAATTCAATTGCTACTGTCAGTGTAATATATCAAAAATATGTGGAACTTAGTCGAGTAAAGTCTTAGAAATTGTACTTTATTGCGATCAATGAAAGTAAGGAAGTCTGAGAATAAGGTCGTCGAGTCTGATATCGTCATTTGTCAAAATTACATTGTCAAAGTTGCGAGAAACAGTGAACCAAGAATGGCTGTATAGAGAGAAACATGATGTGATTTTAGGGTGATTTCTTCATGCATGAACAAAAGGATACAAGAAAAATAAGTATATCATTATATTCAAGTATACTATCATACTCTTACTATATATATATATATATATATATATATATATTATGTATGTGTCTGTGTAAAGAAAAGAAAAGCACGAATAAATAGAAACTATTGTAACTAATTTTTAAATTCTTTATTTTTAGATAAATTAATATTGTTATTTTGTAAATTTTCAATATTATTTCACAAGTTATTATATTTATAACAACATAAGTATAAATGGAAATAAATAAAAATATTTATCTTTGTATATATATATATATATATATATATATATATATATATATATAAATGATATATAAATGATATAATAAAATAATGCTAATAACGAAATGATTCCCAATGTTTAATTAAATATTTGAAAGACATCAGTATTTATCGTATATAATGTGAATAAAGCTTAAATAGCGATGAGATTAAAATTCATATTAGTTCGTTATTTTAATGTACATTATTCAACGGAGTGTGCATTTGCTATATGAACTGCCCGCATCTTTACAAAGCGAGAGACACTAGTTCAATCATAACACCTTTTCAGATCAACGAACTGAATTCGAAGAGCAAATTCAGTTCACTTAACCATCACATTCCCCATTTCAGTCGGAGAACTGTCGCCTATAATAACAAAGATAAACCAATTTAAACAAAACTAATTGTGTTTTAATCAACATCTAAGTGCTTTATATGATCAGTAGTTTAATGTAATTCAAGTTTATTTCATTATACAAACGTTTTATGTATAAATTTTGTTTTATTGCATATATATATATATATATATATATATATATATATATATATATATATACAATATACTGTAACTTTTTCCATTTACAGTTTATTTTAATTAAAGTTTTTAAAAACTATTGTATTTTAGCAATTCACAATCAGTTAATAACGAGTTCAAAATAATATTTATTTTAATACATTGATAAATTTACTTAATATAAATGAATTACCATTCCAACATCATAAAATAATTTAAGTGTTTAATAATTACTTATTGTTCAATTTAATTATTAGAAATTGTTATGAACATTTTGTAATACAATACTCTGACGACGATAGCATGGCAATTAAAATGCACATCAGTTTATAAATAAAAAAAAATTAGCAATAAGTAATTGCTGAACACATTTATAATATCTTGTAAAATTAGAATGTTAATTTATTTGTGTTACATTATAAATTAATAATTGCATTCATGTTTGAATTAAAATATTCGATTTTTTGAATTATAAATGAATATTTTTTTAGATTAAAAAAATTAAATTAAAAATATACTACTTTTTCTTCCACTAAATGTAGGTATTGACTGTTTTTTGATGTCTATTTTCTCTTCGTACGGTTATTTTGACTGAAAATGATTTATAATTTTCTGTGAATTTCTTACATAATCTTGAAATTTATTTTACCTATTAGAATTTGATTCCTTATTATCATTGGTATTCTTTCATTTAAATTTTGTTCGACATGAGTTTCCTATTTTTTATTCATTTACTAAATGTGATTTTATTTTGTATATAACACTATTTGTGTTTTTCTTTTAGACACTCTATACCATGAGTATATAACCTATTATAGATCTCAACGCTTTTATTTCAGTGGTGTGTACTAGTTGTTTTGTCTTATTGGTTTCTGTTCTTAAGTGATAACAAGCTAACAAAAATTTATATATTTTGATTTTATTCTAATTCACGTATATTTTTTTATAAAAATACATTACTTAAGTATCCCGTTATTTTTGCTACTTAGAATGATTAACTTTATATTTATTTTCTTAAAGTTTCTTTAGTTAGATTTAAGTTCGAGACCTTACTAATAGCATTATTTCCTATTTAAAATTTATATCTTACAATGTTAATAGCAATAGTCAAGCATTTCGTTAACTTCTGATACTACATGATCTACTGTTTTACACTTACAATAAATTAATGAAGTATTTGTTGTAAAATATCTTCATCATCGGCTATTGAAACGGTATCGTAACCATAATAAAATATATTTATATTTGATTGTCCCATTTTATATTCATATTTAATTTTAATTGCATCTATGATTTCGTTCATAATTAAATAAAAAAAAATGGAATAAGTGAATCTTTTTATCTGATCATTTTAGTTTGTGGCATCATCTCTGTGTAATAATTTTCTACTTTTATTTCTATTGATACATTGTCGAAAATATTTCTGACTAAATTTATAAACATCGTCAATACTAACTTTTATGAAAGATATCATATTATGTTATTTTATTCGCTTAAATCTTTGTATAAATTTGCTAAACAAATGAACCTTATTTAAACATACTTTAGATATCAAATGCGGTATGAAAATTGTATCAGTTATTGATCTAATTAATGTAAATCTATACCATTTTCTATTAATAGTAGTGTTCATAATCTTCTTCCTTAAAAATATTTTTATCGGTGCTTATAACATATTTTAACAAAATATTTTTTTATACAATAATTATTACATAAATATTTTGTCTTTTTTTAAACTATGTGATATCGATACTTCTTATGAAATTTGTGGAATTTATCCACCGACAATTTTCTGCATAAACAAATAGAATTTATTTATAAACATAATGCCCCCGTATTTTTTTCTTCTTAGTTATTTCATTTTTTATATACTGTTATTTTTATATATAATGTTTTTTTTATTCTTTAAGGAAATTATTTACTTTTTGAATTCTCTTATTATATCTACAATATTTTCTTTTTTTTGTGTAATCGTTTTATATAAACTTAGAAAGTTTGTGAAAATATTCTGCTCAACAGTCTTTAGTAATTTTATCATTCCGGAATAATTCTGTTACTTTAGTTTTTCGATTTCTAATTACTTGTTTGTTTGTTTTCTTGTCAAGTTATGTTCTATATACTCTTAATGAAATTTTCTCTGAATTATAACTGTATGTATTTATTCTTCATATAATTTGTACTCATTATTTATTCGTATTTCTCAAAATTATTTCGTTAATTTGTTTTGTAATTACTTATGTAAACCTAGGTGTTTTCTTAGTAATAGTCATATATTTTTACAAAAATATAAAATAAATACAATTATATATAATATACAAAAAATATGTACGAAACTTGTTAATTAATAATATCATAAATTAAAAAAAATATTACTAAGTAAATTTCCATTGATGATCTAATAAGTATAAACACGATATTTTAAAAATAATTATTAAACAGTTTAAAAGGAGTTCGTTAGTTTTAAAAAAATATTATTTTGAAAAAACAAGTATATATATATACATATATTAAAAAAGAACAGATAATAAAATATTATATTTCAAATTCTCATTTTTAATCAAACGATGATTATATATTACTCACTTTTTAGATTTACTTTTATTGTAGCATTAATATATATATATATTATAATACTTTTTAAATTATTCTGTTTACGGAATTTTAATTATATTTTTCATTGAATATTTTAGTTTTCGGCATTTTTCTTCTACTTTTTCCTCTTGGAATAATATTTGAGTATATGATACCCTTCGTTACTATAAATTAATCTGCGATGTAAATGAAAAAATTGTTATTGTTATAAAAACATTAAAAGTAAGAAATTAAATTCCACCTTTTTTTGTCATGAATAAAGGATTATCTCTGATTTATGTAAATGTGTATATATATATATATATATATATATATATATATATATATATATATATATATATATATTAAACTAGTTGACCGGAGCCATAATATGCATAACCGCATATTATGCGTAAGACTGCGTTCGATACCCGATTGAATAATTCTCCAAGTTGTAGGTTGGGCATGAGGCTGATAATCTCATCTCATAAAAAACATAACCACTACGGAATTCTGACAATAAATAGTTCTATTGGGGTATTATGGTCAGAGATACCAAGGTCCTACAAGGACTATAGCGTCAAGGATATATATATATATATATATATATATATATATATATATATATATACATACATACATATATATATATATATATATATATATATATATATATATATATATATATATATATATATATATATATATATATATATATATATATATATATATATATATATATATATATATATATATATATATATATATATATATATATATATATATATATATATATATATATATATATATATATATATATATATATATATATATATATATATATATATATATATATATATATATATATATATATATATATATATATATATATATATATATATATACTTTTATATATATATATATATGTATATATATTTATAAGTGTGTGTGTGTGTATTTATATTAGATAATAAACAAGAAAATATGTAAAATGAAATAGTTTAAAATAATAACTTTGTTGATAAAATAGGAAGAGGCATAAAAAAATCATGTGATAAGATATTAGAAGTTGAAAAACTAATTAAAAATGAAGAGGAATTAAATAACAATAATATAGAAAATAAAATGAAATTATAGAACTAAGTAAAATATTGAAAAATATACACAGTAGATGAATGAAAAATGAACATTTTTTCACTTAAATCTAAATAAAATATAATATAACGATTTTTTTGTATAAGAATTATTAAAACATGATATAGAAATTATGTATGGAACACAATATCTGTCAAATGATTATCTTAAGTAACGACGTAATGCAATAATTTTCAAAGTTATTTTTCATCATTTGTTATAAATTTCATCACTGATTCTAGTAAAAACGTTACGAATATTATTTTTACCTACTCAAATTTTTGCGCACGTTGGCACAGAACTTATTGTTTTACATACTGTTGTAGTAATAAATCTGGTTTAGCTAAATCCGACGAATTTGTTGGCCGATCACAATCAGCAAATTTCGAAATGATTTTTCTAGGAAATTCATTGTAACATTGTATGACAGGTAGTGCCATTTTGTTGGAACCACATAATAATAAGATAAAATTCTTTAATTCTAGGTTGAAAAATGAGGAATAATGTAATAGTAGCGTTCGCTATTAACTGTAAAAAAATTTGGAAATATGGCCCGAAGTAACTCCATATTATTTATTACATCAGAGTCAATCTATGTGGATTTAAATATCTTCATTGTGTAAATCACGGTTCTCAGTAACCTAGAAGTGGCTATTTTGCTTTCATGTAGTTAATGAGGTTGAAAAAATTTTCGTAACTCATAATAATTACTTGCCAAATTTCAGGAGCATAGGTATTCATCTGTAACAACACTAAAAATAACCTGTGGATTGGATCAACTTGTGGGTGTTCCTATGTCAATTGAATTTTATAAGGGAAAAAATACAAGTCATTTTTCATTCACATAGCTTGCTGATAATGTATATATTTACACTCCTGATAATGTATATACGAGGTCAGATAATTAAGTAATGCGACAAAATTCAAAAATCGAGTATATTTAAAAATTAAGGTACATCGCTGCGATCCCCTTCAAAGTAGTCCCCTCCCACATCTATACACTTATTCCAGCGAGTTTTCCAGTTTTCGTAACAATTCTGGAATACTTCTTGTGAGACCTCTCCGAGTACCCTCGTCACAGATTCTTGGATATCTTCAACGGAGTCAAAATGTCGACCTTTGACGAATTTTTTCATATGGGGGAATAGGAAAAAGTCGCAGGGTGACAAGTCCGGTGAATAGGGCGGTTGTGATAACGTTGCGATGCCTTTAGACGCCGAAAACTGAGAGACACTGAACGCACTGTGACAGGGAGCATTGTCGTGATGCAGAACCCAAGTCTTCGCGATCTCTGGACGCACTCTGAGCACCCTTTTTCGTAATTTTTCGAGCACATTGCGGTAGAATACTTGATTTACGGTTTGTCCAGGTGGTACGAACTCTTTGTGAACCACCCCTTTGCTGTCGAAGAAGCAAATCAACATGGTTTTCACTTTGGACTTGCTCATTCTCGCCTTCTTTGGCCTTGGTGCTCCAGGGGACAGCCACTGTTAGCTTTGTCGTTTAGTTTCGGGGTCATATTGAAAGAACCAACTTTCATCACCAGTAATAACTCGATCGAGAAGAGTAGGATCACTTTCAACCTGCTCGAGACAATCTTGAGCGATGTTCTCTGTTCCATTTTCGTGGCATGCACTACTCGCGCGTTGTTACAAAACACTAAACAGCTGGAGAAGAAATGATCGTACGAGGGTGGTCAAGGTCTCAATCGAGAGAGTAGGGATCTGCTATTACGGTGGCGGAGTTACAGGTTCGCAGTGTTACCACAGGCCGAGAAAAAAATCGGTCGCATTACTTAATTGTCTGACCTCGTATATATATATATATATATAGTGTGCAATTTAAAATGTACACATTTTAAAATTAGATTTTTAATAGAAACGTTATGTTTTGAATAGCAATTAAAATTTAGATTCCGCATTAAATTACTGTTACGTACTTGCATGTAAATTAAATTGTATCGTTGAAAGAACATAAAAAGTGAAGTAAATTTACTTTATATTTGATAATAATTATATTAATTAATACTCTGATATTCTTGTTAGTATAATGATTGACTAATTTGACTTGTTAACTAAGGGTTTCAGTCTGAATATATTGTAGTAAGTAACGGTGCCGTATAAATTAACTCTTCAAGCATATCTTCTATAAACAAAACAGTATAAAATAAGAGTAAACATATGCATGAATGTGTATATAACATACATACACATATGCACACACACACACACACACACATATATATATATATATAAATATATATATACATATATATATATATATAATAATTATATTAGCGACACAAAGTACATAGATCAATATCTACTTTACATGAGAGAAAAATATTAAAGGGTATATTATTATATAATTTTTTTTCTTCAATTAATATATTTTACAATAAATAATAATAATATAATATTGTGTTTTGGAATATTTTAATCGTTATTAATTAATAATGCAAATTTTGTTGTTTTAGTTATTATACGAGCCGTTTTTTTGGAATAACACCATTTTTGTAAAAAAATGAGTTAATGACAGTTTTAGGTAGATATAGATGTCCTCTTTTTATATTTATAATAATACAGTCAAGGGTGTTTAATATACCCGTAAATTAATCAAAAGAAATTTTCTGTATAGTTTTATCACAAGAATATTATATTATTTAATTCTATCATCTCATTGTTCGCTCCGACAAAGTTAGTCCCGTTGTCGAGTAGATATTTTTAAACAGTTCAAAAAGTGTGTTCATGCATAAGTCCATACATTAATATATTAATTTATTTATACATTAATATATTTATAAATTATTAATATAAAAAAATTTCAAAATTGTTTTGAAATTTTTTTTAGAAAATTGTTTGGAAAATTTCTTGGCAATTTTTTTGGAAAATTTATAAATAAACAATAATTGTTTATTTATAAATTTTTATATAATATAACTAAAAATATTTTAAAGTCGATTTTTCGTTCAATTTAAATGCAAACAAATCGCTAAAAAAACAAACTGCTCAATTTCTTATTAAAAAAAGTGGAATAAGTACATTTGTAGTTGAATAAATCGGTTATTTTCCCTAACAATTTTATTAATTATTTTTACATAATAAAATTTAACAAGTTTATAGTTTTATATATTATATTTTATTCAATTAAATCTGATGGATAATTAAAGTAAATGCAAGTAAAATATACATGCACGTACATTAAGGATATACTGAGTAATATTTCGTTTGTTTTAAAATATATTTCTCAAGTTTTAAAATGTCACAATCACAGAAAGAGTGAATTTATAGCGTATAGAATATAATTTTTTAAATCACAACAATGTAATTACAGTACAAAAATAATTTTATTTATTTATAATAATGTAACTATACTATTTATTTAATAAGAAAATTACTAGAGTAATTTTAATGTACGTTACAAATATTTTTATGCGGTACAAAATAATTACATTGTGTTAATTTAATATTCTGTCTCTAGCAATTACAGATAATCGTGTGTCTCACTATTAACATCACAGATTTCCTCGACATGGTGTAATGCATTTGTATTATAGTTCAGGTTCAGAACGGTCTTTATGTTTTAGAATGTGTTCATGCATACTTTAAAGCACAAAATTAATGTCTCAATAGCTCTAGAGAAGCAACAAAAACAATGTTTTATTTACGTATACATATATATATATATATATATATACACATATATATATATATATATATATATATATATATATATATATATACATATATATATATATATATATATATATATATATATATATATATATATATATATATATATATATATATATATATATATATATATATATATATATATATATATATATATACATATATACATATATATATATATATATATATATACATATATATATACATATATATATTTATATATATATATATATATATATACTATGATCGGCATCTTAACATTTTTTATCAACCAAATGCTGGGCAGAAGTCTTAATGAATGTTACTATTCATTAAGACTTCTGCTAATAGGCCTATTCACACTAGTCAACATTCATACAGTATTCACGGCCCATTACCGCTCGTCTTACATCCTCTTTCCAAAAAAACTAATTTTTTTTAGGTGGGGTTTTTTGACGATAAGAGGGTGTGAGACGAGCGGTTATGGGCGTGAATACTGTATGATATTGACTAGTGTGAATAGGCCCATTAGATCACACACGTTATGATGACCAGACGGTTTAGTGAGGATTTTTTATTCAGAGTGTTTTAGACTGTTTACTTTCACTAAGACTCAAGAACACCGCCTGCCTTATAACTTTAACTGGGATTCAAATTTTATATATATATTTATATATATATATTCCAATAAGCGCTTCAGAAGTTTAAATGGAAATATAACAAAAATAATTTAATTATTTAATTTTTTTTTATTTTTAGACATATTTTATGACATTGATGATGGAACACAATTTCACTTAAATGACTACCACGACTTCGCTTGACATATTGTATTTTTAGCCCAATTTTTAGTCACTCTTTCATTTGATTGTAGTCCAATTTCACGAATTACAAGTTCAATGTTTTTTTAATGCTTCTGTTATTTGTGGTTTATCAGCATAAACCAATGATGTCACATAATCCTAAAGAAATTATTCAGTGGTCTTGGTGGCCAATTGATGGGACTGTTTCGTGAAATAATAGACTCATCTTTGATTTCAATAAGTATATTTTGTCCGTAGATGTGTGGTAAATTGCGACGTCCTGTTAAAACCACATATAGTGCAAAGTATTTTCAATCATTTTTTGGGAAAAAATATTAATTATGGTTTGGTAAGGCACTTCATTTACTGTAAAATGATCTCCAGCTTCATTTTGAAAAAAAATATGGTTCAATGATATCACTAGCATATAACGTACATCAGACAGTTACTTTTTTGGTAGCAGTAGTCTTTGTTAATTAACTTGTGGATTGCTTTCACTCCAATTCTGCAATTTTCTTTATTTAGTGTTGACCGTAAGTTTTATAAAACACACGATAAGTTTTACGAACTGAATATTGATTTTATAATAAATTTTTACTGTTTGTACGCATTGTGGAAGTGTTTAACTTTCCATGACAATATGCCAAATTGTAATGAGTTTAAATGTTAAAATAAGCTTTAAAAAAATCAAACATGGCTGCCACCATCTGCCAAAATTTAAACATTCTTATTTAAACACCCTATATATATTTATATAGTTTTTAAATCAGTAATTTTTTTGACTATCATTTTTTTCTTCTTCTTGCTAGATGATTGGCTCAAATCTATTTCAAACTCCTCTCTTTTGCTACTACGTCAGTAAATTTTGTTTTTCTACTAATCTACTCAATTCTATCTCTCATGTTATTCTTCTCTCTTTCTACATTTATATATATATATATATATATATATATATATATATATATATATATATTAGATATGTAAAATAAATCAGGTACTTTTATATACAATTTAAGATTTATTTATGTAAAAAATAATACAGACCTAATTTTTAAATTAAATTTTATCATTATTTGCACACTTCTACCATTTTCACCCATCTATTAGATTCTACTGTAAAAAATATGGATATTTAGAGTTCATTTCTTGAATTTTTCTTGTGTTTGAAATACGTGTTTCAAAAATATTATTGTAGAGATAATACAGATGAAAATCGAAATAATCCAACTCTGCTGATTATGTCACGTACAGCGAAACTTTTCAAAACAGCTTAAAATGACTTCGGTTGTAGTTTTTACAACACGAAACTAAGCTTTGTTGTAGAAAAATAAGTCCTTTCGTGTTTAATATTGCCAGTGTATGACCTTTTGCTCTTCAAATTTTTGCTAAAAATGATGAGTTTTTGCTTGCAACGTACTTCTTTGAATATTTTACAAGGTTTTAAAAGCTTGTAGTACAAAACGTAAATTTCACAGTTATTTCATCTTATGTCCACTCATGAATTCCGTTTGAGGTTGACATAGGCGATCTATTTTTCATTTTCTATTATTTGTACAAATAATATTTTTTTATAATCTAAAACAAGAATAGCTATATTGTAAAGCCATTTGTTTATTATCTGTGGTAATAACGTACGAAATCTCTCATCCTTTCTTTTTTTTAAATTTTTTTTGAAAGAAAATAACTTTGCTGATACACCAATTTATTTACTGAACTATTTTTAATTTTTTTCTCACTTAGTAAACAATGCAATTTCTTATATTAATTTTTTTTTTTGATAACCGGGTCATTGCTTATTACTGAACTCGAAATTTCTTTCATTGGCGTCAATTTTATTGCTATTGTGGATTGAAACTCCTTTATCAAGAGAAAAACAAATCAATTCAACTCTTTCATTACATACATCATTTATTTAACTCAAACGCAAAAAGAATACAAAATATAACATGTGCTTTATTAAGTCATTGTAAATATAATTAATTTTTGAAATTATGTGGATTGTTTAACTACATTAAAAGTCATTTTGAAAACATTGACGACACTATTTCAGAAATAAAATATTGTGTGAAAAATTTGAATTTAAAATAGCTGTTAGACATAAGTAAAGTTGAAGTCATTGAATATACTTTACACACACACACACACATATATATATATATATATATATATATATATATATATACGAGGGTCGTTTGATAAGTATGGTAAAAAAAGAAGAAAAACTAAATTGAAAAATTTAATTAATTATTTAAATAAATAATTGATTAAATAAATAATAATTAAATTAAAGTTAATTAATTATTTAAATTAAACAATTAATAAATTTATCATACTTTTCAACGACCCTCGTATGTATATATATATATATATATATAATTATATGTATATATATATATATAAGATTAGAAATATATAAACAGTATAAAATAAAGAAGCCAATATTTCAATCGATATTTATTTCACTCATTAAATAATTAACTTAAAACGTTCAGTGGGCAATGTTGTGTTAATCTTTTACGTGTGTCATTAATTCTCGACAGTGACACCGAAATCTAATCAATGTAAACTTGGAAGAAAAATACATCACGGATGTACACCTATTCTCTTAGTATATGGAGTCTGAAATTAAAGTGTCAATGAAACTGTTGCATGAAAAATAACCGTAATCGATTACGTCATTAACTTAATAACATCATTACGGTAACAGTGGCGGAGAACGAAGAAATCGTAGGTGTACAAAACTGAACGGAAAAACACAATTGTCTGCTGTGCCCCTAGCCGACGACACGGATCCAATCGAACATGACCTAGTTCTGTGTGTATGTTTTTTTTCTTTTTTTCTACAGTCTCGAACAGCATACAACACATATGGCACGTGAAGTGGAGATTTGAAAGTAATCAGTATAATGGCGTTACATCGACGTGATGAGAGTGACGTGGTTTATTTCACTTCTTGCCCTCAACTCATTGAAATCAATTTCGTTTTATGACTTATATAAAGATCAATCGTTTTCGACACCGTCAAAATTTTATACACATCACACACATATGTATGTATGTATGCATGTATATATTGTATATGTATATGTATATGTATATATATATATATATATATATATATATATATATATATATATATATATATATATATATATATATATATATATATATATATATATATATATATATATATATATATATATATATATATATATATATATATATATATATATATATATATATATATATATATATATATATATATATATATATATATAGACAGGAGTATAAGGGAATACCTTTTTATTGATTAGAAAGTAGGTTGAATTTTCGTTTTAAATATATAGGGGTTAGAAATAAAATATCTAACAATTGGTCATATTTAGTGACTTTTCATCAAATAATTGGCTCAATTTATTGAAATGCAACACTTCTCCAAAGTAAAATCATTTTCATTTTTTATCATTAAAAGACGATATAAGTAAATAATTTAGAATAAATTACAATTTAGTCCAAATATTTTTTTTTAATTGAGTTTGTTTTTTTGCAAGCGATATATATATACACATTTCATTTGTATGGACATTAAAATTTTTAAAAAACTTACGGTCTTAAAAATTGAATAGAGGAACAATTTGTTTTTAATTTCGTCATTATTTGATTTTGAATATTATATAAAATAAAATAATTTCTTAAGTTAAGCTTAATCTACCAAAGTGACTTTAGTTTGTCTTTAGATCGTATTATTGAATTAGCGTGATTATGACGCCTATCTATTAAGTTGATTTTTTAACCTTTGATTTTTTACCATCCTGGATAATTGATTGAAGTCACTGTCTTACTGTAAGACCCATCCAAACGGCATATTTTCTTCCATGCAAAAAAGCATCGTATCTCTTAATATATTGATATATAAATTTTTAATCATATTACCATCAATTAAACGTATCAGCTTAACAAAGACCTAAAAAAATGATCCCCACAATTTTCTTCCATGTTTTATATTTTTCCGTGTATCGTGGACTAAATTTTTATTAGGGTGATCGTCGCACAGTTTATTTTCATTATTTTCAAACAAATGTTCTTTTGCTTCATCAACATACAACACGTTTCTACATTGATTTTTTGACCCATTTCAATTCAGTTGATGAATATTATAAATTCTAAATGCAATTTAATGTCCTGTTTTCTCAATTACAACATATCCATCGCAATTATACTACGAAAATGATGTTCTGTGAACCTTCTGTTAAGAGTTTTTATGAACTATTGAATTAAAGTTATAATTTGATGTCTTTGGATGGCTTAAAATGATCAAATTTAAAAACGAGAACATTTTATAGTCCTCACAAGCATTTTTTATATTTATGAATAGTTTGTACTTTAAATTTTAATACTTTTTACTCTTTAGTCGAGGGTTGAGCATGACTAAAAACATGTCTGGTAGCATTTTAAATTTCATGATGATATATATATATATATATATATATATGTACATACATATGTACATATGGTGGCCAAAATGAGACTGGAAAATGTAAACTAGAATTAAAAATTATATCTATAAATCTCATTTGTATCAATTTATATGTATTACAAAAATACCGCCAAAAATATTAATATTTTCATAAAATGCAAATACATAAAAACAAGAAATGCTAAGTTATCAATATATATGATAAACAATTTTTTGAATTTATTGTAAATCAAAATTTTATAATGTACGATTGCTTATGTGTTAATTAAAAAATAAAATTTGTAAAATTTAATTTTCCTATTTTTTTAAAAGAATCTTTTTAATTTTTTGTGTCAGTTTTATAGAGTAAAATAAAATATAAAGCCATTTTTGTGTTAAATTGTATGTCATATATATATATATATCTATATCTATATCACATCATCATAAAGCCCATATCAATCCACTACTGGACGAGAGCCTCAAATGAATGCTACCATTCACTGGTATTTGGTCATATTCACCACACTGACCAGGCGGATTGGTGAAGATTTTTTTATTCGGAGTTTACTCCCTTCTAGACAGTTATTTTTTACAAGATGAGGTTGTCTGCCTTCATACTCAACCCTCGAAAATGAGGGACTCTCTGACTGGGATTCGAACGCAATCTCCCGCATGACACGCGGTGATGCAAACCACTGTGCTACCCAATCGGTATATATATATATATATATATATATATATATATATATATATATTAAATATGCTAATTAAAAATTCAATTAATTAGGAATGAAATAATACAACTTTAATTTAAAATTATTACGTCTATTAAACAAAAGAGACTAAATTTCAATAATATTAAAAAAATATTGTCTTACAGAAATATTATATTTTACTTTTTAATTACCAGTTAAGCTATTACAATTTTTAATTAACACTACATGATTTTGATGCAGGGAATAGTAACTATTACATTTTTTATGAAATTTCATAATGATATCATTTTCGAAAAACACACATAAAATAATTGAAATCAATTAACAACATGAACAAGACACTCTTATTAGTTTTTAAATCTTTTATATTTTTCAGACCTATAAAAATATATCACATTTATCTAATAGTAAAAAAAATAATATCAAACACCTTTTCACGATCCGTAAAAGCGTTAGTTTCAATTTGAAATAATAGAAAAAATATATTGTGTTATAAAAATATTTTTTTGCTTTCTACTAAATAACAATCAAAATGAATCTGTTTAATAACAATAAATAGTAATACATTTATATCTACAATTTATAAAGTGTACACAATTTAATATAGTATATAAAATACGATGCAGTATCGTTTAGGTTTTATATTGGCATGGAGCACAAGGAACATCAACTAAAGACATATTCTGGTCGTCACATCGAGTGGTAAAACGGTAAGCATTCATGTCAGCAAATATCACAAAAAATATATGTGTGTATATATATATATATATATATATATATATATATATATATATATATATATATATATATATATATATATATATATATATATATATATTTGTATCGCGTTTCTGTGTCGCGAATGAATAATACGATATCGTCGTATAAATAAGACGAAACGGAACGGAACGTCGTAACACCCCCTCGCCGGACGGTTTATTGCAGACAATTGTCATTTGTCACACGCCCGTGCAACTCGTGTTCTCATGAAACGAGCGGTCTCTACCTGTGCGTGACGACACCTCACTCATCCATCATCGTAGGAAGTTTTACTTAAAGCCGCTAACTTTTTTGTTGTATATTCGCTAGTGTCTGATTTCAGTATTTCCGCTAGTGGTATGTTTATTAAATTTGGCACCGGCGATCACGTTTTATATTTATACGTGCATGGATGTGTTTCTCATTCATCAATATAGCAGATTTTAAATTCATATTTTAAATATGGAAACGAACTTTTTTATTTAACATATTTTTGACGGTGCATAATTTATAAGAGGTAAAAGAGAGTAAATGACTGTTTAATCTACCATATTAATATTTATAATCATTTATAATTATTTATTTATTACTTTACATATATAGGGTTTTCCAATAAGCACTTCAGAATTTTAAATGGGAATAAAACAAAAAGTATTTAATCAATTAGTTATTTTTTCACTTTTAAGCATATTCTCTGGCATTAATGATTGAACACAATTTCACTCATTTGACCACCATGACTTTGCTTGACATAGTCCATTCTTTTAGTCCAATTTTAGTCACTCTTTCATATAATTGTGATCCAATTTCATAAAATACACGTTCAATATTTAATGTTAATATTTATTTTATTTGTGGTTTATAAGCATAAACCAATGATTTCACATAACCCCACAAAAAATAGCCCAATGGAGTTATCTCATATGATATTGATGGCCAATTGATGGGTCCATTTCGTGAAATAATGGGCCCATTAAACTTTTGTTTTAATAAGTCTATTGAAGTTTTTAAAATTTCTAAACGTTGTTAAACGTACCATGATAATTTACCAAACTATACTGTGTTGAAATGTCAAAATGAGTTTAAAAAATGCAAACACAAGTAAAAAAATGCAAATACAAGTTTAAAAAATGCAACTGTCATCAGCTGTCAAAGTTCTGACATTTTTATTGAAAAACCCTATCATATGCGTGATTGTATGTCTCTACGGGTATAGATATTTTTTAAAAAGTCATATTTAAAATTAGAATATTTATAATTTTTAATCAATAAAAAGTTTTAACTTGTGTGAAAGAGAAATTACTTTTTATATATATTTTTTATTATTCTTTACTGATTATAATTATTTTTTAGTTCAATTAAATTATTAATACGTAATTTAGTGGGCATATCAATATATTCTGAGCACTACATTATAAATTTCTTTATTTTTTTAATTCAACATATAATATATACTCAGTATAACTGAGTTCAAAAGTTTATTATAGCTACTTATAAGCTCGAATGATGAAAGTTTCGTCAATAAAATACACATTAGTGAACAGAAAGTATTAATAAAAATTACTAAATATGTCAAATCGTCTGGTATTGTAATAAATGATTAATTATTCTAAAAGTGAATAATCCGTATTGCAAAACTAACAGACATGAATGAATGTAATTACAATTTATAATAATCATATGATATTACTCATTTCAGTTCCAATGTCCACAATGTCAATATTATTGAATTTAGAATTAAATAAAACGTACATTTGAAAACGATGAGAGAGAAGACAATAATGATAAACATCAATAATATTGTAAGAACTTTTAGAATCAAATATACAAAAAACGATAAAAAAATATTATAATAAATTTTCTGTAAAAAATGATACTATTTAAAATATCATGGATTTTTTTTAAAAAAAAATACAAGATGAGAAGAAAGGATATTTTTTTCTTAAACTAAATGGAAAAAATGAGTTTACAAATTTTACGAAAACTATAATATAGTTTGAGAAAGCTGAACAAATTAGAATTTTTATCTTTTTTATTATTGGTTAAAATACAGATTTTTATCTCATTGACTAATTAAAATATATTTTAGATATGTAAAATAATTCACAGGTACTACAACGAAATAAAATATCTTTTATACATTTGATTTAAAATTAAAAATCCAAGTGAAATGCAAACAATTTTGCTTCACATTATTTACGTATGAAAATTACTTGGGTAGTTTACACTATATATATATATATATATATATATATATATATATATATATATATATATATATATATAAGGCCCAAATGAGACTGAATGATGTAATATATAAATCTGAGTGTCTATCTTCAGTTTCTTTTAGGTCCCCTATATAAAATATTTAATTTCGTTTCTGTTAAAATATGCAATATTATCAAAAATTTTCATTCTAAAAACAATTTCACTAATATTTCATATATTTATATATAAAAACTATTTAAAATGCATATTAAAATTATGTTTTATAAACAAATTACATTATTTTTGTGTTCTTACATTAGAACATTAATATTTTTTTGCATATCTAGTATTAATTTATGAAATAACAAATTATATATGAAATGATATGAATTTAAAACTGTGTTTTTTAGATAAATATAAGTTAACAAACAAGTGATAAAAATATCTAGTTAATATTTTTTTATTTGAACTATGTTCCATACAAATTAATAAATTAGTTCTATAAAATAATAAGGAATAAATCACAAAAAAATTTTTCTTTTTTTAAATATATATATATATATATGTATATTAAGTCTACCGGAAAGTTTTGTCCGTTTTTGAACTAAAAAACAAACAATACATTTTCAATATATTTATTAATGTTTACTGAACAATATATTTTTTCCTTTGGTACTTATGACCTCTTCCCAGCGTGATGGTAATTTGTGAATTCCATTTCTGTAGAATGACTTACCTTTGAAACTTGAGATGACATTATCGGACAGAACTTTTCAGTACACCAAATATAAATAAAGGAAAATTTTCCGTTGAATAGAACTAATAAAAAATAATCTGTTAGAAGCATAATGGGAGGTTATTCTCTATGTTGAAATATATTCGTTTTTATTTTGTACAATACTTATGAAAACTAAAATATTAGGGGATAAAGTTTTACAAATATTTTAAAAAGAATATTAGGAATGTTACAAATCATATTTTGGGTAATATAATTGGAAAAGATATGGAACGATTTTTATTAAGCAATGCTATCACGTTTATAATAAGAAAACAAGTTTAAAAACATAATTAATTTTTTTTAATTCCACTAAAATCGATCAAAATTTGATATCAAAATAATTGAATACGATCAGTGTTTTAATCATATCTTTTTTCTATTTCTGGTTATTATAAAAATATTTAATGGTTAACTGAAGTTAGAAAATAAAATCATTATAATAATTTTGAAGGAAAATAGGTCAAATTAAAGCAACATAATATATATTAAATATTGTAACAATAAATTTAAATTGAATAACATTCAATATATAAAAAATTAGAAAAACTCTAGTGGCAAAAAATATATAAAAATTAATAAATCTATGGATGTTAAGAGATACGATATTGAGATGGATAATTTGAGAAAACATATAGAAGAGATCGATAGAAAAATGATAACTTCAATATAGTTCTGAAATCTTTCTAATTTTAATGATAGCAATCATAATATATCGATTGAAGTGAAAAATTAGAAGTTAATTATATTATATAAATGGATTTTTTTTATTAAATTAGTTTTTGTTTTGACTATTATAAAATAATTTTGATGTAAAAATCCTTAATAATAATAACATCATCTTTTAAGCTGCTGAAGAATTAATTAATTTTAAAACCGACAATGGTAATCAGTATATGAAAATTATAAGAGCTTATTTTATTTTCTCTCGCTCTTTAAATATATATATATATATATATATATATATATATATTCTACTCAAATTATTTATTAAAACCTTCTCTTAAATATATAATTGGTTAAATAATATAGGGTTTTTTAATAACAATGTCAGAACTTTGACAGTTGGTGGCAGCCATGTTTAGCCTTTTTAAGCTTATTTTGACATTTTAACTCAGTATAGTCTGGAAAATTATCATGAAACATTTAACACTTTAATAAAGTTTAAAAATTATAAAAACTTATAAAACTCAATGTTCGATTCGTAAAACTTATCGTGCGCTTCGTGAAACTTACGGTCAACACTAAATAAAAAAAATTGCGGAAGTTGAAGTAAAGTCAATCTACAAGTCATTGAACATTGCATCCACAAAAAGAAACTGTCTGGAGTGCGTTACATGCTGATGGTATCATCGGACCATATTTTTTTCAAAATGAAGTTGGAGATCACGTTACAGTAAATGGAGTTCGTTACGGAACCATACTTAATAATTTTTTTTCCAAAAATGATTGAAAATGGTTTACATGATATGTGGTTTTAACAAGATGTTGTTACGTGTCATACATCTTCTGAAACAATGGATTTATTTTAACAAAAGTTTAATGATGAGTCAATTATTTTACGAAATGAACATATAAATTGGCCGCCAAGATTATGTGATCTAACTCCATTGAATTATTTTTTGTGGGGTTATATGAAATCATTGATTATGCTGATAAATCACAAACAACAGACTTATAAAAAATAAACATTGAACGTGTAATCCATGAAATTGAATCACAATTTTGTAAAAGAGTGAATAAAATTGAACTAAATGAATGCACTGTCAAGAGAAGTCGTGGTGGTCAAAAGAGTGAATTTGTGTTCTTTCATTAATGCCATAGAATATGCAGAAAAATGGAAAAATGAAATAACTATTTAATTATCTAAATACATTTTGTTTTATTTTTATTTAATTTTCTGAAGATATTATTGGAAAACCCTATATAAAATTATAGCTTTTAATTGTTCATTTAATAATTTCTATAGAAAAATATTTTAAAATTGTATTATACTTGTTTAATTTTTTAAACATAAAAATCCGTTATTGAGCATATATAAAATTATTCTACCCTGATGATTCTAATTAAATCTTCACTGTTTAAATATTATCATATAATATTATATATTTTAGTTGAATAAATATATTATGAACGTATTATAAATAATTATTTAATAATTTAATGTAAATAAACCAATTTATTTAATATTTCATAATATTTGGTCAAATTGTAATATTTATGAATTTTTTTTCACAAAATTATTTTATTTAAAAAATAAAATTACATTTAAACTTTAGATCGATTTTCATTTCATCTATTTTACAGACATTTCTTAATTAACAAACACTTTAAATATTATGATACTAATAACTAAAACGTGTAATATATACGCTAAATATCATCACTATCAAAACAAGATAATCTACCTATATAAACGTTTATCTTTGTTAATTAGCAAAACATTGTAAAAATAACATATCTCTACATTTACGCAAGCATAAATGTAACATATATATATATATATATATATATATATATATATATATATATATATATATATGTTACAAATTGTATGGTTTAAGTAAAATGACATAACAGGCCTCATATGATAGTGTGGAAAAAGATGAAAATTAGCTATTTTATAGTGTTTAGGATAGTATCCATTATATAAAAAAATATTTTAAACAATAGTCTATTTTATTATACAGATAATAATGAATATTAAAAATCTGCATAGGGTGTAAGAAATAATTTAATGAAAATACAATATTATCTTTCAAAGAAATTCTTGAAATCCGAATAATATCAATTCTAGTATATTGCATATTATTGTTATTCTAATTAATATTCTTTTAATATTAAGTCAACAGTAAATAATAACTTTGTGGAAAATATTTTGAAATTATATTCCAGAAATAAAGAAAAATATCTTTTTCATTGTCAAAAATGAGTTTCATCATAAAATAACACTTCTCCTGGATCAAAAATTTAGTGGTTATAATTTTATTTATATTCTTTCTTTTTAGAAAACGATATGCAATGGCAAATTTACATTAAGAAAAAAAATGATTTTAAAAATCTTGTATTTCCTTATCGTTATTTCTTTTACTTACTAACTTTTTATACAAGTCAGTTTTTTTGTGCATTTTAAGAAGTGATTATACTAACTGGTTATTATTTATAATATACTGTAATATTCAATAAGAAACAAAGTTAATTATTTTTATATTAAAAACGTATATGCATATAATCTTTGTTGTTTGTTCATTTATAGAAATACTATATATATATATATATATATATATATATATATATATATACATAAGTGTATGTAAAGAGGAAAAGTAAGAGATACATACTTCGCGTGTACGTGAAAATTCGTACGTGTTTATTTTTATTTATATTTATATATAATTCAATTTAACGTCAACAGAAAACAAATATTTCATAAAAAGAAACCCGCACGACATAAAATACTTTATTTATTTACAGTTCCTTTTCATTTCATTTCGTGTTTTACGTGTATATTTTATTGTTTATCTGTCAACAGTCAGTCATATTCGCAGGAAAACAACCTCAAATGATACAATGCATTCATAAAATGAATTTATCTGTACGGAAACATGGCACTGAACAATACATAACGGTTTAGTATCTGAAAAACGACAACAGTACATCATACTGTTATATCTGTAACGTTTGCTCTCCTCGATCGAGACAAATTGCAGATATGTTGTACGATACATCTCCCTGCTGTGTACACAAGGAAGTTGGCAAGCCTTCTGGGGGTAGGTAGTGGCGCATTCTTTGGAAACCTAAAATAAAACACATTTCACCGTTGTCGCAAGATTTGGGAATACGATATTACCCGTACTCCGGGCGGCGTCTTGTTCCTGTACCGTCTGTTCTATCGAACAGGAGATACCCTACTGGCGACGCCGTCACGTTAGTCACCGACTTTCTTGCTTGTTTGTTTTGTTTGTTTTGTCGATCATTTCAGACGCGACGAACTGGCTTATTAAATCGACATTACGAGACGGGGATTTGTGGTTTACCAACATCACTAATTTAATGAACGAAAATCTTTCGATAGAATCTTCAGATAACATAGATCAGAAAATAAAAATAAAATATCAAGGACTCGTAATAATAGAAAAAAAAGAAACTTTTAGTTGATTCGATTAGATTATTTTTTTGAAGTGGAAAATTAAACTATAATACAAATTTAATTTGAACGTACTCTTCTGAATATCTAAATTATTATTATAGATTTATCCGATATTAATATTAATGAGGACAAAGAACTTTATAATTTGAAAACATCTTCAAAAATGCAAAATAAATTATCATCATATTTTCAGACAATATTTAAATAAAGAAATTTTAAATATGATAAATATGTTTCTGTAAATATTTAATCTTTTAAGTTTTTTTAAATAATATAAATAAATAAAACTGATTATTAAATGTTATACATACATACATACATACATACATAGATACATACATACATATATACATACATACATACATATATATATATATATATATATATATATATATATATATATATATATATATATATATATATATATATATATATATATATATATATATATATATATATATATATATATATATATATATATATATATATATATATATATATATATATATATATATATATAAAATAAAATAAATACCAATGAATTCATTGTTCAGAATATATAACAGATATAATTAAATTTCTAATAATAAAGACTTTTATATAATATTAATTTCACATTTTTTGTACAGTTTAATAAGTTTATTTTTTATAGAAGAGTGAATATATCTTTATTTAAAATAAAAATAAGAACAAATTTTATATTTAAATATGATAACATTGTTATAAAAGCGGAAAAATACTTAAGAATATTAATGAATATACATTAGATGTCTGTAGGGTATAATTTGTTATTAACATTAAGTTTTCATTGTTCGTCAGATTAATTAGAATATAGCAAACAGCTGCAGCCATTAAAAAATATTTTTATTAAACAATATAGCCTTAATTACTTAATTTCATAACTTTACTATCATTTAAAAAACTATATATATATATATATATATATATATATATATATATATATATATATATATATAAAATACATATAGGGTTATTATATATATATATATATATATATATATAAAATTCAATAGGAATGTCATATATATATTATATAAAATACATTGATATATATATATATATACATAAAAAGCATTTCAATAGGAATGTCAGAACGTTTGGAAGTTTGAGCTTAAAAAAATCAAACGTTTGGTGGCAGTCACGATTGAACTTTTTTAAGCTCATTATGACATTTTAACTCAGTATAATTTGGTAAATTATCATGGAAAGTTTAAGACTTTAACAACGCTTAGAAATTGTAAAAACTTATTATGAAAATCAATTTTCGGTTCGTAAAACTTATCGTGCGCTTAGTTAAACTGAACTCAATTGTCTAAATAAAAGAGCCATTTATCGAATTGTTGAAAAATTTAAAAACAATTTTACTCTATATGATACAGTAGTGCCTGTAAGACTAATAAATGCAAGAAGTGAGGCCAATATTGCTTCTGTTAATAAAAATTCCTAAATGAAGTTGGAGATCACGTTACAGTAAATAAAATGTGTTACCAAATAATGGTTATTGAATTTTTTTTTAAATTTTGAAAATGGTTTGTACGATATGTGATTTCAACAAGACGGTGCTACGTGCCATACATCTATGGAAACAATAAACTTATTGAAACAAAAGTTTAATAAGTCTATAATTTCAGGAAATGCAATTATCGATTGGCCACCGAGATTATGTGATTTAACTCCATTAGATTATTTTATACGTGATTATGTGAAATCATTGTTGTATGCTGATAAACCACAAACAACAGAAACATTAAAAATAAACATTGAACGTGTAATTTATGAAATTAATTCACAATTACGTAAAAGAGTAACTTAAAATTGGACTTAAGAAATACACTACGTCAAGTAAGTCGTGATTATTATATGAGTGAAATTGTGTTCCTTCATTAATGTCATAGAATATTCTAAAAAAAATAAATAAATAACCAATTAATTAAATACGTTTTGTTTTATTTTCATTTGAACTTCTGAAACGTTTATTGAAAAATTTTATATATATATTTATACACCCGTCTCTCAATTTACGCGGAGTATCCGTCCCACGTGGATTTGTTTTACGCAAATGAAAATCGCGTAAATTGAGTCTGTCAGTACAATAGAAAAAATATTGGAAATAAAACCTAGTAAAGTTGTAGAAACACATATTTATTTCACATAACTTAACAAAAAAATAATGACGTTTTAGAAAACAAAAGTAGATAAATTTTATTCGGTGTTACTATCGCTACTGTAATTCAAAACAATCAACCTTTTATATATTTATATCGTGCTTTTATACGTTCAAGTAAGAATTTGCGTCACTCTGATATATAATAAATTCCATGAAAAATTATAAAAATGAAATCTGAGCGCGTATAAAAAGTGCCGCGTAAATCAATAACGCGTAAAAAAGTCCCGCGTAAATTGAGGGACCGGTGTGTGTATATATATATATATATATATATATATATATATATATATATATATTGTGTTGAAAATTAATTAATTGCAATTTTAATCAATGAATTTCCTTAGGTGTCATGGATTGTTTCTAACCCTATTCAAAACTGAGAATTTGTTATGAAATTTGATAGGTATAATTCAAGCTTGATTCAGAAAAAAATTTTGCGTGGTTTGGTTAAAAAGTGTTTTTCTGACATCAACTTAAAAATAAAAAATCAAACGAGTATTGTCATTATATTTTGCTCTATTATTTACATAAAGGAAAAAATCAACGCAAACTCATAAAAAGTTATGTGCTGTGTATCACAATGATGTTTTAACAGAAAGGCAGTGTCAGCATTGGTTTGCTAAATTTTATTCTGGTGATTTTCCACTTAAAGATGAATATCTTTTTAGCCATTCAGTTGAAGTTAATAATAACAAAATCAAACAAATAAGTAAAGAAAATCGTCATAACACATCTTGAGAGATTGAAAATAAGTTAAACATATCACTAGAGTTATAAATTATTTGAAACAATGTAGTTAGGATAATAAGTTCGATATTTAGATACTACATGAACTAAAAGAAATTCATTTCAACTAACGAATAAATATCTGCTATTCCACTCATGAAACGTAAGAAACATTATTTATTTTTGAAACAACTAAAATAAGCGATAAAAAATGGATTATTAACAACGTTTAGCAAAAAATATTGTGGTTGCAGCTTAGTGAACTAGCTCAAAACACATTAAAAATAGATATTTATCAAAAGAAGATGGTGTTATTAGTTTAATGGAATTAAAAAGGAATTGTATTTTTTGACTGCTTTTAAGGTACAAAACGATCAATTTGAATGTGTACTTTTCGATAGTTAACTGATTTGAATGATGAATTGCAATTGAAATGTCCATGATCAGTGAAATGTAACAGTGGTATATTCCATCATGACAATTTTATCTTTAGTCACTCGCCAAAAATTATTGGAGCTTGGTTGAAATGATGCCACATCTACTAAATTTATGAGACTGCACCATTGAATTACCATTTATATTGTTCCATTGCCAAACTATTTAAATGATGAAGTTTTACTTTAGATAAGGCTACCGAACCTTATTTTGACCAGTTTTTCGCTTAGAACGATCAAAAGTTTTTTAAGCACAGAATTATGAAAATGCCTGAAAGATGGAAAAAGGTAGTGGGACAAAATTATCAATACATTAATGAGTAAAAGTTATTTCATTCCATGAAAAAATCGTCTTTCATTTACTTAAAAAAACATTATTTTTGTATATTACTTATTTGTTAACTCAATATATATATAGTCAATAATATTATTAAATCATTAATCGAAATTTATAAGAAACTAATAATTTTACTTCTTAAAATAGTTCATTTCCATTTAAGAAAAAAATGTTTTTATATATTAGGTCTTGTATATGAAATGTCGGATATTTTAATTAGAAATCAGACATTTCATACTACGAGGGTAGTCCCATAAGTACCCGGCTTGACCTAGAGATGGCGGTAGTTGTTTGAAAAAATCACTGTATTAGAAAGTACACAATCTACAAAAGCATATGTTTCAAGTTTGAGGACGCCACGTTGTTTAATATTTGTTAGGCAGCCATCAATAGTGAACGTTTTCAGTGAATTTGTGAAAATGGAGAAAATTGGTCATCGTTTCGTGATACATTACTTTTATTTGAAAGGACTCAGCACAACCAATATAAAAGCTGAATTGGATTCTACTCTTGGTGAGTCTGCTCCTTCGTTTACAACAGTGAAATATTGAGTAGCAGAGTTTAAACGAGGCCATACGAGCTGCCAAGACGAGCATCGCAGTGGTCGACCAAATAAGGTGACGACTCCAGAAATGGTGAAGAAAATCCACAAAGCGGTACTGGATGATCGTCGACTGAAAGTACGCGAGCTAGCAGACATAGTAGGCATTTCAAAAAGTGCGGTACATCGCATATTATCTGAAAATTTGGACATGAGAAAGCTGTGTGCAAGATGGATGCCGCGTTTGCTCACACTCGAGCAAAAACAGTGTCGTGAAGATGTTTCAATTGAGTGTTTAGCGAAGTTTCACAACAACAAAGCAGAATTTTTGCGCCGTTTCATAACCACGGATGAACCAGGGGTCCATCACTTCACATCCGAGACAAAAGAACAATCAAAACAATGGACTGAAAAGGGAGAACTGGCTCCAAAGAAGGCGAAGACCGTTTCATCTGCAGGCAAGGTCATGGCGTCGATTTTTTGGGATGCGCATGGGATAATTTTCATTGACTATCTTGAAAAAGGAAAAACTATCAACGGCGAGTATTATGCGAACTTATTGCAACGTTTGAGCGAAAAAATCAAGCAAAAACGGCCGCATTTGGCTAAGAAGAAAGTGTTGTTTCATCAAAACAATGCACCAGCTCACAAATCCGTTATTGCAATGGCCAAAATTAATGAATTAAAGTTTGAATTACTACCTCATGCACCCTATTCGCCAGATTTATCCTCCTCGGATTATTTTCTGTTCCCAAACTTGAAAAAATGGCTCAGTAGTCAAAGATTTCCCAACGATGAAGAAGTGATGTCGGCAGTTATGGGTATTTTGAGGAGAAAGACAGTTCTTATTACAAAAAGGGTATTGAACTTATTGAACATCGCTGGGAAAAGTGTATAGAGCTGAAAGGAGATTATGTTGAAAAATAAATATATTTTTCCAAAATTTTTGTGTTTTCTTTGTTGGGTCGGGTACTTTTGGGACCACCCTCGTACACGACTAATAGAAATAATGAAGCTTTAAAATATAATTTACTATTTAGTAACGCACATATATTATTCTTTTTGATTGCCTATTGAAATAATCATGACAGATAATACTATGCGAACAAATATGCTAATGAATGTAGTGGAAGTTTTATTTTAATTCTAAAATAATTATAACAACTCCTAAAATAGCAATTTGATCAAAAACGGGTCGAGGTCGTTTAGATAAACTGACTCGATACGCACACATTCAATTCGCATATCAGATCCGGTTTACGAACATTTATCATCGAGAGATAGTTTTAATCAAGAGACTTATTCAAAACATTTACAAAAAGGTTAGACTTATATATATATATATATGTACGTATGTATACATATATTAGTAAATAAAACACATATATTAGTGAATAAAAGTTAACAAATGAGTGAATAAATCGGATAATTAGGTTCTATATGTATATAAGAGGGTCAGTTAAATATAAACTGAAATTTTTCCTATACTCTTTACTAAATTAATATTGTTTAAATATATATAAAAGTTATTTGTCTATATAATTTCCGTTAACATTTAAACACTTTTGCCACCAGATTGGCAATTATTTGATTCTTATATCATAGAAAGTGTTGGGGCGTATCCGAAACCTATTGCACATAAAGTATTCCACTTTTGTACCATTTTTGAATGATTTATGTCCAATGATTCTTTAAATAGTTTAAATAAATTGTAATCATATGACAATAAGTCTAGACTGTAAGTATGATGTTCGACAGTAGTTTAGTGCATTCATGTTAATTTCAATTTTAGCAGTCTGATCTGCATTTAACTTGCGTAGAACCCATTGTATCGAGATTTTTCGAAACTAACTAATTCCGAATAATAGACTTCACACTGTCATTGTTTGTTCCAATTTATTTACAAATTTTGTCCACTATTAACCACTGGTCTTCTTCAATAAAATCTCGAATTGCTTAATGGGGATATTCTTTTATTTCAATATTGAATATAAATGATTTTTGGATTTTTTTATAAACTTAAAATGTCAGACGACTTTACAAATTATATTTTATTTTATTGATATGTACAGTATACACAGTGAAAATTTCAAGCAAAAATCTCCAAAATAATCACGAGTTTTACACACTTTTGCAAATCTCTGACGAAATTTACTTATCATATGGTTATCAAGATATCTCTACTTTTGGTGCTTCGAAATGAAAAAATCAGAATTAATTTCATTCGGAAAACTCGCTGCTATTGTATAAACTAAGATTATTAAAATATATTGATAAATGGAAAATTGCGTACAATTTAAAAAAAATCAATTTTCAGCAAAAAACAATCGAAGTTTACATCCGATTCTATTTATCCTAGTTCACACAATAGCGACATTAATCACGGACAAAATGAGCTATCATATATAACATTAAATCTACTAGTTCCAGAGATATCTTGTCAATTAGTTTAAAATAAATGGTTTCGAGAAAATATCATTTAAAGTTTTTAATGTTGAATAAAGTTACATATGTTTAACCACTATAATTGCTCATATCTTTTGAACTATTTCGAATTTCTAGAAAATTTTTTTACGTACGTATTTTTTAGGATCCAATGAGTAATAATAGCTATAAATAAAAAAATAGATTTTTTTGTACTTGATTCATGAGAATACCCCCTTTAATAGTGTCTGGCCTGATACTGGACCTAGAGCGACGTGGATGCATAAGTTTTGCACGTCATAACTCATACCAGTAAATGCATTATGCCATTTAAACACTTAAGTGTTCGATAACGTTTCATTCTCAAACTGCTCATATAATCTTACAAAATCTCGATCGGTTTCACATTTTCATTCCTTAAAAACTATTATAATATGTTGTACAAAGGCAATAGACAGTACTTGGTCATTCATAGTACTAGATACTAATGAAACAAATCCGAATTATATGCACGTTAAGAAGGGAGTCTAAACACTCACTAATATCTCCACTTGGTCTTAGTTGCGAACATGTGGTTATTCAGCAGTACAAAGAAAGTTCGGTTTATTGTTTGTTTTGAAACTATAGCGAATTCACTTTAACACAAATAAATTTTTATCCCCAACACCCTAATAGTTATGAAGTATTTAATAATCACTTATTGTTCACTTTTTGTTTATAACAATAGTCGGCTCATGTGCACTTCGATGGCGATGGAATTATCTTTGAACAAAAAGGTTATGACGATAATGGTATCGCTATCGAAATGCGCATTAGCCGACTATTATTATAAACAAAAAATGAACAATGAGTGATTATTGAACACTTCATAACTATTGTGATGTTGGAAATAAAAATTCATTTGTGTTAAGGTTCGGTTTATATTTGACTAACCTTTGTATGTAAATCAAATGGAACTAAGACAAAGTTAAAAAAGCGACAGTGAATTTAATAAATAAAATTACTTTTTTATGAATCATTTTTCTTAAAAAAAATTAAAAATAGAAATATTTACAAATAGTTACTGATAATTTTTTATATTATTACAATATAACTTACAAAAATAATGTTGAAATGATTAATAATTTAGTGAAATTAGTTTCTGAAAAACAACTATACATTTGATTGTTTATTATTATCACAAATATACAATTGTATACTGTAAATATAAATATTTACTGTGTATATTTTTCAATCGCCATAATAGTAATAATTAAGTGATAGACATTACATAACAAATAATTTAATTTATAAATTATAATACAAAAGTTATAGTGAAAAAAATAAAAATTAAATTAAAATTTTAAAATTCCAAAATTAATACCAAGAAAAATTCAATAAAACAAGTCATTTAGGTAGAAAATTATTGAATACTATCTCTCTAATCAAACAAAAATGCTACAATAAAAAAAAGGTGCAGTGGAAATTGATCTTTTTTTTAATTACCATAAGAATAAAGGCTACATTTAGTTCAAAAACGTTGGTATTGTACAATGTTAATTTTAAAAAAAAAACTTTTTAAAAATTAACAGAAATATACAGCATAACACCTATTAATAATATTTCAATCACTTAAAACAAGATTGAAAATATTGATTGATTATATTTCAGATTAAACAATATTATTGATTATGAGACGAATATAAAATGATTACAATTATTTTAATTCAAACAATATTTATTATTTATTAAAAGTGTGATGAATTCACTTTCAGGCAAATTAATTATTACTCCAACATCACAATATTTTAGGAAATATGTAATAATTACTTATTGTTCACTTTGTTTATAACAACAATAAGTTGTATAATGTGGGTCGCTGATGATGATGGAATTTACCGTAAATTGCGCATTAGCTTTATTATAAACAAATATCATCATTATTATAAACAAACCAAGTGAACAATTAGACAATATTGAATATTTTGTAATATATTATGGTGTTGGGTGATAATTCCTTTAAGCAAACATCATTTACTATAAACGTGCACTAGAAATGTATTTACAAATCTTAATCTCGTGTAACTGACAGAAGCATGCGGAAATTTACTGTCAACGTTTTGACATTTGCTCCACTGACAACTTCGAGTTGACACCGGGTCAACGTAAATTTTCCAGCATGAGTAATAAGAAGGTTACAGTCAGTTCTGTGAACAAAACCCTGTAGATCACGTTTAATTTTTTTTAGTATATTCCTATTTAGAGTGACATCTTACCTTATTTTTAGTACTGAACAGTAATACATATTCTTTTATTTTTTAAAAATTACATATTCTTTTTTATTACATAGATTTCATAACTCGTCCGTTAAATATTTTTTTCTTTATTTGATTTTTAAGTAATCGAACTATATTTTTTTTGGTCAAAACTCCGGAAATGTTATTACTAAATCTTTAGTACATTTCTGTCAATATAGGAAAAAGGAACAATATTTTTTGTAAGTATTTACTAGAATGTAATTCATAACAATATTTCATTTATTAAAAACCATTTTTTCTCAATATTAAAACAAATATCCAATACTTTTTTAATAAAAATACTAATTTTTGAAAATGATAAATTCTTTAATTATATTCAATTATTTTCGTTAATTGTTACTAAATGATTTTTTATTTAGTAATCTGATATGACAAAATCTGAAGTTTTTGGTACATAATTTTTTCTCTAATGTCATTGTAATGTACATTTTTGCATAGTCTTGTTAAATTATATTGTAATAATATTAATTCCCATTTTTTTAAAAAAATATTTTATTTAAATTATAAAAAAATAAATTTTCATTCAACTCCAGAAAGTATCTGTCAATAAAAAAATTCTATCTTGTATTTTTTATAAAATTAATTTACGAAAGTTTCATATACAGAAACATATTCTCTTATTTTTCATAAGTTTTCATTTTCAAGAATTATTTTATCGAATATATAACAAAAAATATCAGTGGCTCTAAAAATTAAACGAATGGTGTCGTATAAAAATATGGTTAGAAATATCATTAGATAGATTATTTCACTTAATTTGTGAGAAATATTTGCTATATTAAAATATAAGTTTAAGTTCTTGAATGTGATTGGAAACTAATAATTTGAAAATTATTTCGAAACTAACAATTTAAAAATTATTTCACTTGACGCAATGTCTTTTTTTACATACATTTAATTTATATTTTCTACTCTAAACTTGGAACATTATATTTGATAAGTGTGAATATACATCATATTTGATAAAAAAAATAGTGCACAATTTGGAATAGCGAGTACCCTATTGATATTTTTTTATATTTATAAATAAAATAATATTCTTTTGGATACTTTATTAACTGTAATGGTAACAAATATTTGATATTATTTTAATATAATGAAATGAGAAATGGATTCAATTTTTGTTTTATAAAGAATATCCCATTAGTTTCAGATAAATGATTTATTACAACATAAATGTAGAGAATTTTTAGAAGACTGGATTTTTTAAAAAAATAATTTTTGCTTCCTTTTTATTTTTAATTACTCATTCTTAATATTACTTAAAATTTTGTTAAAAAACTTTCAATCGGTAGTTAAACGATATTAAATATTTGATAATATTTTTTTAATAAGTAGTTAATTTTAAAATACGTTCAATTATAAAGTAAATTTAATTATTTATTATCTTAATTTGTAATAAATTTATGATAATATAATCTAAAATAAAATCTATGTTTGTAAAAAATACATGTTTTACTGTTAAAGACTAAAATATTTCCTCTATATCTTGATACAATCGGTATGTTCAAGCCGGTACTGTTAAACACACCGTGAAACACTGCGAAACTTGAGAATGTCTTTACGTGCTGAACATAGTGTATACAGTCATATCGAGCGTTTCGCATAGGTCGATATTAACGCGATGCTCCGGTTTTGTTCGAATCTTTGACGAAAACGGAAGAGAGAAAAAGGTTAGGTTAGGTATTCCACCTACACAAATGTTCCACCGTTCGACTGCGTCCCCACGCACACACATTCGTATAGAGCGCGTGTAAAATGTATGTTTTGTTGCTTTAATAACTTTGTCCATTATTTATTTTTTACCCTGAATTACGTTGTTGTACTGTAATGTTAGTATGAGTACCTGTGTATATAATCGAATTAAACATAAAAAGCCAACATTCACAGGGACATGATTAAATTTCAAACGTAAAATATGACAATGGAATTTGAATAGTAGGTTTTTTTTTGTAAACAGCTTTATTTTCTTTATTAAAAATATATGTAATTTTATTTTGTACATTTTTATTAATTTATCTTTAGAGGTAACGAAATATCATAAAATATTCTTTTTGCATTAAAAAATTCATACATGTCAATAATTCATATGAACAATACTATGGAAAACGAAAAGATTTTGTAGATAAATATTTTAATAAAACACAAAAATATATTTCAATTTTCATCCTTTTTACATATATTCAAAGTAGATTCTATGTGTCAAATAAAATAATTTTATAATTTAATATTTTTAGGAACTATTTATTGTATTTTTAAACATTGAAATGTCAATGCATCTCACTGTAAATCAATGAAATAACCATTGCAATATATTATCTGTGAATAATATATTTCATCAATGCTTACACTTATCATTTAACATTCAATTACAATCTTCATCGTATAATTGTAGTAATAGAATAATTGCAGGAACAAAACTGTTAATTTATTGAACAGTATAATTGCAATGTTGAAGAGCACTCTTTCTCGCAATAAATTATTAATGATTGACATCGAAAAAGCAAGGAATCATTTTAATACCTTTAAAGTATTATAAATTGAAAAAAATAAGAGAAGATAAAGAAAACTATAGATTTTAAAAGAGCACCCATATTCATAAGAAATACATAAATAATTATAAATAAATATCTATATCTACAGTATGTACATTTATAGAGAATGCTTCCCCTCACTCTCACTCTCTCTCTCTCTCTCTCTCTCTCTCTCTATATTATATATATATATATATATATATATATATATATATATATATATACATATATGATTATCCAAACGTGACGTCTAGATTTGTGTTTTATTAAAAAAAATATGTATATCAGGTGGTGTGTATAGTTTCTTTTTAATAAAACATAAATTTAGGCGTCACAGTTGGATGACCCTATGTGTGTATATATATATATATATATATATATTTGTGTATATGTATATATATATATGTATATAGCTAATATAAAATTAATATTTTGTTGCATTACCATTATTGTAATTATAAATGTACATTATCTCTGTTGATGATACTAATGATTAAATTAATTTTTCTATAAATTCTCAAAATATTTTTCATCAAGTTATACAAAGTATGGAGTAAAGTTGGTTATTAACCCTTTAACTGTTTATGTCGAGTATACTCGTCAGAGCGAAACGAAAATTTTTCGCATAATGTCGAGTATACTCGTCGTGAAGATAAAAAAAATCGTATTCGTATTATTATTAAACGAATCAACTTTAATTTTTTTCCCTGAAAAGGGGCAAATAAAGATCTTTTAAAAAATGTACATTTTAGAATATTCGTTAGTCTGGCAACCTTATTTATTTTAATACACAATAGCTTGTATTAAGCTGAAATAACAAATTCTGGGGAAGTACCGTTACAAAACTTTAAATCTTTAATTAAATCTTAATTTAAATTAATTTATTTTAAATCTTAATTTAAATCTTTAGTTTTGTAACTTAGATTTCTTGAAATTCAGTTGGTCTTTTATTGCTTCTGTTTTCATTCCTATAATGCCTTAATTTTATCTTTGTGTATTTTTTTTATCAATGAAATAAATTTTGTTTGTTAACAACGAATAAAAATATATATTTTCTAAAAAACCAACACGGAACTTTTGATTTTTAATCATAATTGCCTACTTTTATAGGCAGAAACATTTTACTCTGTTTATGTCGAGTATACTCGTCTTCGCTGGAAAATAATTAAGCAGGCAGAAAAAATTTTTCGAAATAAAATTAAACAGTTAAAGGGTTAATGAAATATGCATCTTGACCCCATTTTTTTCAATTATCAATCTTCTGATTATTCTTTACTGGAGATTAAAGATTCTAACATTGTATTGATCAAAAATATACCTTGATATTGTGTTAATAGAACAAACTTTTTATAAATTTTTCGGAATACTTACAAACGTTATCATACTGGTATACACAGTGAACTGTCATTTATTTCTCTGAAAAAAACAACATTACGTTCTTCTGTATATTTTTTATATTCAAAACGATTTATTACCGCCTTTATTTCATACAAGAAACTCACGCTATTGGCAAAAAAGCAAATTTTTTCTAGCGTACTTTCTTCACTATGTCTTACAACTGTCTGATAATAAGGAAAATTCAATCTCTTTTCAACAGGTCACTTTACGTAGTACATTCTGTTTGAATCTACTATTGCGTTTAGACTCATCACTAAATAACACAGTTTTTCAATTTGTAACATCTATTTTTATTAATAAATTTCAGATGTGATTTCTTGTATTTTCCACTAAGTAATAATTCTTAATTGGTATTTTGCTGCAGAGATAAATTTTAATGAGTAATCGTTGCATGGTTCAAAAACATACTTCTAAATTTAATTTAATTTTTATGTTTGCTGCTTAATTAAAATAATCAAACTTGATTGAACATAAAATTAAATTTTTATTTTTGATCATTTATTATAGATGACTGAAACGTTGTTTCTAAAGCTTCTAGTGTGAAAACATTAAATGATTCTGTTATTCACTTATTTATTTGTGTTTAATTTCTTATTAATACTGATTTTGGGAATGTTCATTATAATACATTTGTAAAGGTTTTAATTGCAAATCGTTACTATAAATTTCTCGTGATATTTTTTCCAGAATATTTATTTACTTTTTAAAATAAATTAGATAAATTTTAAATATTAAAAATCTATTCATTCACCTCGAAACAGAATAAATAGTACTGAATTATATTTCTAACATAATTTTTCCACGCGCTTCATCTAAAAGAAAATTTCGTTAAACGTACAAACTGACAACGGTGGTTGCTTGAATTTTGTCACTCTTTTTTTTATATAATTTTCTGGAAAAAATAATATTGACACATTAACAAAATAAAAGTAACATTGTGATCACATTTTTAAATAAGAAATAGTAATCAATATTTTTTTAAACATTATTATTTTTAAATATAAATAAATTCATGCATGTACTCACTTAGTACCCTAATTTTTACCAGAATGTGTCTGTGTCTGTATATGTATGTATGTATGTATGTATGTATGTATGTATATATATATATATATATATATATATATATATATATATATATATATATATATATATATATATATATATATATATATATATATATATATATATATATATATATATATATATATATGTATATATATATATATATATATATATATATTTATTTCTTAGGTCATTTTTGAATTTAGTAATATAATATAAACTAACCAAAATATCAAATACGAGAGTCGTTTGATAAGTATGGTAAAAAAGTAAGAAAAAATAAATAGAAAAATTAAATTTAAGTAATTAATTAATTAAATTAAATAATAAATAAATTTACCATACTTATCAAACGACCCTCGTATTATATTTTTATGATAGTTTTTATATAATAATAAATATGTTATATTTCCATATATTGCAAATAAATAACTTATATACTTCAATTTTGAAATTTAATTAAAATATATTTAAAAATGCATAAATGAAGTACCATCATAAATCGAGTTTTTATTATCAATCTTTGCAACCTGCGGGCGTCAAATTGGCGAGTTTTTGGTATCAACTATTAAATTAGTACAATATATAGCAGCGTTCCCCACAGTTTTTCGATCAAGGACCAGTATTTTTTGTAAAAATTTTACGCAGCCATCTTTTATGTAAAAAAATATATCATATTATTAAAAGTGCTAATTTGAGACCGGATTTTTTTTCTGCGGACCGGTACTGGACCGCGAACCACAGTTTAGGAAACGCTGGTATATATAGTTTATCAAACAGTAAAACTAAAGTATTCCAAAATAAATCACGTATAAGTAATAATAAACTCAGGTAATAGTCCTATGACTTCTAGTTTGTTTAGCCTTTTACTTTACTATAAATTATATTTTAAAAATACAATTAGAAAGCATGTGCATGATATCAGTACATAGGGAAAGATATATAAAATAAAAATACACTACTCTTACATAAAAATGAAAAATAAAAACAAATTCAATTTATTTCAAACAGTTGAAATTTCATATATTTTTAATCGAAAAGAAATAAGCAGTGGCAATATGTTATTTTTTTAAAAAAATGATACAAATTCAAATACAAGAACAATATCATAAAAACAATAAATCATATTTTTCCACTTAAAGTAACAGAATTCTTGGATACATGAAAATAAACATTTGCAGATACGCATTATATATATACGTAATAAAATAAAAAAAAAGTCGAGCACTAGTTGAAGATACATTGAGAAAAGATAAGAAAATGCATAACAAATTACACTCATGGAAATTATGTCTGAATTAACTGTGGAACAAGATTACCGGTGACCGGATTAGTAATGGTCGACTGTATAAATTTCCATACTTTAATACTATTTAACCAAATTTTTTTTTATTCTTTTCTTAAGAAATTAATTACGTTGAGGTCTCAGTATATCTAATATTAAATGATATGTAATTTTAATTGGAAGTTACATATTGTTTAGATTTAATTTAGAATATTATAATAACCAAAAATATTAATTAAAATATTGAATATTCTATATTTTACAATAAATATTGATTTTTATATTCTATTAAAATAAATAATTTTAAAAATGTCCATAATAAAATAAATTATTCATTCCATTCATTTGCATTAAAAGATTAAGAACTTGTTGCACGTGAAATAAAATTCTTCGTTCCTTTTTAATTCATGGAACACGTTCCTAAAGAAAGAAAATAAGAACCTACGAGGTCTATTAATTTTATCATTCCAAGTGCACAGACAGTACAGCAGACTATGTCATTGTCGAAAGTGATAATGCTGTTCATGCTGGAGATAAGGCTAGTCCCGCAGGAGTTTGTCGGGTTCGCGAACCGCGTGTACCGCCATCCATACATCTGGACGAGAGAAACGGGACAACGTCGTGTAAAGAACTGCGAATTGATAGATGTATTGGAAGGAGTAAATCGTGACGAAGCGATAGGGGAATATATCAGGTCAGAGAATGTCTATTCAGATTCTCGTTTGAGCGTAACGTTTTTCCCAGAGTTTTGATATAAAAGACTTGAATCTTTATTCAGATTCAATACACGATAAAGCTAGTTATTTATGCTCCTCGTTATGCTCTATGGGTTATTTTTGATTTGATGACTTATGATAATCTGATATTGGATTCTATGTGATTTTCATGTCAATTATTTTGATCATAAAGTTGTGTGCATGTACTTTCCACATACATACATACATAAATAACTATATATATATATATATATATATATATATATATAAATAACTATATATATATAAATAAATAACTATATATATATATACATATATCATAAATAAAAATACATACATACACAAATATACACGTACACATATTTTATAGAAAATTCTTGTTTCTATTTATTTAAAAATTATTAATTTACTTTTCTGTGAACGTATTACTAAAACAGACATCAAAAAATTCTATAAAAGTGTTCACTAATTACTTTTAATAATCCAAATTTATATGACCACTAAATTATCATCCAAGTATTGTATTTCAAAATTAGTATTACGATAGAATTAGTACCAGATATTAAAAGCAAGAAAAGATTGTAATGTTGTCATTTATCAAGTAAAGAAAAATTGTTTAAATATCATAAAAGGTAATGTGATTCATTTAGTTTTAGCAGTTTCAGAAAATTATGAAATTAGATAGCAAAGTATATATTATTCGTTCAAGGTTACTTTTATAAGAGAACACGAAATATAAAAAATATGATATACGAGGACACATTGAAATTAATGAATACTAAAAAAATCGTTGTTTGATGAAAATATATAAAAATTTTAGAAAATTTTGATAATCAAGTTATATATATATATATATATATATATATATATATAAATACATGTGAATACTTAACATATCTATCTTCTTACTTTTAAAAAAAGTGCTTTACCTCCGCCTCTGACGTGATATGAAAATTTCGTTTCCAAACTTCCACGAAATTTTCTGAGAATTACCGAACTACAAATTTTATGGAATATTAAAATTAACAAAAAATAGAAAAAATAAATAGATTTTTAAGAAAAATTTTCGACAAAGATAAATTTTAGTTACATTGCTATTATATATATATTAAAATAAATTCTGAAACATTAACATAGTTTACTAAACGTTTTATTTTTCACCAATCATTTACTTTGTTAAATAGTAATAAATTCAATAGTCAACGAGCAAAGCAAGCCCTCTGGTAAGTAAAAAATAAAAATATTGTCTTAATTTAATTTCAATATTAGTTTATACATTTCAAAAATAACCTCAACATCAAATAAGAACTGATTTTTAGTTATATTTTAATAAAAAGTATATTACTTGATTGTAATCAAAAAAGTATTAACAAAAGATTCAGAGATATAGATTTTTAGTATGGGGTCATCCAAATGCAACAAATGAATTTGAATGTATTTTCAAATGACATAATAAACCGTTTTGTTTTAGTAGGTTACAATTTTAACCATGAATAGGTAATTTTGCTAGTTGGATTATTAAACAACTTACAACAGATCCATTAATTTCAAGCAAAATTTTTTAATGATGAAATTCATTTCATACTGAATGAATTCGATAATAAGCAAAATTATCGTATTTGGGCTGATTAAAATCCTCGTGTTATTCATTAAAAAATGTTACACCTACAAAAAGGCACCGTTTGATGTGCATTTTCAACAAATGAAAATATTGGACCATTTTTTTCGAAGATAATGCTGGAAATGCTATTACTGCGAACACTGAGCAATACCAATCAAAGTTGAGTAATTTTTTATAGCCAGAATTAAATGATATTGATATGTCCAATGTTTATTTTCAGCAAGATGGTACACCACATGCCACACAACTCGAGGAAATATTCAATTTTTGCGATCGAAATTTCGTTAACTTGTAATTTCACGAAATGAAGATTTCAATTGGGCTCCAAGATCATGCGATTTAACACCATTAGTTTTTTTCGTGGTGTTTTTTTTTTTGAAAAGTCAAGTCTATGCTAACAATCGACAAACAATTAATGACCTAAAAAACAACATTCGAGTTTCAATTTGTGAAATAAATCCAGACACATGTCCAAAAGTTATTGAAAATTTCGATATTTGAATTGATACCTGCAGATGCAGTCATGGTGAAAATTTGAACAAAATTCTGTTCCACTTATAATTGTAATAAATCACGGTATCATTAAAAAAGAGCTTAAAAAAATTTCAAATATTTTGTGTTTTATTGAAAAGAAACATCTAAGCGACGAATTTGAATTACCCTGTATAATCATTCCTAAATAAATTTCATTTATGAAACTTGATAACGAAAAAAAAGAAAATTAAAAATCTATGAGTGCAATTCCCTAATTAAAAAATTAGGAAATATTATAAATTACGAAAGTTTTACCAATTTTAGAAACAAATCAACATTTTATTTAATTTGTACGGATTCTTTTTTTTTAAAAAAAAGAAAAACAATATATATATATATATATATATATATATATATATATATATATATATGCAACAAAAACAATACATTTATAAAGAAAAATTAAAGTAAGTTACCTCTATGAAATACCGTAAAAATAATAAATCAATATAATATAGATTTTTAAAACGAATATTTTTAATTCATTCTACATTTTACATTATATATATATATATATATATATATATATATATATATATATATATATATATATATATATATATATATATATATATATATATATATATATATATATATATATATATATATATATATATATATATATATATATATATATATATATATATATATATATATATATATATATATATATATATATATATATATATATATATATATATATATATATATATTTTAACATTTAATCTATTTATTATTATTGTTAAATATAAAAAGTTAAATGAAAGTTTCATTTTGTATAGCGGAATATCGATAAAAACATATATTATTAACGTTCAATTCAATCATTGTTGAAAACTTACATACGAGTAATGTAATATAACATTACACGAGATATAGATTTTTTCGATGGGAATGTTATTAGCGTCCACGAAAGCTATCATACTACACCCTCCCTTTAATGATTTACACTTAATTTATCACATGTGGTTATTAATTAGTTTCCACTAGAGTGTACGTACACTGGAGGACGTGTTTGTAAGTAATACCGCTACTTGATATGAAAGAGGGTTTGTTGATGTAATTAAAAATTTTTGAATAATTATTATATATGAATTATTTATTCGAAAGTACATCATACCATTACATTTGAACGGAAAACACGTTCTACTACGAAAATTGTTGCTGAACAGTTGAATTAATTTATCAAAATATTGTGCTAATGGTAACTTGTTTTGAATTTTACGAAATGAGTTGTTTTTCTCTA
>CP092087.1:55010871-55053371 GCA_029203775.1 Neoneuromus ignobilis | reverse complement strand
TGAAATAATTGACTCATTAAATTTTTGTTTCAATAGTCTATTGTTTCTGTAGATTTATGGCACGTAGCAACGTCCTGTTGAAATTACATATCATGCAAACCATTTTCAATCATTTCTGGAAAAAATGTCATTAATCATGGTTCGTAACGTACTCCATTTATTGTAACGTGAACTCCAACTGAATTTTGAAATTTTCGCTAACAGAAGCAATATTGGCCTTACTTCTTACATTTCCTAACCTTACAGGTACTGCTGTATCATGTAGAGTAAATTTGTTTTTAAATTTTTCAATAATTCTATAAATGGCATGTTCATTTGCATGATTGTGTTAAGTTTCACGAAGCACACGATAAGTTTTAGGAATCTAACATTGATTTTTATAATAAGTTTTTATATTTTTCAAGCATTGTTGAAGTTTTAAACGTTCTATGATAATTTGTCAAACTATACTGAATTCAAATGTCAAATGAGTTTAAAAAAATCAAACATGGCTGCCACTAGCTGTCAAAGTTTTGACATATTTATGGAGAAATCCTGTCTGTGGTGCGTGTGGTGTATGTGGTGCGTGTGAGTGGAATGCGTGTGGAATGCGTGTGGGATGCGTGTGGGATGCGTGTGGGATGCGTGTGGGATGCGTGTGGGATGCGTGTGGGATGCGTGTGGGATGCGTGTGGGATGCGTGTGGGATGCGTGTGGGATGCGTGTGGGATGCGTGTGGGATGCGTGTGGGATGCGTGTGGGATGCGTGTGGGATGCGTGTGGGATGCGTGTGGAATATGCGTGTGGAATATGCGTGTGTGTGGAATATGCGTGTGTGTGGAATATGCGTGTGTGTGGAATATGCGTGTGTGTGGAATATGCGTGTGTGTGGAATATGCGTGTGTGTGGAATATGCGTGTGTGGGTGTGGAATATGCGTGTGTGGGTGTGGAATATGCGTGTGTGGGTGTGGAATATGCGTGTGTGGGTGTGGAATATGCGTGTGTGGGTGTGGAATATGCGTGTGTGGGTGTGGAAAATGCGTGTGTGGGTGTGGAAAATGCGTGTGTGGGTGTGGAAAATGCGTGTGTGGGTGTGGAAAATGCGTGTGTGGGTGTGGAAAATGCGTGTGTGGGTGTGGAAAATGCGTGTGTGGAATGTGCGTGTGTGGAATGTGCGTGTGTGGAATGTGCGTGTGTGGAATGTGCGTGTGTGGAATGTGCGTGTGTGGAATGTGCGTGTGTGGAATGTGCGTGTGTGGAATGTGCGTGTGTGGAATGTGCGTGTGTGGAATGTGCGTGTGTGGAATGTGCGTGTGTGGAATGTGCGTGTGTGGAATGTGCGTGTGTGGAATGTGCGTGTGTGGAATGTGCGTGTGTGGTGTGTGTGTGTGTGGTGTATGTGGTGTGTGTGGTGTATGTGTGTGTGCGTGTGTATATATATATATATATATATATATATATATATATATATATATATAGAGAGAGAGAGAGAGAGAGAGAGAGAGAAAGAGAGAGAGAGAGAAAGAGAAATATATATAAATATATATCACATATGTATGTATTGTCTATATATTATCATATTATTAGCTTATATTAGCCCACTGTTAGGCGAATGCCTCATTAAGTACTCCATTCACAGGCACTTTGTCATACTCAATACTCTATCAAAGTGATTGTTCATTCATGGTGTATTCCCTTTGGAAGATTACCTTTACCTCGGTACAGAGCCCTGCCAGTTTTTTTTTTCAGTCAGAGATTGAACGTAACTTCCCACATGACAGACGGTGATGCAAGCCACTACACCACTGGTCGTTTTATGTATATTTGTATATATTTAAATAAATTTATTTAATGAAATTATTTAAGTATAAATTATTTATTTGAATAAAATCACTTGAAAAGCTTTTTATACTTTATGACATGATTATTTTTTTATATGCAATCATTCTTTCTATTATTTCTTTCTACAAGTTTGCTAGTACATGCATATATATTAACATATACATACAAAAATTTATTATATATATATATATATATATATATATATATATATATATATATATATTTATAATTATATATGTACATATGTTCGTGTTTGTATTAATCAATATAAATGTATGTATATTTAAATATTCTTTGCTAAAAGCTTTTGTATATAGAAGTGTTCGTATATTAAATTATCCGCGAATAGACATATATACACGATACGATATTTTCCGTGCTTCAGACGTTCTTGCGCTCTTACATAAAATTATTGACATCACGAAGCGCCTTTGAACAAGTGAACTTAGTTCGTTTCTCAAAGGACGATCGTGATCAGAATCTAATTTGAGCGCCGGTCATGAATTTCATTCAAGTTTTCTTCGGGTTCGGGTTCGATTTAGTCAAAGTCAAAACGGCCGTAAAGGTAAAAGTTTTGAAAACATTGCCAATTTTACCGATTGTGAACGGTCTCGTGATATACGGAAATGAACTTTAAATAAACGTCGCTGTACTTGTTTTCGTAACTAAATTTCAAGCAGTTTATTTATACTAACACAGTTCATTCTATTTTCATTTTAACGTTCTAGAATTTTTTTATTCTACTACAGTCTTTTCTATTATTGAAATTTCAATATTGATTTTTTTTCTTTCAGATACCTTTAAAAGTAGTTGTATACAAACATATATATATATATATATATATATATATATATATATATATATATATATATATATATATATATATATATATAATATTCAATTTAAAATTAAATTTTTCAATAAAATTTGAAGTAATATTGTATCTATGCAAAATAAATCAAACAGCTGTTCTCTGTACATGCTCAATATCTCAATTACTACAAATTTATTTAGATCTTACACATTAATGTAATTAAATTAGCAATGGTGTCACTAACGTTAAGTAAAGAATTCATTCTTATTTTATAGTATCATTAATCGTTCTATTGAGAAAATAAATTCTATTATAAATTTTACTAACAATTATCTTTATGAATTGTTTTAATCATATGGAAATAAGACATTATTTTTTCTGGATATAAATAAAATATTATTAAAAAAAAATTATTTCCATACACATTTTATATAACTGAATAAACATTGAATTAAAGAAAAAACAAAATGTTTTTCAATTTCTGTGCAAATAAAGTTATGAGTGACATATTTTTAATCATTTACAAATAGAATTAACACGTTAATAATTTGTTTATTTATATAATAAAAATTGAAAAATTGTTGATTCGATATTAAGATATCGAGTCAATGAATTATTCATCATCGCATCATACCAAATAATTAACTTGTTGACTCTTATTACACACAATTATTTGAAAGAGGTTATTCAGGTATCAAACGTCGATGAAACCGGATAATTATTATCTTAAGACATTCATTAGGTTAACCTTAATGAGATGATGAAATTTGAAGATTCAAAAGAGCTATTCCTATGTCCCAAATATAATTCTAACAGATTCTATTTATTTTGGTTATACTAAATAGTACACATCAAAATAAAATTATTAACAGAAAATAGTTGATGAGAAATAAAAAAATACTTAAAGAAATGTTCATTGATATATTTGAATACTAAATTATTTGATAATGAATTGTGAAAATAATTTTTCATTATATACATACATAAACATATATATATATATATATATACATATATATATATATACACATACATATATATATATACATATATATATATATATATATACATATACATATATATATATATATATATATATATATATATATATATATATATATATATATATATATATATATATATATATATATATATATATATATACATACATACATACATACATACATACATACATACATATATATATATATATATATATATATATATATATACATACATACATACATACATACATACATATATATATATATATATATATATATATATATATATACATACATACATACATACATATATATATATATATATATATATATATATATATATATATATATATATATATATATATATACATACATACATACATACATATATATATATATATATATATATATATTTATATATATATACATACATATATATATATATATATATATATATATATATATATATATACATACATACATACATACATACATACATACATACATATATATATATATATATATATATATACACACATATATATACATACATATACATACATACATATACACACACATATATATATATATATATATATATATATATATATATATATATATATATATATATATATATATATATATATATATGTATATACATATACGAGGTTGTTTGATAAGTCCGTGTAAAAATAAAAACTTTCATTTTTTTGAATAAATAGTTTTTATTTTTCAACATAGTCTCCTTTTAGGCTTATACAATTCATCCAACGCTGCTCTAGTTTGTTGATCCCTTCCGAATAATAGGATTTGTCCAAGTCTGTAAAATAGTCATTCGTTCCTACAATCACCTCCTCGTTCGAATAAAATCTTTTTCCCGCGAGCCATTTCTTCATATTAGGGAACAAATAATAGTCCGATGGAGCCAAGTCTGGAGAATAGGGGGGATGTGAAACGATTTGAAACCCTATTTCCATTAGTTTTGCGGCCACAACTGCTGAGGTGTGAGCTGGTGCGTTGTCGTGATGAAAGAGGACTTTTTTGTGGGCTAATCGGGGACGTTTTTCTTGCAACTCGGTTTTCAAACGATCCAATAACAATGAATAATATGCACCTGTAATGGTTTTACCCTTTTCCAAATAGTCGATAAAAATTATTCCTTGCGAATCCCAAAAGACAGTCGCCATAACCTTCCCGGCCGAAGGAATTGTCTTCGCCTTTTTCGGAGCAGATTCCCCCTTGATAACCCATTGTTTAGACTGCTCTTTGGTTTTAGGAGTGTAGTGATGTATCCATGTTTCATCTACAGTGATGAAACGACGCTTAAAGTCCTGCGGATTTCGCTGAAACAGCTGCAAACCGTTCTTGCAACACTTCACACAACCTCGTTTTTGGTCGATCGTAAGCAATCGCGGCACCCACCTGGCGGATAGCTTTTTCATGTCCAAATGTTGGTGCAAAATATTATGTACCCGTTCACACGAGATGCCTACAGCACTAGTAATCTCACGCACTTTCACTCTTCTGTCATCCATCACCATATCATGGATTTTATCAATGATTTCTGGAGTGGTGACCTCAACAGGGCGTCCAGAACGTTCAGCGTCTCTTGTGCTCATATGGCCACTCCGAAAATTTTGAAACCACTTTATAGACCGCACTAATCGAAGGTGCAGAGTCACCATAATGTTTATCAAACTTCTGTTTAGTCTCCTGAGGCGTTTTGCCTTTAATGAAGTAATGTGTTTAATCATCACGCGAAATTCTTTTTCGTCCATTATTTGACAATCACTCGATTTCCTTGATTCCAACGATTGTCAAACACAAAGGAATAGACCGATATGGCTGAAACTTGATGTGTGTTCTTCAAAGAGGTGCTACTAATTAAAAATAACCTCGATATGCACCAGTGGTGCCATCTTTCGGAATTTACACGGACTTATCAAACGACCGTATATATATATATATATGTACATACATACACATATATATATATATATATATATATATATATAGAGAGAGAGAGAGAGAGAGAGAGAGAGTTATATAATAATATATATTTTTTTGATTAAGGTTGACGTAGATTTATATTTTCTATTTCGATTGATTGATAAACATGATTTTAACGCGTGTAATCAATAGAGATACTGTAATATATTAAGAACGCAATTGGAATTTGTTTTCATTGTAAATAAATAACAAAGTACATTTTATATGATATATTCAAACACAATATATCCATATAAACTTCTATGCATTATGTAATAAAATTCTAATTTTCGACGCAAATGTGAACACAAATAGTTTGTATTGTTTGATACATTATTTTATTCATTCATATGCTTTTAACGAAAATTATCCAATCCCATATAGTCAATAAATTATTATTGTTATATATATATATATATATATATATATATATATATATATATATATATATATATATATATGAAAGCAAAATACTCGAAATATATGTGTATGTATTTGTCAAAATATAAAATCAAATATATAAAATAATTTAAAATGATTTTATTTGATACTACCCGAAAGTATATAAACTTATAAACTAAAAACATTAGTTACAAATAAATATGAAATAATATAAAATTCTAAAAATCCTTTTTTCTATATTTTATGTTTTTGTTGGCTAAATAATAGAAAAACAAAACTTACTTTTTACTTAAAATAAAAAAAAAAATTCAATAATAAAATTCGTTGTATAATCGTTTAAATAATATGCAGAACAGTCTGTTTTTTAGTCTGATATACCATACAAATAATATTTTTTTTAGCTAAATGTATTGTTTTTAATTTTATATTATATCTGTGTCGTCGTTTTCATTTAATTTATTACAAAGTTTAGCTGAAATGAACGAATTATTATATTTAATAATTATTAACAAACATGCATATTAGTTTTCTATGTTTCGAAATATTTTTTTTTCAAAAGAGAAAGACCGATGATAAACTAGATTATTTCACCTAAAGTTCACCAACTGGTTATTATTTAAGGTAATTCAAATGAATTTTGAATTTGAATTTATGATTCAAATATGCCATCATGTTCTACGAACTAAGGGTTAACCAACGGGCTGACGTATGGTTTAGCCATTATTACTCCACCTTTTGTGTAGGCGATATTTCTTCCGAAATGAATATATATCAGTTAAAATAATTATTAAGTTCATTCGCTTTGAACACGAATTTCATGAATGTATTTCATGTTTAAATTTAATTTTTGTAATAATAATGGTTCTTGATGTTTGATATTAATTTATTCATTCCTTTTAATGTTACAATAGACAGACAAGCCCTTTTAATTTAACAATTATAAATATAAAACAAATAATAACCTTCACTCTTTATAATAATATAATAGCAATCATATTATCTTCTACATTTTAGAAAATTAATTCATATATATATATATACTCGTATATATATATATATATATATATATATATATATATATATATATATATATATATATATATATATATATATATATATATATATATATATATATATTGTACATATTCATATTGTTTAACAGTAAACTAATTTTATATTTTACATACAGTATTGTTTAAACTCTCAATTTAAATTATAAATAAGGATATATTTTTCATCTATATACTAAATCTATATAGAAGAGAAAATAGTACTTGTTAGTTAATAAGGAACGTATAATTAAAATTACTACTTTAACAATAATTGGTTCATTATTAAAATATTTATAAATTATTAAATTTCATATGAGCTATTAACCTTTTGTGGTTTTACATTAGATTAGGTCAAATATGGAATTTATCCAATTACGGTGGTTTTTATTATAATGACACACTAATACAGCTATGAAAATAATACCTGTTAATAATAAAAACTAATATTGTAATATCAAACGAAATTTATAATTATTTTTTAATATATAATAAATATAAATGTACAGTAGTTTAACTTTTACATCATTAAAGCGATTGTCGAACATAACATAAAAAAAAATTATGATTAATAATGAAATAAATGAAATGATAAAAAAATATTCAAAATTTCAATCTAACGCCTATAAAATAGAACTGATTAAAAGTTTTCTTTTTGAATTCAATGAATGTATAATTTAATGTAGAACTAAAGATAAAATTGCTAGTAAAAAATAAAAATTTGTGATTAAATATTACAGTAATCAACATTGTTTCAGATAAAAAAATAAAATTATGGTAATTCTTGGTTTTTTTTAACCAAATTATTTTCATATGCAAGACATTTTCATAGTAGTATATATATATATATATATCATATATATATATATATATATATATATATATATATATATATATATATATATATATATACATAGCTGCGAAATTCAAAAGACCAGAAGGCGGAAGGGAGATATTTGCCAACCTAATATATATATACTTGTATATATTTAATTAAAAATAAAAAAATTGCCAAAATCGCGAATGCAATGAATATTAAATAATTATATTCTGAAATTGGAAAAAACTGTCATTATGGTATAAATTGTAAAATATGGAATCTACTGTATAGTCTCGATGATTTGACTTTGTCAAAACTATTTTTTTTTTGGTGATGTAATATAAAATGTCTGATTTCTTTTTGATTTCCAGTTAAAAATCAGACATTTCATATTACGTAACTTGATATACAGTAAATTTAAGACGCATAATTCTTTTCAAAAGTAACAATATTATATACGAACAAATAGCATGAAATTTAAATATTATTAAATTTCAGTCATGCGATACTGAATAGTTTGATATTTCGTGTAATCCAAAATATAAATTATAAAATTGTATATTGTTATATATATTGTATATATAATATTATATAACTTACACAAACTTAAATACTAACTTCAAAACAAATAATTTTACTTTCAAATGGTAATCTAGTTTTCTAATATATTTTTACTACTATATAATTATAATCAATAACAGTAATGTCATATTTAACACAAATTACATACCATTCACGTCATTATTTTCTGTACTAATGAATAGTTTAAATAATTCAGTCACTTATATCACTGCACTACACAATTCATTTAAAATGTAATGATATAATGTGGCATTGAGTTCTGAAAATAATAAAATTTTTATTAAAACCGTAGAAAATTGATAATATTTTTTTGTTATTGTAATAAAATAAATTTTCATTATGCTTTTAGTATTAATTTATTACCTTCTAAAATGTTTTAATATAATACAATACGATACGATGGTTTAATGATACGAACTTTTTCTTAAAAAATATTTCTATATATGGTTTAAGAAATCAATTTTAATTTTCAATTTATAAAAAAATGTGTAGGATTATAATAAAATATATATCATTAAAATTAATATATATATATATATATATATATTATAAATATATATATATATTATAAATATATAAATTAAACAATAATATATATACTTTAAATATGAAAGTTACTAAAAACAAATTAATATATTTTTAAAATATTCTATTTTAAAAAAAATACGACTGTACTAATGTAATATACACAAATAAATTACAAATGATTTAAATCTTAAATAAGATATGAATTTCATACATACAATATCAAAACGTTCTATTATTTCAGCAGTAATTAATTTTTGTGGACAAGTATAAAATAATATGTCTAAGTACCATGACATTAAAATGTACACTGAAAAACTCGGCTGATGAAATCATGGTTTTAAATAGTTAACGTTATGCAACATACTAGCAAATTATATTTTCACGGTTGTATTAACAGTTTAGTGTTTCAAATCGTTTCTATTATGATATAACAGTTACCTAACAACAATCTCCACTGCTACATTTTAATATATTACATGTAATTCTCAAAGCAAATTTATTTAATATGTGAATATAAATTTGAAATTTACTAATATTTGGAAAAGATTTTTGTTACAATAATAACTTTAAATAGTTTTTTCGATATTTCTAAAATAGAATAATTTCTTAAAAAATTAATTCAGCGTATTTTATTGACTAAAAAATATTTATCTTTCATTGTATAATAAAAATTATTCAAAATAATTATTTTGTATAAAATGAATTAATCACAATTAAATTTCATTTATGATATATTGTTTTATTATAATATATAATATAAAACACAATTTAAAATTAATATATATATATATATATATATACGCACATGTACGCATGCGTACACACGTACACATACACACATACTAGTACTTAATTAAATAACATAAGATATGTTGAAAATTATTTTTGTTAATCAATGTCAAGATGTGGTGATTAAAACATAGTAAAATGTAGACTCAGTCTTTTCTTTTATGTATTTCTTTCATTTTGTCATGCGTCTATTCACTCAATAAAAATCATAATAAATAACTGATAATATTACTATGATGACCAGAATATGTCAATATAAAATGTTTGCAGAATAAGAATAGCGTAACATTTGCATCTATGGACTTCCGACACATCACCATTGATACGAGTATTACATTTCTTTCAGTTGTAGTTACTGCATTCAATTAATAATGAAAATTCAGTAGAATACGCTATCGTATATATTTTTTTAAGGATTGAAACTCCATTATTTTTTCGCAGTACTGACAATTTTTAAATGAACTATGCAAACAGAAAGTTTAACATTGTACGATCATAACAAAACCAGACATTATTGTGAAATACTGCATAAGTCAAGTACACAATATTTCTAAAATAGTAAATATATCATTACTTATGAGGATTTCTAATATATCATTGGTGCTTAGCCATAGTCATCACGTAAATCAGTCGAGTTAATGAGGATTTTTCTGGGTTTACTCCCTTAAGTACATTTCCTCCACTAGTTTTGTCTATGCTAAAGATTCCCCCGCCTGGCTTGTTGTCTTTGACGTGGAATCAAACGCACTTTCCCATATAGCAGACGGTGATACGAACCACTGCACCAACGGTTTTATATATATATATATATATATATATATATATATATATATATATATATATATATATATATATATATATATATATATATATATATATATATATATATATATATATATATATATATATATATATATATATATATATATATATATATATATATATATATATATATACACACACATATATATATATATATATATATATATATATATATATATATATATATATATATATATATTTATGTATATATATATATATATAAGTATATATTCATGAATATGTTTTATTATATATGTGCGTAGATGCAAACATGTTAGTTTCTCTACACACATGACAGCAGCAAAGAGTTCTTTTTCTAACGAAGAATCTTTGATCTTAGGCTGACCTTTCAAGCTATTCTGTTTGAACCCTATTTTTACCACAAAATATAAGGAATGTACGTCAGATGCTTTTATTATGTATTAGATAAAAGAATGCCATTAAAATATATCATATTTATATTTAGACAAGACATTACATACATATGTATATATATATATATATATATATATATATATATATATATATATATATATATGTACTTTCATACATAAAAGGGTGTAAAATATTGTACGAAAAAAATATTTCACATTCTATTTACAAACTCCAAAAATATCACTTGTATTTTAACAAGATGGAGATCACACACGCTGATTTTCTTCTCTTGATCGTCTGCTACAGTTGTTGGTCGGCAGATTGTTGCACTAATAACAATTTCTTGAACACTCACCAATGTCTAGTAGCTTTGGAATAGATACATCGCGACAGGTTAGCGATATGTATTTTTTTAATTGTAAAACACTCCACAAAGTTATAATTGAAGCTGTATAATTGCTGTCTTATAATGAATCGTAGCACTTTGTTTATCGTGTCACTTTAATGTCAAACGCACAGTTTTATTTTCATGCGTATTGATATTTTTCGATAATTTTCGCTAGGACCATGGAAAATTGTTAAACCCCAGAGCTTAACACATATGCGTTCAAAATGTGGAAATAATTTTCATGTTGCGTAGGATTTTTCTATTTGTTTTCTTGTTATTTGTGGTGTTTACTCGAAAGGATATGTTGAACAATAAATATTTTGTATACTATGTAAACTTATATACAAGTTATGTATTTTATTATTTCATGTAACGAATTTTAAATATTTGCAAATGTTTGTAATCCTTTAGCATATTTTTTTAATCATGTTTCAGAGAACTTTTATAAAATTGAATAATATAATAAAAAATTACATTTAAATTCATATTGATGAAATTATTGTTCCATTTATAGTAATATATATATATATATATATATATATATATATATATATATATATATATATATATATATATACTCGTATATATAATAGAATATTAACACAAATCTATTGAAGAAAATATTAAAAAAAACAATATATTTTAAGTTAATACATGTTATTTGACTTCATTTTCAAAATTCTCAATTTCATAAGTTATTTTGTTAAAAAAAAATCAAATAATCTAGTTCCAATTTTTTCTTTAGAATCAATTAAATGTAATTAGTGTTTTTATTACATATAATTTAAATCTACATTTATATATATATATATATATATATATATATATATATATATATATAAAGGTTTATTATATTTCAAATAATATGAATTTAATTTTCAAATAATAATTAAAACAAAGTAATTTGTACAATTAAGTATCCTGCTAATATATATCAATAATTTGTTAAAATACCTGAAATTTTAAATTGATTATTATAAAGTTTATCTGTATTATACTGGATAGCTCAAAAGAAGTTGAAATGTTTGAACATACTTTTACTCACTTATTATCATTTACTATTCTTTACTTTCTTTAGATCTCATTTAGGTCACCTATATTTATGTACTTTTTATTAAATTAAAATCTGTTAAGAAAAATTAAATACGTAAATGTATACTAGTTTAAAATTATTATTGATTTCTTATAACAATATTCGAAATATAACTATATTTTATATCTTGAAAATAGCACATAATTAAATACATTTCATTTTAGTTTTTTAAAAAAAAGTATTTATTATATCGTGTCATCCATATGTGATGCCTATATTTGTATTTTATTAAAATGAAACGTGTGAATAGGGTGGTGTATAGGGAAACATGTATAAAGTTTATTTTTAATAAAACACAAATCTGGGCGTTACAATTGGATGACCTTATATAAATAGTATATAATGAAAGTTGTTTTTTTTATTTACAGCTTAAATACATTTATTATTAAAATTGAAAATTTATAAAAGTGTCATTTAAAATATAATAATTTGTTTAGAATTCAGACAAATTAAATTGTTAATTAACCACCTAGCCATATAAGTAAAATACAATTTCTTTTCAATATTTCATAAACTAGAAGAAAACATATTACAAATCAATATACCATAATATTTTGTATTTATAAGATTTATGCCAGTAAAAATGGACGAGGATGAATTTATTTTTACGTATTTATAAGTCATACTTTTATTATGAAAATTTATAAAATTAAAGCGAGGTTTATCGAACTCAATAGATTATCATAAAAGAAAACATACACACTACATTACACATAACATATTTTAAAGTATCTTTACGTGAACTAATTCGCGACAAAAGAATACATGTTACAGTTTTCGAGTAAAGGATAAAGAGTAAATTTTAATCAGAATAAAATTTCCGTTTCGTATAAAAACAATACAATAAATTTAAAACGGAGCGAACGTTGTAAAATGGATTTTCAAATGCGAGCAATAAAGTTTTTTCTTGCTCGACAAGCATTGCATATACGCCAGAGATTTTCTTTTTCAGCTACTTTCCATTATAGTGATTTGTGTAAGTGCTTTTCGACATGAAAGACTGGTAAATCACATTTAGGCGAGAACGTTTTGCCATTTTTCATGTATTGCCCACTATATTTTTGTCTTCAAGTGAACAAAACACGCTGAACTGTTATCGTTTACGAAGATCACTTCTCTGAGCCGATAGTGAGTGCTCATGGATTCGTGTTATTATTGTACAAACACTTCATAAGTTGTTTTATTTTATGGCTTGTCATTTGTTGATATAGTAGTATATTTCTCTTGGTCTACTTCATTCAGTTTGACTTTACCATTTTATTTCTTTATAAACATACATACATATATACGCATATATATATATATATATATATATATATATATATATATATATATATATATATCAAAAAGTTTCCAAATAGATGTCCTAAAAGACACGTTACTTATTTTCATTAGTATCGACTGAATTTTCACACTTGCTTTTTTATATTTCTATGTTAGTCAGTATTTCAATATTGAATCTGAATATTTTCTGAGAAGTTTTCCATACGTATATGTATTTGTTCATTATATTATTTATATTTTTCTATTCTAATTAAGTTTTGACATATTAAATATTTATTCCAACTACAATCATATTATATCAAAAATATTTTCACGGTGTAACTGAATACCACGACAAATTTATATTGCATTATTATTAAAATTCAATTCAATTGATATAAAAAGAGAAAATTAAAAAATTATAAAGAATAAACTCAACTAAATAAGAGAAAAAGAGAATATAGAAGTGAGAATAACACTATAAATTTGTACTCGTTTTCTTAAGAATGGATATGCTTTTCGCATTAGAATAATGAAAGAAAAGAATGGAAATTCAGTAGCAAATGATAAATAAGGATTAAATGTTTGAAAAGATCAGTTTATAGAATTATTTAATAACTTGATGGATAAAAAGATGATAAAATAAAAAAAAATATGAGATTGTTCATACTTTTATGGATTGTATAACTCAAAGTAATATTAAAAAGTATTTCAGACTAAATTTTTGGATCGAATTGATAAAAAATAACGGATTAATATGCATGAAATTATTTTAAAATCTGATCTTCAAAAATATGAAAGAAGAAAGGATGACGGAGGAATAGAGAAAAATAATATGCCTAATTCACAAGTAAAATAAGAAATCGAATTGTTAAAATTACAGATGCCTATCTTTACTGTATAGTGCTTAAAAGATCTTTTCAGTACTATACTTAATTGTATATTACATAGGATTCTACTTTATATCGAATAGAATCCAGTAGAATAATAATTTAGTTTTCAAAAAGCGATATCAATTGTTGGTCAGATAATTATACTAAGAAAATTTATTAGTAAAAACTAGGAATTCAACAGTAAATTTTAGTGTACATTTATTAATTTACAAAAAGCATATAACATTATAAATCTACGACATTATTTCGAATGACTAACAAAAATGTACTTAGTATACATCAACTGTAAAATGAAAATAGAGGGAAATAATTCTGATTGTTTTGTTTTGGAAGACTACATACTAAATATATTGTTCAAACTACTATTTCGAGAACAACCTAAAGAAGGTATCACAATTATATATAAGGATAGTTAGAATAAAGTTTCTAATATATGCAGATAGCATAATACATATAGTAGAAATAAAAAAGGAACTGCAAGGTTACGATAACACTAAAATCTAAGGAACAGAAAATAGGACGATTAGTAAATTGGAACAAAACAAAAATGATGGTCGTGTAAAAAAAGTAAGAAGAATAGAACGTCATGCTAATAGTAGTATAGAAAATTATGTTCAGAAACGTCAATTTAATAGTGATTAGAAAGCATGGCACACGGTAAGAATGAGAAATAGAAGGAAATAATATACTTTATAAAATCAGCTCGGAAAGACATCAATGCTTTAAGCAAAATCTTAATTAAATGTCTGTTATCCAAAAGAACTAAAAATAAATATTTACAAAACAGTAGTGAGACTTGTTTGATTGTATAAAGTAAAGACATAGATGCTCAAGAAAAAAAATATTATCTTTTTGGAAAATGTACTGAAAAAAAATTTGGGTCTATGAAGGAAAATGAAAAATATACAGTAAGAAAAATTAAAGATATACAAAAACTTTTAAGAAGGAGACATAATAGCTATAATAAGATCCACGAGAATAAAATAACTAATTTGAGACTTAGTAGGAGCAAAAGATAATCAAAAAATATACAAATGGAATACATAAAAATTAAATATATAAAACAAAGAAAAACCTTTTTTGGAGAGATTTGAACTAAAATGAGGAGATAGTGTAAAAAGTTAATTTCTGGTATTTTAATTATTGAGAACATAGTATATGAAAGAAAAGTATGGAAGAATTTTAAGAGTAAGGCAGTCAATCAATTGCGATCATATGGCTTGCAAAATAAATAAAAAAATAAATTTGATTAAAAAAATGAAGTAAAATTTTATTTATTTTTCATATAAAATTAACTTTAAATCGTTTAAATTTTATTTTAATTTTCATTAACATTTAATTAGAAATAATTATTTTCTTAATAAATATTTATTGAAAAAAATGATTTTAATATAATTTAAAAGTACACATTTCAATTTTTTATACATAAAGAAATTTATAACAAAAAATTATCATATCAAATTTCTAAAAAATACAAACATATGCACTCATTATTATATGTGTATGTATTTATATATATATATATATATATATATATATATATATATATATATATATAATGTTTAAGTTTTGTATAATAAATATTATATAATACAACAGAACTTTCAACAAAATGTAAACCAATATTTTCAGTAGTCAATAGAATCTGTTCTATGACAGAACATTACGTGCTCAGTGAGTTTGCAATATTTTCAACGATCCTTAATAATTGTCTGAAAAGAAGAATATCACTGACGATGAAACAAAAGTGTTTTAGTCGCCAATATAAGATTCTTTTTTTCTGAGTTTCATACATTAAAGTAAATTATTATTTAAGTAGTTTTTGAATTTTTATGAACACTTATATTATTATACGTTTTGCGTTTATAATATAGTGTCAATATTATAATGTGCGTAAAAATGGCATGAATATATATACATATAAACATTTACACACACACACACTATATTGCTAATTTACTATTGAATAAAAACCTCAATAAATATTATCATTCACTGGTATATAGCCATACTTATTACTCTAATCAGACGGGCTTAATGAGGAATATTTACTCGTATACAAGGGTCGTTTGATAAGTATGGTAAAAAAGTAAGAAAAACTAAATTGAAAAATGTAATTAAATTAATTAATTAAATAAATTAAACAATAAATAAATTTACCATACTTATCAAACGACTCTAGTATATATATATATATATATATATATATATATATATATGTGTGTGTGTGTGTGTGTGTGTGTGTGTGCGTGCGTGCGTGCCTGTGTGTGTGTGGTGTGTGCGTGTGTGTGGTGTGTGCGTGTGTGTGTGTGTGTGTGTGTGTGTGCGTGTGTGTGTATGTGTGTGTGTAAACAATAAATATATATATATATTTTACGTTCTTTAAATCAAGTGAAAAAATAAACACATTTTGATGGAAACGTTTAGGAAATAGATGTTCAATTTGCATTTTTAAAGCTTTTATGGAGTATCCGACATGGAAAAATTTTAAGAAAAGAGTAATTTATTCTTCTCTTTATGTCATGAATGGCCATGCACTAAAATTAAATTAGAAAAGTACAAAAAAGAAAACGAGAAGTAAGTAAAAGTTCATTTAATCTTTCAAAGACGTACTTGAACTTTCCATTATTTTAAAGTCATTTTCTTGCCGAGTAAAATATTTTAAAATCAGATTGTAAGTGAAAAGTAAAAATTAATAAAAATATAAATGGAAAATATCAGAACACGATATATGGAGATAAATAGAAACTGGGTAATAAATATTGGAAGATCAATTAAAACACGGTTTACATTAATCTAATTACATATTATTAAATTTAATTTTTTAACAAATATAAATTTATCCTCTTGAAAATGAATAAATATGAACAAAAATAAGTCTTTGAGCAATGAAGTATTCTAATTTCAATTATAGCGTTAATATTCTATTAATATAGGGTCATTTAAATGTGACGGCTAGATTTGTGTTTTATTAAAAATAAATTATACACATGTTTTTTCCTATACACCATTCTATACACATGTTTCTTTTTTAATAAAACACAAATATAGGCGTTAATATAAATAACCATATATAAGAAAAAGATAATATAAGAAAATTGCTCACAGTTTTTTTTAAATATTCGATGTTGTCATTAAGACATTATTTTTTTACTTCCAAATAACTATATAATGATAAATAAAATGTTTATGTATAATATTTTATTAACAAATTTCGAGTAATATATGTACACACACACACACACACACACACACACATATATATATATATATATATATATATATATATATATATATATACATAGATCTACCGTAGCAGCATTAGTAGCCTCATTCTATCTATTTCTGAACGAAGACTTTCAAAATGTTTCACTCTAACCTATCTAATACTCTCTTCTTCCAGTCCATTTTATTAAATTTTCTATATCTTTATCACATTTATCCATGGGTCTTTTTTAGGGCTTTATGTGTATATATATATATATATATATACGAGGGTCGTTTGATAAGTATGGTAAAAAAATAAGAAAAACTAAATTGAAAAATTTAATTTAATTAATTAATTAATTAAATTAAACAATAAATAAATTTACCATACTTATCAAACGACCCTCGTATGTATATATATATATATATATATATATGTATGCGTTGTTATTTATTCCAATTAATAATTTCCTTTCTCTATCGATGATGTTCACTTCTCACTATACGACCAGCTCATTTACATTTTTAATTTGTCATTTTTGCTATAACGCTTGCAACTTTTATTTTCTTTCTAACTCACTCAGATTTGTTTTTATCTTCACCTGTTATTCCTAACAAACATTTTTCTATATTGTTCAAAGCCGTTTAATTATCTGGAATTCAAGACTCATCTTTTATTAACTTAAATAAGAACATGATAGTATAAAATACATTTATCAAAACCGTTTTTTAAAAAAAATATATATAAAGAAATATATAATTTGTTAATATGGAAATTTCTTCTGAACTGACACCATCCTATTTTAATTCTCTTGTTTATTTTATCCATAAATATTCTTTCATTTTTCAGGAGTTGTCTCAGATATAGTTTTCATTTTTCTTTCGTTTAGATCGACTTGTGTTTAATCTGAAAATTTATTCACCATAATTTTTATCTTGTTGAGGTCTATCACAAGACAAATTTTTTAACTTTTTTTATCTAATTCTTTTATTTTTTAAAATTCTTTTGAGATTGTTGGCAAAATTAATATATCGTCTGCAAATCTAAAGTAACTAATCACCACTTCATTTACTTTTATTTCCAATTTAGTGCTTTCAGTACTTCTGCTAATACCACTGATAACAGTTTTAGTGATACTCTATTATCCTAAATAATTGCTTCGATAATTGTAAACTTCTTGATTTCTTCGTATAGAGGATATAGAATTTTTGTATTTGTAAGTATTTCCTAAAAGCTAATGATTCTTAAATGTATTTAATATTACTGACATATAGACTGAGTCAAAGACTTTAGTCTGTTAATCCAAGACATAATGATATTTTATATTGAATACATTAACTAATGACCTCTTACTACTTGAATATAACCCGTTGTAATAATCCGTTTCGAAATCCTGCTTATTCTCGTGATTGTAAGAAATTTAGCTTATTTTGAAGACATCTTAAAACAATTTTGACGAAAATTATAATATATATATATATACATATAAGGACTTCAATTAACTATGCAAGTATTCATTTTCAATCGTACAAGTTGACAATGAGATCCCAACCGTACTGAAACAACAAGATAGCTCACTTTATAATTAAACATCTATAAACAACAACGTTTCCATATCTGTAATCCCCTTCGCCTTGTGATATAAAGTTATACGACTGCACAGTACACGATATTTACGATAAAGAGTTATGAACAAAATATTAATTAAAATTTCTGAATACGTGATATGAATAGGAATTAATAATATGATTCAACAAAACTTTGTTATCTTTTTTATATTCAAACAATTAGTAATAAAATAATAAGATTTAACTAATTCTAGAAATTATGTCATAACCCATCCATTTTAATGAATTATTTAATATTCTAATCGAATGTAGAAATAAATATTTTATGTCCTTCAGTAAAAATATATTTCTTTAAAAATCAATTATTTTTTTATATAATAGTTCTATAAAAAGCTTTTTTTAATAAATAAAATTCAATGTTGATATTTTAAGGAGTGAATACACAATATAAATATAATTTTAAATATTTTTAGCTATTAGTTATTCATGTTATATTTATTTACATATATGCATATATGCATATATATATATATATATATATATATATATATATATATATATATATATATATATATATATATATATATATATATTATTTTAAAAAATAGAAAAATTAGATAGTGAAAGTCAAAAGATAGGTCTAATAATAAATCTCCACAAGACAAACAAAATGTTCAATGAATATCCAGACCAAAGAATTAAACTAAGAGTAAGAAAAATAGAAGAAATTAAAAATTATGTACGAGTATATATGGAACAAGTCACTAACATTAACATTTATAGATAAAATAAACATAAGAGTGAAAATGAGATGGTATCGGAAAAAATCACATATTATAAAGTTAAATATTCCTCTATGTTTAAAAATAAAAGTTTTTGATCAATACGTCATACCTGTTTTCATCTATGGCAGTGAAACATAAGTCTTGTCAGAATAATTCACGCACAAAGATAACGCAAAGAAACATGTAGAATGTTCGAAATAAACAAAAAGGTAGTAATAGGAATGAATGAATAAGAGAGACAACAACAGTTACGTATGTTATTGAACAATTGAAAAGTTTAAAATGAAAATGGGGTGATGATATAGTAAGAAAAGAGGACCATCGATGGATAAGAAAAAATACTAGTTAAGAATCTAAATATATAGGGTCATCCAAATGTAACACCTAGATTTGTATTTTATTAAAAAGGAACAAGAGAAACTATACACATGTTTATTTTTAATAAAACACAAATCTAAGAATCGCATTTAGATGATTCTATAAAGAAGGCACAGGAAAACACCCATAGATAGATGGAACATTAAAATAAAGAAATTCATAAAAATGGACTAAATGAGAAAAGCACTGAATTGGTCTAAGTGGAAAATTTTGGGAAAGGCCTTCATTCAGCAGTAGATTGAAAAACGCTGATAATATATATATATATATATATTATATATATTTACCATATATATATCATATGTATGTATGTATGTATGTACGTACGTACGTACGCACGCACGCACGTACTTACGTACGTACGTATGTATGTATGTATGTGTCAATATTTTTTTAACTGTTTGAGTGCAGAAGTCTAAGCAAAATGTACTGAGTAGCGTAATTGCACTTATTTAATTTTATGTCAAAAAGTGTAAATCGATGCGATTTCACTGTGCTTCTGTTTATAACAATTTCAACAGTTCGGTTGATTAGTTTCATTGAGCATAAAAGAGACTGAATAAAAGCAAAATTGATTATATGCATTGTTTTTGTTTAATTTTCTATGAGAAAAGTTCCTGTGATGATTACGAGAGCAAAAGTTTCAGTAACTGACGATGTTCTATTGTACAATAGAATTCGATCTCACCGTTAATTATATATCGTGGCCCGATGTAGTGGCACATTTCAAAATAAAATGCGAGCAGCACAATTTCGATACGTGGCACTTAAATGATTAACATTTATATTTCTTAATTCCATATTAATATTTCTTTTTGGCACAGAGTTGTGCTTTTTTAAACCTATTTCCTCATTAAAATCTTTTCATCTGTTCTCTCGATATTTGCCTTTGTTATAATTTACTTGTATTTTTATAAGTTCTTTTGAATTTTTTTAACCTCTGAATTAGGTATTTATATAATTTATTTTACTACAAGAGATAAAGACTGGTGGTGCATATTGATGGAATATTTTTTTTACTACGGAGATGGATTTTATATTTAAATATTAAAAAAATTGTTAGAATTCAATTCATACATTTTAATTTTTTGTAATATATATATATATAAGATTTTTTTAAGCGTGATAGAACTTTAAATTGTATCCCTATCAAAAGTTCTATCAAACTTAAAAACACCTTTATGTATATATATATATATACACATGTGTTTATATATATTTAAAATTGATTTATGGGTTGCATATCCTATTAAAATGGAATGAATCATTTAATTTAAAAATTTAAATTGAAATCTTAACTTCTAGATATACATTTTAGAATGCAAAACTAATATCATTTAACAAATAAGTTCGAAGAATGGATAGACCGGTTCATTCTGAGGTAAAATAATTCTGTACTGTACTAAACTTTCTCGTTAAAGGTCAGCAAAAAATTCTCGTTTGCATGAAAACGGTATTTATAAACAAGCACCGTGTGGTATACAGTTATTTCAAGAGATAAAAAAATCTTGAAAGAAAATGTACTCAAGTTTATTTGAATGAATAGGGATTACGTAAAATTAATTTTATTAAAATTTAAACTTTGTTAAATCTATTCATGTCTAAAAATATGAATTCTTGAGAAAATAAACATGTGATTAATCAAAATGATGTTTTGGCACAAATGCAAATAATATTTATATACATACATACATATATATATATATATATATATATATATATATATATATATATATGTATATTATAGCATTTATTTTCATTGATATACGTTAATATCTTTATTTTTATATTTTATTTTATGAATAGGTAGTTTAATGTTTCGAGGAAGATGTCAACAATTTTTTTCAATTTTCATACCTTTCATTATATAGAGCTTGCAAACAAAAATGTCAAAATCTTGATAGCTGATGGTAGCCATGTTTGAACTCAATTTGACATTTCAACTCAATATAGTTTGGCAAATTATCATAGAACTTTTAAAATTTCAACAATGCTGAGAAATTGTAAAAACTTCAATAAACTTATAACAACAAAAATTTAATGAGTCTATTATTTCACGAAATTAACTCATCAATTGATCACCAAGATCATGTGATCTAACTTGATTGGATTGTTTTCTATGGAGTTATGTCAAATCATTGATTTATGCTGATAAATCACAAACAAAAAAAATCAATAAAAATGAATATTGAACGTGTAATTCATAAAATTGGACCACAATTATGTGAAAGAATGACTAAAAATTGGACTTAACGAATGCACTATGTCGAACGAAGTCGGTGATCATGTGAATGAAATTTTGTTCCATCAATAATGCCATAGAATATGCTTAAAAATAAAAAATTAAAAAATAATTAATTATTTAAGTACTTTTTGTTTTATTTCCATTTCAACTTCTGAAGCGATTATTGGAAAATCCTATATATGAAAAAATGTATTACTGAATGATAATTAAAAATATTATAATCATTTCTAAAAATACTTTCCATTAGTTAAAAATGTATAATTCCAAATATTTATTTTTAATATTATATTTAAAAATAAATTACAAAAATAAATCTCTAAAGAAAATATATCTGTATATCATCTGTATATCAGTTATATCTTTAGTATCTGTTATATCTTTATAAAAGAATTTTATTACCAAACATAACACTTTCGATATAAATATACATAAAATATATCCACACACAAACACATACACACATATATATTCTGAAATTACCAATGAGTTTTTTTTAACAAACGCAAACATTTCATAAATAATACTACATAAATTAACTCAGCTGAAACATTTATCGTTCTCCAAATTACAAACTTCGATATAAATAGAAAAAATAATGTAGTTAAAAGCAAACTTTTTGGCGAATAGAAATAATCCGTTTAACTTTCTTCATTTAAACAACAGCAATGTTATAATAAAAGGAACTGATATTGTCAGCAGTTTTATTTCCAAATATCTATGAAAGGAAAATTTCGGACCTACAAAATGAATATGCTGACTCGACAGAAAAAAATTCTTTTAAACATATGATATCAATTTAAATAAAGATACTATATTTCATTGAAAGTACATTTGTAGGATTCCATAACCTAGTTAGTAAGAATATATTTGGTTTATATATTTCATAATATCATGTTATTTTCTCAAAATTATATTCACTATATAAATCCTTATCTAAAATATAAGTTGTATTCTTAGTACTAATATATTAAACTAATATATCTACTATTGGATTGAGACATAAATAATTTCCGTTATTAGGAGCAAGTTTTAATTTCTTATTACTCATTCTAATGACTCGCCACATATGACAAGTTTTTCTTGTTTGAATTAAGTGAGTAATGCTTAGTTTTGTTACGACAATGGTAGCTTATACATCGTATTAAAATTATAAATTACTGACTGTAAAATAGAAGGACCGAAAGTGCACATACGCCATGTAATGTTATGAGAATTTAAATAGGGAAAAATGCATCAAAACAAGTGAAAAATAATATGCATTGTGCATGATGAATGAATAATAACTGCCCGACAAGTACGGAATTGGTTTACAAAATACTTTTAGTGATACGAAATTTAAAGATGAACATAGAACGAGGCGAGCTATGAACTTGAATTAAGAAGCTCTGAAATCATTAGTGAAATGCAATCTACGCCAAAACACTCGATAATTAACAAACAAGTTAAACACGTCACAGTCCACCATATGTTGTCACTTGTAAAAAATAGGTAAAGTCAGCAAGCTTGGTATTTGGGTTCCATACGTGAAAGAAATAAAACAGGTAGTTTATCAAAGTTAAACTAAAAAGGCTAAGCTAAAATCCTCTATCTTTTTTCAAAACAGAGGAACGACCCATTTCTGGATAAAATCATTACTAGAAATAAAAAGTGGATTACATATGACAACGTTCTACGCAAAAGGCAGTGAATTGATAAGAATAAATCTCCAAAATCCGATTCAAAGGCTAAGTTTCATGCAAAAAAAAAAATGTTGTGTGTGTATTGCGATCATCATAGAATTATTAATTTTGAGCTTTTGAATCAGAATGAAACAATAAATGCAGAACTGTACGTTCAACAGCTGCAGCGTGTTCATCAAAAATTGATCAAAAAATGTCCTACAATCGTCAAAAGGAAAAACTTTATTCTCATCTATATAACAAGGAAAATCCCATATAAAGAGCAACGCAGAAAAAAATTTTTAAGCTTGGATGGTCAGTTCTCTCTCACCCACCAACTCACAAGTTCTGGCATCATCCGGTTATCTTTTTCGATCGCTGCAGAACGCTTTGATATGCACAAATTTCTCGAATGAGAATCAAATTCGAAAGTTTGTCGACAACTTTTTTAAATTAAAACCATCGGAATTCAATTTAAAAGGCATGAAGAGCTACCTAGCGAATGGCAACAAGTCATTGAAAACAATGGCGAATATATAATTGATTAAAGTACAATTTTTTTTTATTAAAAATAAAATTTGATATGCAAAAACGGACATTATTTATAATTCAACACAATAGTTTTAAAAAAATGACAAAAAATGATAACTAGCTTCTTTAAAACTTAATACAAAGAAAAATAATTTTAACTTTTTTTTATTTTTACAAATAAAAATATTCATTGGTTTAAATAGATTTCACCAGATTATAATTAATGAAAAAATTATAAAAAAGTTGCAAATATACTTTAAAATCCATAATTACTATTTTACTATTTATGCTCTTCTATTTATATAGCATACAGAATATTTCACGTTCAGGAAGACCGAAAGCAGCTTCCGATGAAGAAACCATTCAAAAAGTACACTAAATCATGATTAACAATCACCGATGAAAGTTGAGAGAAATAACAGATTCTGCAGACAATTTTTATGACCATACACTTTGCATTTTACATGAATATTTCAGGTTAGATAGAACTTTCTATAGGGATTCAATTTAAAGTTCTATCACGCTAAAAAAACACCATATATATATATATATATATATATATATACATATGGTATTTGTTTTTTTTTTTTATTAGGTGATCCCATCATCACAAAATATAGAAAAAATGTTCTATACTTATTTATTGTCTATTTTCCTTATTTATAATCTCATTTATATTTCTATGAAAATGCTACCATCATCAGAACGCTATATTATAAAATCTAGGTTTGATGTATTCAAAAATAATGTATAGATTTTATAATGGAACGCTCTGATGATGATGAATTGCTATTGCAATCCACAGTAGCTCAGAAATAGAGAAAGTGAAAAATAAACAGTTATTAAATTCTCAATATCATGTGGTATTGGGTTGATAGGTATTTTGTCTGAAAGTTAATTCACCACAGTCACAAGGCAAATATGTCATTCCATTATTTTTACATTATCTGTTATGATTTTTTCATTTTTTTTTTATAATTCTATATTTTTAAATAATTATTTATAATATATTCGTTATGTTAGTTATAAAATATACCGAAATTATATCATACAAATACAATTTCTAAAAAGTACATAGATACATGATATTTTTATCAATTTTTATAAATTTCTAGGAAGCAATGAAAAGTTTTCATAAATCTATTTTTAAATTCTTAATAATCTTTATTTCAATCGTTAAATTATAAAAATAAGTATTACAAATTATTTACTTTAAACAAATAATCATCTATCAAGAAGATCATTATTCAATTATTTTTCTAAAGTAAAGTAGCAATTTTACAATAAAATATCTTTAAATAATATTAAGTTTGATTATTAATTTCTAATTAAGATCACATCCGTTTAGTGTTTTTTTAGTATTGTAATATACACATATTTTAATTTCGATATTATTCAAATCTTTATTTTAAAATGGTTATATTTATTTTTTACTTTAACATTTCATTTCAGTTATTTCATTAAATAATTTATATTCTTTAAATCTAGAAATGTTCTTAGTTTTATTAGAACCTCAATTGTGTTTTACAGCATTTGATTTTTTTATTGAATTAAAATATAATGACTTATCGCATTTAACTTAATATGCCTTTTTTAAAAATAAGGTTTTATTTCGATAATAAAAAGTGGTATTTACTTCAAAGGACAATGATAGATTTTTACAACGTAAATAGTGTTTTTTCAAAGAAATTAATTATATGTAACGTAGCAGTTAATCTATATTTATTTAAATTGAATTTCAATAAACAGACAAATACAGTTTACTTTCTAGTAGTTTGTTAGTAAAGATAATAATCATTCTAAATACTTATTCTGACCTAAGATAGATTATGAAATAATTCACAATATGTATTTAGCTGATAATTAATTAGAGAATATAGCATATATATATATATATATATATATATATATATATATATACATACGAGGGTCATTTGATAAGTATGGTAAATTTATTTATTGTTTAATTTAATTAATTAATTAATTAAATTAAATTATTCAATTTAGTTTTTCTTACTTTTTTACCATATTTATCAAACAACCCTCGTGTATATATATATATGATATAAAAAAGTTCAATAAATATAATACAGATGATAAAACGATTTTTTACCATCGGAGATTCTTCTCAACTAAACTATAATGTAATACGACTTTATCTTAGGACTATAATCATATCAATGTACATTTTCGTATACAAAGTAAATCATTATTTGTATTAAACGTGTGTGTGTGTGTGTGTGTGTGTGTGTGTGTAAACAGCAAGCAAGAAAATAAATGAAGTTTTGAATATGGAAGCATATAACGGAAAGACTTTGTATAGCAACGAACATAGTTGATGTGAATTTCTGATAAAATACCTGAGGGATTTTCTGGATATTCTTTTCATGTAGACGAAGTTTATATAAACATTGAAAATATTCCGCGGAAACAAAAGGAAAACTTTTTCAACTAGCATGACGATCGAAGTTTATCAACTTGCCTTTTTAAATTTGCGAGCGTTGAAACTGAAAGATTATCTTGAGAATAATTTATATATATATATATATATATATATATATATATATGTGTGTGTGTGTGTGTGTGTATCGAATACATCAATAAAAAATATTTACATATTAATGCATACATATATACGTTATACATAAAAAAATTGAATCAACAATCTATATTTTTTCAAGCTATCAAAACTGAAGACCAATGGATGATTTATAAAATTTTCTATCCCTCTCTTAATATCTCTCTCACACACATACATATATATATATATATATACGTGTATGTGTGTTTGTATATTTCAATTTACGTATAAAAGAAATTTTTTGCATACAAACTTTATTGCAAAGAAATTGAGAAGTACAAAAGCTAATATTCATAAATTTTAGAGACTTTGAAAAAGCATCTAATATGGTTAAATATGATAAACTGTTCAACATTTTTAAAAATTTACAACAAAAATCTAAAACTCTCGTTTGAAACCTAAGACTCTTGTATTAGGTTCAGCAAACCTCAATTGACATAAATAAAATCGCAATATAACAAATTATAAAAAGAGAAGTAAGATAGATATATAGTTTAACACAAATGAATTTTAACCCCAACACCACAATAGTTTAAAGTGTTCAATAATCACTTATTGTTCACTTATTATTTATAAATATATCGGTTGATGCATTTCAATGGAGACGCCATCATCGTCAGAGCCTTTCTGTTAACGAAATTTTAACAGAACGAAGATTAACGAGATTTTAACTGAATAGAAAGAACAAGATTATATTGTACAAGATAGTGATAAGATCAACGATTACGTATGCTGCGTCAATATGACGAAATATATACAGCGGATATATAAAAGGATTACAAAGAATACAAAATAAAACGTTAAAAATGTTCTTTAACAAAGTAAAACATGCAAGATTATAACATTATATAAAAATGTAGATATACCTTCTGTCCAAGAATTAATGGAAATCTCTTATTTAAACTGCGCGCGCTTGTGAAATGTCATGTAATTTTTTTTAAGTTGGTACATCTGTCAATAACATCTGTGTCAAATTTCATGACGATGCACTCATTAGTAAATAATTTACAGTAGTTTTTGTTAGACGATTGATGTTCACGGCGATTTTTACGATGTCGAAATCAGTTTATCAAAGAATTTGCATTAAATTTTGTGTTGCGAACTAAATAAACTTCACGCAAACATTGAAAATGTTAACAAGACATACCATGAGGATTGTCTATCACGAACAAGAGTTTTTGAGTAACATAAAGTATTCAAAAAAGGCCGTGAAACCGTAAATGATAAACCACGGTTTGGGCGCCCATCGTCATCAACTGACGACGAACACGTCACCCAAGTCAAGTCATTGGTGCTCAAAAATCATTATACGAGGTCAGACAATTAAGTAATGCGACAAAATTCAAAAATCGAGTATATTTAAAAATTAAGGTACATCGTTGCGATCCCCTTCAAAGTAGTCCCCTCCCGCATCTATACACTTATTCCAGCGAGTTTTCCAGTTTTCGTAACAATTCCGGAACACTTCTTGTGGGACCTCTCCGAGTATCCTCGTCACAGATTCTTGGATATCTTCAACGAAGTCAAAATGTCGACCTTTGACGATTTTTTTCATATGGGGGAATAGGAAAAAGTCACAGGGTGACATGTCCGGTGAATAGGGCGGTTGTGGTAACGTTGCGATGCCTTTAGACGCCAAAAACTGAGAGACACTGAACGCACTGTGACAGGGAGCATTGTCGTGATGAAGAACCCAAGTCTTCGCGATCTCTGGACGCACTCTGAGCACCCTTTTTCGTAATTTTTCGAGCACATTGCGGTAAAATACTTGATTTACGGTTTGTCCAGGTGATACGAACTCTTTGTGAACCACCCCTTTGCTGTCGAAGAAGCAAAATCAACATGGTTTTCACTTTGGACTTGCTCATTCTCGCCTTCTTTGGCCTTGGTGCTCTAGGGGACAGCCACTGTTGGCTTTGTCGTTTAGTTTCGGGGTCATATTGAAAGAACCAACTTTCATCACCAGTAATAACTTTTTTTTTTTTTTTTTTTTTTTAGTAATAACTTTCATCACCAGTAATAACCAGTAATAAATTTCTCTGTTCCATTTTCGTGACATGCACTACTCGCGCGTTGTTACAAAACACTAAACAGCTGGCGAAGAAATGATCGTACGAGGGTGGTCAAGGTCTCAATCGAGAGAGTAGGGATCTGCTATTACGGTGGCGGAGTTACAGGTTCGCAGTGTTACCACAGGCCGAGAAAAAAAATCGGTCGCATTACTTAATTGTCTGACCTCGTATGTCCATTATAGAGTTAAAATCTGAGATGGGAATCTCAAAAACGCAATGATATTTCATTTTGGCTAAAATGTTGGGCTTGAAACGCGCCGTTTCTCGCATGGTGCCAAGAACACTAAATTTTGATCGTGAATTTTTGACCAAAAACTCAACCAACATCATTCAACAAGCTCCGTATTCACTTTATATGGCTCTGTAAAACTTTTTACTATTCAAAAAACTTAAGTTGTTGCTCCAAGGGCATCGTTTTGAGTTGATTAAAGCCATAAAAGAAAATTTGCTGCGTAAAGGCTATATTACAAAGCGCGTTCACGGAGGCGTTCGAGGATTGGAAGAAACATTAGAATATGTGTATTATTTCCAATGAGGAGTACTTTGATGGCGATAAAATAAATATTGATGAATAAATAACCTCTTATATGTTTTATTTCAAAAATTCCGTTAGTTTCTGGACTAAATGTAGAAACGAATGCAGAATTGATAAAAAGAATTTCATGAATATTTTATAATAGAAAACATTATCACAACATACTAATAGACAAACTAGGAAACAGAAAGTGGTACCCAAAAATAATCGGCTAGGAAAAATAAGAAAATGAAATATATACCTGCAACCATATTACTTCCACAGGGCCGTAACAAAAAAAAAAGAAAAACGAATAAGAAACAGAAAAAACACAAAACAGCTCAAGATCAACACGGAAATAATGATGAAGAAAGGGAACACAACACTAAATATTAAGAGAAGTAAATCCGAATTTTTAAAAATTTTCTCATATCAAGATGGAAAACAAATAGATAACAAAAGAAAACGAAGAGAAAATATGAAGACACATGATGGGCGGCAAGAGTGATTATGAGAAGCCTCCAGGGACATTCGAGAAAAGATGAAGGAATAAGAAACGGAAGGCAAGAAAGAATTAAAGCTAAAAAAGGCATTTAGAAAATAATTCTTGATTTATGTTGAAACGATCATTTTCTACAATAAACTTGAATTCAAGAAATTATCAATTCAATAATAATAAGACTGACACATTACATAAAAACAAATTTTACTGAATAACAAGCGAAAACAAGCTTATTTAACAAGTGAAATACGCGAAACAAAATCAAAGTTTTGCTTGAATATAATATTGGCAATGTATGTATGTATGTATGTATGTATGTATGTATGTATGTATGTATGTATGTACGTATGTACGTACTTATGTATGTATGTATGTATGTATGTTTGTATGTATGTATATATGTATGTATACACGTATGTACGTATGTATATATATATATATATATATATATATATATATATATATATATATATATATATATATATATATATATATATTGTGAAATACAACAGAATTTCGAAATGTCATTTATGTGAATTAAATTGGAGTGTTTTCTCTCATATCAATAAAATATATATCTTTCCATATATACAATAATATTCTGATTTTGCATAAAGTGTTCACTCAACTGAAAAAATCGTAGTTTACATAATGGAAGATTTGAATTTCATAAGATAAGACATGAGTTACAATATACGAATATTAAAATTGTTGTAGACATAGTTTAATAGACCGTAATGCAAAATTAAAGTATTTTTATAGAATATTGCATTTATGTATAAATAAATTTTATAGAAATATGTGTATATTATTATATGTATGTACGTACTTGTCGTACATACATTATATTATATATTCTGTATTTTACATATATTATAAGAGTCAAACTTGTTTTAAAGACAGAAGTTAAATAAAACAGAATGTTATCAAATTCAATTACATGTTCACTGAAAGAATTTACAACATGTTGTAATATTAAAGTTCGTACAAAGGTAAATAATTCACAATTCAATAAAAAAGAAATATTTGAATTGAATATAATCTTGAAACGTTTCTTCTCCGAGAGAAATGTTTTAAATAAACTCACTGTTATATATTTAAGAAATAATCATTTTTGAATGAGTAAATATTACGGTCTCATATATTCGTAACACGTGTAAGATATAAATATTTTTGAAAGGAACGAACACTCGCTTTGAAACATTGAAGTCAGTACACGTTTTTACTAGTAATACTAGCAAACAGTGTATTTAACTGTCAATTATTCATCGTAAGCGTAACGCCTTCGTTGTTCTAGCGGTAAAATACACAGACATACTTGTCAGTAAATATTTTCTCATGACCACGAAAGCATATTCGAATGTAAATCCTAAAATATATACGGATTATCTTTTTATATATTTATTATATTGTGCGCATACAGCGTTTGATCTATTTTGTTCGATTATAGAAAGTATTCTCAGAGGTTTTGAAGTGAAAAATATTACAAATATAATTTTATAAAATAATGAGTTATTGATTAATATAACTTTATAATATAATACGCTATAAATATGAAAATACTAGTTACTTTGTAAATTCCAGCATTATTTTTTTAAAATTTCTATCTACAATATTTTAATTGGTTCAGTTTTTTAATAATTTTTAATACAACAAATATATTTTTACTTGCTAAAATACACATACACACACACATACAAACATATATATTTATATATACATATATGATAAAAATGAAACTAGTTTATTTTACAAAAATCAAAAACGCAAAAATTGAATATACTAAAAACAGAAAAGAGAAGAGAGCGTTTTTTAAATATATGTATGTGTTGTAGTTTAATTTATATAGGGTTTTTTAATAAGCGTTTAAATGGAAATAAAAAATATTTAAATAATTAGTTATTTAATTTCTTTATTTTTAAAAATATTCTATGGCATTAAGATTGGAATACAATTTCACTCATATGGCCAATACGACTTTTTTTGATATATTTCATTCATTTAGTCCAATTTATAGTCATTATTTCAAATAATTGTGGTCCAATTTCATGAATTACACTTTTAATGTTTATTTTTAATGCTTCTGTTGTTTTTGCTTCATCAGCATAAACCAATGATTTCACATAACCCCACAAAAAATATTCTAATGGAGTTAGATTACATGATCTTAGTTAGTGATTGATGGGTTCATTTCGTGAAAGAATGATGACATTAAATTTTTATTTCAATAAATTTATTGAAGTTTTTAAAATTTTTAAGCATTATTAAAATGTTAAACGTTCCATGTTAGTTTTCCAAACTTTGAAATGTCAAAATGAGTTAAAAAAAATTAAACATACCAGACCACAAGCTGTCAAAGTTTTGACATTCTTATTGGATAATCCTATATTAAAATTTCATGCTTTAATTTTGTAAAATATTACACAAAAAATAACTACATACTATTATGGATAATTTCTGTATTTTTACAATAAAATTGTTTTCACAAAAAATGATTTTCTAATATTACTCTTTGTATTTAGAAATAAAATAACCTTGAGCATTCAAATAAATGATAATAGCTTTTTGAAAGATATTTTTAAATGAAAACTGATTATACACTTCTATGAAATTCTTTTATAATTTTATTCAATTTTTTAAATAAATTAATAATTCTTCAATATTTATTATGTATAATTTTAAGTTGTTTTCGTTGCAATTATTGTAAAACTAATTTTTTTAAACACTAAAAGTCAACAAATTCATAAAAATACGAATGTAATAAGTTTTAATTAAAAAAAGTAAAGCGATTTTTTATTAATGAGTTCAATATAATACAATTAACATTTGCATCGTTATTAGAATGTTTATTCACAAACTTTTAAAGAAGGGTGGAAATGAGTAAGATTATAAAAGTAATAACGTTTGTGTTATTCAAAATCTTGATTTAATACTACAATTCGATACACAAACACATCAAATCTATGTCTAGACATTCATATTCGAGTTGACGAAAGTAATGGCTTAGCGGCAACTGGAAGAACGACGCAGGTCAACTGGATTGCGTTGAACGACGCGTCGCGACACTCAAGTTACGACCTCCCGCGGCTCACCTAAAGCCATGTTCCCTAATGAGCTATGTGTAGTGACTACCACTTCGTCATGTTTGTAGTGGGTATATAAAAGTTCGCTGGAAAAATAAAAATAAAAAAATAGAGACACTGTACAACAAACGTTACTTTTTTCGATATACATGCTAAATAAGTCGACGTGCTTTTTTTAAATTAAGATAATATTTTATTTTCGTTCTTACATATCTGAACAAATTTTTATATAACGTGTATATGTATATATATATATATATATATATATATATATATTAGTTATTCTATAAAGATGTTCTGTAAAACTACATGTGGATTCAAGAATATTGAAATATTATATATTTAAAAAATTCGTTATTTTTTACCATTTCAAGCTAAGAAACCCTTTGAAAAAGAAGATAAAATGTAAGTGTTCATTCTAGATTATATTCTATATTTTTTTTATTAAATTTCAAGTGTTTTTTTTAAATAACAAACCGGCCGAGTAATATACGTATAAGAATACGAGGTCAGACAATTAAGTAATGCGACCGATTTTTTTTCTCGGCCTGTGGTAACACTGCGAACCTGTAACTCCGCCACCGTAATAGCAGATCCCTACTTTCTCGATTGAGACCTTGACCACCCTCGTACGATCATTTCTTCGTCAGCTGTTTAGTGTTTTGTAACAACGCGCGAGTAGTGCATGTCATGAAAATGGAACAGAGAACATCGCTCAAGATTGTCTCGAGCAAGTTGAAAATGATCCTACTCTTCTCGATCGAGTTATTACTGGTGATGAAAGTTGGTTCTTTCAATATGACCCCGAAACTAAACGACAAAGCCAATAGTGGCTGTCCCCTGGAGCACCAAGGCCAAAGAAGGCGAGAATGAGCAAGTCCAAAGTGAAAACCATGTTGATTTGCTTCTTCGACAGCAAAGGGGTGGAAAGAGTTCGTACCAGAAAAACCGTAAAAATATACCGCAATGTGCTCGAAAAATTACGAAAAAGGGTGCTCATGCGTCAGAGATCGCGAAGACTTGGGTTCTGCATCACGACAATGCTCCCTGTCACAGTGCGTTCAGTGTCTCTCAGTTTTTGGCGTCTAAAGGCATCGCAACGTTACCACAACCGCCCTATTCACCGGACATGTCACCCTGCGACTTTTTCCTATTCCCCCATATGAAAAAATTCGTCAAAGGTCGACATTTTGACTACATTGAAGATATCCAAGAATCTGTGACGAGGGTACTCGGAGAGGTCCCACAAGAAGTGTTCCAGAATTGTTACGAAAACTGGAAAACTCGCTGGAATAAGTGTATAGATGCGGGAGGGGACTACTTTGAAGGGGATCGCAGCGATGTACCTTAATTTTTAAATATACTCGATTTTTGAATTTTGTCGCATTACTTAATTGTCTGACCTCGTATACCGTGTTCGATCTTCGGCGAGTCTCAAATTTTTAAATTGATGTGTTGAGAATGTGACTAACAAATTCTTCTCGTAAAAACACATCTATCACGAGGCTCTGATAATATTGAAGAGACTTTAGCTGTTCATGGGCAATAGTGTTTGTGGTTTATATATATATATATATATATATATATATATATGTATATATATATAATAGGTGCCCAAATTTGAGGTTAGGAAATAATTAACCAATAAAATACGGTTTTTGAAAAAAAATCATGTTTATTGATATTGGTGTAAAGTAAATACATGGAAAATATGAATGAAGTACAATTCTCTATCACGTCAGACGTCCACTCTTGTCGAAATTTTGAAGTACGTTTTGTAATAAATGAGGCTATAGCTGCATAAATTTAATCCTTTAGTTCTTAAATCGTTGCTGGTTTGTTGGCATAAATCTTATCTTTAAAATAACCCAATAAAAAGAAATCTAATGGTGTTAAATCACAAGATCTAAGAGGCCAATTAACATCACCATTATAAAAAATTAAACGTCTATTGAATTTGGTTGTGAGTAAATCAATTGCCATACAAGTTGTATGACTTGTGCACCATCCTGTCGAAACCACATGTCACTGATATCAATATCTTCAAGTTTCAGCCAGAAAAAATTGTGGTCCAATTTCATGAATCACGTTCAATGTTTATTTTTAATGATTCTGTTGTTTGTGGTTTACCAGCATAAACCAATGATTTTACATAACCCCACAGAAAATAATCCAATGGAGTTAGAACACATGATTTTGGTGGCCAATTCATGGAACCATTTAGTGAAATAAAGGACTCATTAAACTTTTGTGTCAATAAATCTACTGAAGTTTTTATAATTTTTAAGTGTAGTTAAAATGTTAAATATTCCATGATAATTTACTAAACTATACTGAGTTGTAATGCCAAAATGAGCTTAGAAAACATTCAAACATGGTTGCCACTATCTATTAAATTTCTGACATTCTTATTGAAAAACCTTATATATCAGAAATAAATTAATATGATAGAAAGAATTTCCGTTTATATCATTTAGTACAAATAGGTGGATTTTTTTATTAAATTAAAAGTTATTATTAAAATTCAAATAGCAGCGTTCATGTATATAGGAATATATTGGAATTTCAAATCAAGATCATAATTAAAACTAAAAATCAACTAATTACCTGGACTAGACAAAATAGTACATTACTTGAAATACATACTTTTAATATATGATAAAATAATGACACTAATTTGAATGAAATGTAAAAAAATATTTCACAAATAAAATAACTGATTCGAAGAAAAATAACGTGAAAATAATCACAAAGGAGTTATCATTTTAATACATTCGAGAATTTTTTGTTATTAAAGTTTAGTGAACGCTAACATTGTTAACCGACGTTTAAAAAGAAAAGAGAAGAATAATAGGAATGGGTTTGAAAAATATATGATAAAAGGTTATGAGAGAATAGAAAACAATATTGAAGAATATTAATATGCAGAGAATAAAACAAATTAAAAAAATTAAATTAAATTTTTCCAAGACATATGTTTATTTTTATAAAGTTTTAATATCAATATTTTTTAATGTATTTTAAAAACACTATAATATTATATACACACACACACACACACACACACACATATATATATATATATATATATATATATATATATATATATAATAAAAAATATAATGAAGTAATAAAACATAAAAGAATTTTTTATCAATTACAATATTTTATTATTTCTTTTCTCGTACACAATTTATTCACTAAGAATTCGCTAAAGAGTTTAATAAAAGGTTCTTATCTGCCCGCAAGCCACCAATTGAAAGATACTGTTTTAAGTTTCCTGTCGAAATAATTATGATCGTTAAAATTTTAAACGTAATTAAAGCGTAGTTTGTAGAACTTTGTGGATAGGTTAGAGAGCTTTATTTTGCGTCGAACAAGAAAGAGATTAAAGGCGAAGTTCGTGCGTGTACTGCGATTCGCATAACAGCGCTCTTGGCGAATTAATACTTCTAATGGCTGACGTGTCAAAGTTATTCGAATTGATAATAATATTAAAAAAACATATATATATATAATCATTATAATTACACATGCGAAAAAAAATACACGCGTCAACATACAATCAATTATCTTACGTGTAATTTGCAACGGCAGCGTGGAAAAGGAATATTTCATGTTTCGATGTATAAAGTAAATGTTTGTTGTTTGCATGTAAATATGGAATTTTTATTATCCGTACACATATTATACAACCCAATAGCGAATAATCTTTATAATTAGAGATTAGTTCAGTTGTCAACTTATTTAATCAAACATGACTATGAATCAACTACAGTTTGAAATAATATGATTATAGAAAAATGAAAACAACGGTTTTCTATCACTAGACTAATTTAATTACAATGAGTGTGTAGCTCGAAATGGCATGATAATGCAACATTTTATTTTTAGAATGCATGTTGTTTCATGTTTCTAGACATATATCATCGTTTCATATCAAAACTAAAACCCATTTCCACATAAAAATAGAAAAACTCTTTAAAATGTAAATATATAGTGTAGTTTTTATTCACATTAGTCTATAATGATATTAGTTTCATAAAAATATCATATGAAACAATAATTTAATTTGATAATTAAAGAAATTAGTCGAAAAACTCAATTTAACTTAATATTATTTTTTAAATTAAAATTTTCGTTTACAACGAGATATTTTTTTTTTTAAAAACATAATATTAATTTATACACAAATATAAAATAAAACGAAATTAGATAATATATTTTAGAAGTAGAATAATAAGGAAAAAGTTATAAAAACTTTTCTTTTTAAAAATCGCATTTGAAAATAAATGACATTTAATGAAATTTTAAAATGATTTACATTATTTGAATATTTAAAAATGTTATTCTGAGATTAAAATTCTTTTCAATGCGTGTAATACTTCCGGGTAATGACCTACTTGAATGTATTTTTTATTTATAAACATTATTCTGTCAACGATCTTAATTAACTATGTCATAGTTTGGGAAGTATATTCAATATTTGCATATCCGGTCTTTAGCGATGAAAAATTAACAATGTTTGAAAACTTGAAATTTTACAACACACAAAGTAAGTTAACATTTTAGTAATATTACCTAAATATTTAAATATATTTTAAGTACAAATTAGGTTTCAACCAAAATATAACTCATATATACTTCACTAGTTAAAATGTGTAAATATGATATTTTATTATAAATTTTATTTCGTTTACAAAAGTTAACATAATTTAATGACTACTACAATCTCTAAATTAGTAAAAAATTATACATATACAAATGTATATTGTATTATATTGAATATTATAATATATTAAACATGACACGGTATAGAAAGGACTATAATTAAATCCAACTTTTTTGTAACGTAAGTGAAATGCAATATCAAGCATCTTCTCTAATATTTTTTAATAAAACTTTTTTAATACATAAAGTTGAAAATTAAAAACAACAGTTATAAATGAACAATATGTGTATAAGGACGCGAAAAACGTATATAGAAAAAAATCAACAAAGTACATTATTAAAACTATAAATCATAAGCTGAAAGTATAACTCTCAGCAAACTTAATTAACAATACAGCTATTATAGCTATCTATTTCTTTCAAAACATCTTCCATAAACACAATCTCAACAATGTTCTGAACAACGTCAAGAATAATAAATCACGTCGCTCGATACATTTTTCACGTTAACGACGCATTAACCAAGCAGATATCTAAAACACTAAACCGGGTTTGAGGTTTTCATTTATTCAGTGTGCGTGGAACCTACCCATTAAGAAAACGCGAATGTCATCATAATAATATATATTTAAGATATCATTCTTTGATACTTTTTTTAACTTTGCGATTTCATGGCACGGAAATGAAACGAAATTGTATTGGAGCTGTAAATTGTTTGCGGATAATGTTTCTGATTGCAGTGTTTTCCTCACATAAACTACGGCAATGCTGATGTCACATTGTTTTTATATTAGACTAAAATGAAAATTAACAAATAAATTTAAATAAAAATATAATTTTTTTCACTCGATATATATTTATAAATAACGAAGGAAATAACAAAAATGAAAAACATTCCTATAACAAATTATTATTTTTTTTTAAAAAAAATATCATTCAGGTAATGTAATATTAAGTGCTTTTTAAAATAAGTTTAGCTATTAAAATATAAAAATTGTAATTATCGTGAATGAACTGCATCGCTAGCTCGAAAGTGTTTATTGTGTTCGTAATAAAATAGTAGAAAAATATAAAACCACATACCATACAAAACTATACAAAGGAATTGTTTTTATAAAAAGTTTTTATTCAAAGTTTATTTAACTATAGTTTCATGTTTGTTCAATAGGACTTTAAGAACAATATAACGACACCCACATTAATTTTCTCTCAATCTACACATTAGCAAACATTTTACACTTCTAACTTCTCGGTTTCAATTTACATTCAAAGATCATGATAACAATATTATTTTATATAATATTTTTAAAAAATAATAAATTATAAAATGTAAAATATAATTTAGTTTTTCTAACAAATATATAAACTTTTATGTTAATTAAATATTCTTTGATTTTTATTTATATGTATATTGAAACATTTATTTATATCTATTCTTATTGTTTTATAAATTTATTAACTTTATATATATATATATATATATATATGTGTGTGTGTGTGTGTGTGTATGTGCAAGTAAAGTACACGATATGAATTCAAGATCGTCGACGACAAGCCATAACGAGATTTTTCCATCTCTCCGCTAGTTAATTAAACTCTTAGACTTATATACAGGGAATTACAAATGTTTTAACGAACGTATCTAGCTTTCGGCCGCGTACAAATTCTAAAAGTCCACAGGCATTCGGTAACTAATGTTTCAAGTGCAAACTGTTCCATTGTGCTCGAAGCGAAACCACGGCGAATTCAGTTGGTACAAACTTCAGGTCGGTTACACACGTACATAGTTCATAGCCATAGAAAACGTCCTGCTGCCTATATGCAAACTGAGTCTACATACATACAGTGGCACCATATTGACGTGACTGTGTAGGGGGCCGAAGTTACCGACGGCGAGGCACCACTTACCGCGATCACATTTCAAGGCGAACATATCGAAGAGTCTATAAAATTTATGTGCTGTGAATTTTAAACGGAAAAACTGTCACCGTGTCACCTATATATCAAACGAGGGTACTATTAGGAATTATGCATAGTCAATTTTTTAGAAAGTCTCTGAAAGTGAATATGTCATAGTTGAAAAAATATTTATTTGAAATAGTGAATGTGTGTTTTCCGTTTCCATAAAATAAATATATTTTCTTCAACGTCACAATATCAATATTTATTTGTATTTTGTCAGTAATGTTAATCAGTCCATGAAAATACACGGACTAAATTCCTAAGAATTTATAAAAAAAAAATGTTTGAATTCTTACAAACTGGAACAATATTCATAATTAGGACTCATTAAAAATTCGATGTTTATTTTATTATTTTCAGTATAATTAATTTTGAAAAAAAATGAAGTTTATATATATATATATAGGGTTTTCGAATAATAATGTCAGAAATTTTACAGCTGGTGGCAGTCATGTTTGAATTTTTTTTAACTTATTTTCACACTTCAACTCATTATAGTTTTGAAAAATATCATGAAAAGTTTAACACTTCAAGTATGCTTAGAAATTTTAAAAACTTATTGTAAAAATCAATATTCGGTTCTTAAAACTTACCGTGCGTTTCATGAAACTGAACACAATCGTCCAAGTGAACTGATATTAATCGAAATGTTAAAAAACTTGAAAACAATTTTATTCTATATGATACAGCAGTACCTGTAAGACTAAGAAATGCAAGAAGTGAAGCCATTGTAGCTTTTGTTAATGAAAATTTCAAAATGTAGCTGCAGGTCACTTTACAGTAAATGGAGTGCGTTACCGAATCATGATTAATGAATTTGTTTCCAAAAATGATTGAAAATAGTTTGCACGATATGTGGTTTCGACAGAACGGTGCTACGTGACATATATCTACGGAAAAAATAGACTTATTAATTCAAAAGTTTTATGAGTCCATTATTTTACGAAATGGACCAATCAATTGGCCAAGATCATGTGATTTAACTCTATTGGATTATTTTCTGGTTAATCATTAGTTTATGCTGATTAATCACAAAGAACAAAAACATTAAAAACGAACATTGAACGTGTAATTCATTAAATTAAACTATAATTATGTGAAAGAGTGACTAAAAATTAGACTAAACGAATGCACTATATTAAGAAAAATCAGGGTAGTCGTATGAGTGAAATTGTGTTTAGTCATTAATGTCATAGAATATGCTTAAAAATAAAAAAGAGTAAATAATTAACAAAATACTTTTTGTTTTATTTTTATTTAAACATCTGAAGAATTTACTGGAAAATCCTATGTTATCGAAGTTTATCATCAAAATTTATATCAATCATTGCTAAGTGAAAACCTCATCGAAAACTATTGATTTTTTTCAAACGTCTTCTCAAAACATATTTACTTTCTCCAGTCAGTCGTCAATTTCTTCTAACCGTTGTCTTTAATAGCTCTATAGTTTAAACTCTTTATTTTTAATGATGTCTCTTTTTTGGTATACTTTTATCACTTAGTCTCCATTACAAAAATTTATTCTCATAACCACTTACAAGTTTTTTGATTACATTAACAAATTCCTAACATAATTATTTTCATTCTTCGCGAGTTATTCAAAAGTTTTTATTTAATTTTTGCGTTAATAATTAATTTTTTTTAATTCTCTAGAACAAATAAGTAGTACACATTGATTATATGTTTCCATTTCAAACTCAATAGTATTTTACTTTTTATTATATTACTCATCCTATCAAATTCTACCTATGTTGCTCTAATTTTCGATCTAATCTTTGGTCATAGGTCACCATCATATCTTCTAATCTTTTCCAGATATTATATTTCATCCACTTGTTTTAATTGCTGAGACCTAAATATATATCTTTTTTTCTTACAAATATATTAAACATGATTTTAGTTTGCATACACATACACACACACACACACACACACACACACATATATATATATATATATATATATATACATATATCGACAACAGCAAATTTTTTTATCAAATACTGGAAGAAAGCCTCTCTCAAAATTTTCCACTTCGATTGAACCAAATATCTATCTCTTTCAGTCTACTCCAACATTTTTTTTGTATTTGTTTTATCTATCCATAAG
>CP092087.1:54993371-55005871 GCA_029203775.1 Neoneuromus ignobilis | reverse complement strand
TAATCAACTATTATCAAGAACAAATCATTAATGTAAAGTGAAATAATACAAAATAATTATTTTGAACGAGTAAAAATGTGTAACATTGATGTTACGTATCCATCAAAAAGTTCAAGTAACGAACAAAAGATTTCTTTATTTAAAAAATCAAGTCAATATTAAAAATAAAAATTCCACTCTTCTCAAAGAAAAACAAGGTTCGATTAATTCTATAAATCATTACCTACTAAAATTAAACATACGTTTATAACAAAACAATTAAAATATTTTAAATATCTCATAGAAGTATTGAAATATATACGCAAATAATAAGAACGCATAGTAGAAGAATAAAATTAATTTGAAAATCAACAGAAGTCATACAGATAACAAAAAAAGTAAAGAGCAATAAATTCAAATAAATAAAATATATAGTAAGAGAATCAGTAAACTGAAATTATTTATTCGGATACAAGAAATATAACGAATAACAACAGGAATAAAATCAATATTGAAATTTTAATGAAAATAAAATTATTCTATCGATTGAAAAATATCAATGAAAGTTCTATATATATTTAATATTTACGTTTACTGGCATAATCCACTGAAATAAATAACTAAATTTTAACATAAACTATGTAATTAAATACATATGACTTCTATTTACTTCTTTATATAAAATTAGGTATAAATAAATCTATTTTGACGTCGTTAAGGATATAAAAAATGAAATAATTTTAAAAACAAAAATAAGGAAAACAATAAAAATTATTTTTATAAGGAAGATATATTATTAATTTTAGTAGATATACATAAAAAATAATTTAAAAAGAAATATTTTAAAATTATTTCAAGATCAAATATATCTATATTTTTCTAAACAAAAATATTAGTGAATTACAAATTCTTATAATTACATACACACAAGAATATATGCGTCTATATATAATATATATATATATATATATATATATATATATATATATATATATATATATGTATGTGTGTGTGTATGTATGTATATATATTTATAGTATAGTTATAATTTATTAAATATTTCATTCTATAATAAAACATCATATTATAAAAAGAGGAATTAATGTATGAAGATTTTACACTATATTCATATATTAGGCTTTAAATAAATAAGAGCTAATAGCAATTCAATATATTAGAATATAATATATATATATATATATATATATATGTGTAAGATATATGTATATTGTGCACCTTCATTAAGATAATTCCATTAATTTTGTTTCATTGAAAATTTTATGCAAATGTCTAAATCAAATTTTCTTGTTATATATTCAAATATATCTATAAAACTGTGACGGTTCTTCAAATATAATTATATTGAATAAATGTTTAAATTTTATCATGTAATTTCATTACATTTTACATGCAAATTTATATTCGCTGGTATCAAATATATATATATATATATATATATATATATATATATATATATATAATAATAAGAATTAATATATACATATGAACAGTTTGTAACTATTTTTGAGTTATTTAAATTTTAATAATTTCTCTAATAAATATTAATTTATAAAGTCATATTGAGATTTAAAAAATAATTATTTTATTAAAAGCAATACAACAAACTAATTATTTAGATATACATTTAATATAAATAAAGGATCTTCTATTACTTTCCTTTTTTTATTATAATTAAATAATAACAACTTCCGTTTAAATATATTATTATAACAAAAAAAATATTTATTACAATTGTTTTAATATATTGTATACTATTGATGAATATTATTCAATAACATAATTTTAAAAATTATAATAAAATATAAGCTTCATATAATTAATTTGAAGTTTAATAAACTTAAACTTCAAATAATTATCGTTTTAAGTAAATAACGTTTAATAAAAACGACTGGATACTTTGTTTCAAAAATTTATATATATATATTTTTCTTAAAATACTCACGAATTCCATACAAATAACATATCACCCCAACACCACAAGATATTGAAAAAGAGTTCAATAATTATTTATTGTTCACTTTTTTATTTATAAGCTGATATCGATTTTAATGCTAATTTCATCATTATAGAATTGCATTATAAAATGAAGAATAATTCTTAGTTAAAAATTTTTATACACTATTTCTTACGTTTATTCAACACATCTACAATTAGTAGTTGACACTTTCTTTTTCATAACGCATTTATAATTCATATATATATATATATATATATATATATATATATATATATATATATATATATATATATATATAGGATTTTCCAACAAGAATGTCCAAAATTTGATAGCTGGTGGCAGCTATGTTTGAATTTTTTTAAGCTCATTTTAACATTTAAACTCAGTATAGTTTGGTAAATTATCATGGATTGTTTGACACTTCAACAACGCTCAAGAATTGCGAAAATTTATTATAAAAATCAATGTTTGATTTGTAAAACTTATCGTGCGCTTCAAGAAACTTACGGTTAGCACTAAAAAAAGAAAATGTCAGAATTTAGAATGAAATTAATTTACGTCATTGAGCAATGACTATTGCATCCACAAAAAGTAACTACCTGTTGCGTTACATGGTGGCGGTGTCATCGGACCATATTTTTTAAAAAAATAAAGGTGAAGATCACATTAGAGTAAATAGATTACGTTACCGAACCATGATTAACGATTTTCTTTCCAAAAATGATTGAAAATGGTTTGCACAATATATGGTTTAAACAGAAGAGTGCTACGTGCCATAAATTTACAGAAACAATAGATTTATTGAAACAAAAGTTTAATGAATTCATTATTTCACGAAATAGACCCATCAATTGGTCATCAAGATTCTGATAAACTACAAAGAACAGAAGCTTTAAAAATAAACATGGAACGTATAATTAAAGAAATTGGACCACAATTATGTGAAAAAGTGACTAAAATTGGACTAAACGAATGCACTATGTCAAGCTAAGTCGTGTTGGTTATATCAGTGAAATTGTGTTCTAATATTATTGTCATAGAATATGCTTAAAAATAAATATTTAACTAATTTAATAAATACATTTTGTTTTATTTACATTTAAACTTCTAAAACATTTGTTCGAAATCCATGTATAAGGAAGGCGAGGCTCTTTAATTTAATTGCAGGAATCTTATCTAAGAGTAAACACTGAATAAAAAAGTCTCAACTAACTGTCGTAATTTGTGTGACCAAATAGCGACAATAGCAATATTTTTTGAAGCTTTCACCAGCAGTGACCTCTTTTAAACTAATATGAGGTTATTACAATAATAACGATATATATATATATATATATATATATATATATATATATATATATAAACGCACACTTGGTTAACAAAATGCTTATTACTTTTGTGAAGTTAATTTTAACTGTTCTGTTTTTAAACTACAGTTGATACCGAAAAAAATGAGTCTACTAATAGTTGGAAAAGCATGAAATAAAGACAATAAAGTACACAATAAATAGTATATAAGCAGTTTTAATCAAAAATTAATCTACATTTTATTACACATTGCTCTGACATGAATGGTATCGTTATCAAAATGCGCATTAGCGTATTGTTGTTATAAACAATAAAATGAAAAAAAGTGATTATTGAATTTTGAACACTGTCTAAATTTTGTGGTATTAGGGGTAATTATACATTTATGTAAAAGTTAATTTTGTCTATATTTAATTAAATATTTTAATAAATAATAAAATATTTTATTGCGGATAAAAACTGGATTGTTTAATTTTTTATTATTATTTTTGTTCATATTGTATTCTATTAAAAAATACATTTTTTCTTGAATACTTATAAACTATGGATTATTTTTTTAGTAATTTATAATTAACTGAATTAATAACTGTTATTTGAATGAATTAATTTTAAAAAAATATTAACCATATAATTATAATACCTAACATTTTACTGAACATAAATGACTTAAAATTTAAATAAGATTATATGTTCTATACTCAATATTAATTTGACCATACTTATTAGTTTAAAATTTTAATTTAAATACGAAGAAAATAAATTACTACTAATTATCAAAGAAAACAATATATAATTAAATGTTCTAGCTGACCAATTTTTCAGATTAGTCGAAAAAACATAATATTTTACAGGTAGTAATGAGAACAATTATTTTTCAAAAATTATTACAAAAACTTTATTTTTTTAAAAATTATAAGAATTTGATATATACTGAAGTAATTCAAATAAAATAAAAAAAGCTAAATCTTTTCAAAAAATAAATTTTTATCTCTATTATATTATTTGAAAGTACGCTACAATGAGAAATTTAATCTAGCACGTTGAGCTTTGAAATGTTTCAATGATAATTTTATCAATATCAGAGCGAGTCACGAATTGCCTAAGATTTTACATTACAATAAAACATTATTTAAATTGATCTACTTCTTTTCAATCCATATTAAATTGATCATTATTCTTTTTTTGTTTTTCTTTTATGTTAATATTATTACAAGTATTCTCGCAAGCATTTAAAGAACGAGGAAATTGTGTGAATGTTATTTTAGTTTTATTATGTTTATATAATACTTTCGAGAAGAAAACTGAATTGTGTTTACATATCTGAACGTAGAGATACCTATTTGAAAATCTACAATAAAGTATTAGAGGTGCTTTCAATAATTGAATTTCACTCACATATTCTATTTACATATAATTATTCATAAATATATATATATATATATATATATATATATATATATATATATGTAAATGTATGACAAATATGCATTATTGAACTAATGGTTTAAACATTATCATTATAACTAAAATTTTCACCGCTTACTTTTAATAAATAATATAAAATTATTACAAAAATAAAAGTTGTATTAAATAAATCATTATTAGTAGAGGCAGAATTATTTTAATCTATTTTTTTTTAATTTTTAATGCCAAGAATTTCTTTATAACTTAATAACAAATAATACACAAGTTCAGAAATATCATTTTTTATTTTTATATAATTGAATTAAATATAAAAAATATTAATTTTATAAAGCAAAAAAAATTGAAAAAATAACTGAAAATATATTGAAAAATAAATATTCATTATTTATCTGAATTAATTAATGAAAGCATCGTTCCATACCTGTAATCAATGTAAATTATCAATTGATTGAAAAATTGATTCGTCTCTGTCAAATTTAATATCATAAGGTAATAAATTAAAAACCATCAACTCATTCTGAATGACAGTTAAATATTTTTTAAAAGTTGTTCCATTAATTATCTTTCCAATTATTCCAGACAAGAAAAAAATTGATGTTAAATTCGTTAAACTTTTTCGATAATAAAATTGTTAAGTACTTTAAAAACATTGGTTTTATTTTTATACTTTTGTTCAATTAAGATTTTTATGTAGTGATTTGTCATAATTGTTATATTTTCGAACATTTTAAATAACTGTGTTATTAATTTTTAAATTGCTAATGTAAAAAATATTGAGTTTAAAAATATATTTAAATCATCACATTTATTTTTTCTATATCATTTAAAAAAAATGTAGCAAATTTTTTTTTAAAAAAAAAATTTGGTAAATAACCTGTAAGATTTTTAACACTTTTCCTCTCTATTTCTCTCTCTCTCTCTCATTGTATATATATATATATATATATATATTTATATATATATATATAGGAGAGAGAGAGGGAGAAATATGTGTCCAAATTATTAAAAATTGATATTTTGTGATAAAATAATATTTTTAGAAAATTAAGTATTAAAAATGATAAAACAAATTAATATATATTAATTTTTTACCTTTCAGTATAATTTTGTCTTAGGGAACATATATTCTCAAATACCTTACCCCCTCTTACCTTTCAAATTATGTTACTGATTTTACTTTATGACAAAGAGCTGAATCGTGCTTTAAATTCATTAAATTTCAAATTTTACAAAAAAATTGTCACAAAATATCCTTCTAACATATTTCTTATTATTTGTAATTCATTATCCCATTTAATTTGTGCTGAGAAAACAGTTCTTGTTTCGATATTAAAGACCTAATCAACACTTAATAAATATATTTGTCTTGTTTTATTAGATATAGAAGGAAAAACTAATTCTCCTTCTTGAGTTCAGATAATCCTTAATCAGAATTTAAACAAATCCATGGTATTATTATTAAAAATATTCTAAGACAAAAACATTTACAAATTAATTCTAGTTTTTTAATGATTTTTAAACAAAGTAATGTCGAGTTTTTAAATTAAAAATGCTAAAGGTTTAGGGATAATAATAATATTTACGTTTTTCTATTGTTCTTTGTACCATTACTTTTGACCCAGACTTCATTCTTTCTAATGTTTATCCACATCTTTTAATTCTATATTTAAATTAGCCCAATTTAATGTATATAAAATCTGACACAAAGTTCTTGCTCACACGAACAAAACCGCTTATTTTTAACATAAAATTATTGATTTATCTAATAAAAAAAATTGTTCTTTTTTCAATTCAAAAATATTATATTTTTCCCATTTTCAATATTATAACTTTAAATTCGTTCATTACAAGAAGTTTTTCAACAGTTCGTGAGATCTAAAAATATTCTCTGAACAATATAAATTGAAAAAAACTATTTTTAACGTTAATTTGACTTGTTATAAAAGAGACCTTGTTTAAAATGTTGTAGCCAGCTGCAATAGATTTTACTCTTATTATCATAGCACGAGATTATTGAAAAAGTAAATACAATGAAAATACAATAAAATGAAAATGTAAATATTCAATCAGAGCTCTATTTAAGAAATATATTTCTAGATATATTCTAATAATAATACAATATTTTATAACAGGAAACTACAAAAACTGCGTAGTAAAAAGAGTTTAAAATAACTTTATCATATTTATCTATCTATCTACTTATCTTTCCATCTCTCTCTCTCTTTATTATATATATATATATATATATATATATATATATATATATATATATATATATATATATATATATATATATATGTATATATAAATAGATAACACTACATTATTTATTTCTTTATAAATGATCAATAAATGATATTAATAAAAGCATATAAAATTCTCATGAAAAGTTTTAACTTAAAAGTTCACTTTCAACGCTTAGATTGACAGTTTGAAATTTCTGAAACTATTTTTGTATTGTTATTTAATTACCAGTTTCTTCTTTGAATGATGATTTGATATTTCTCTCTGCTTCAGCTGCACTATGCCCCAATTTAAATTCGTAACAAAAAGGTGGCTCTTGCTTCACAGATAACTTATTTTTAAGAGTTAACAAAGAAATCACTTGTAAAAATATCAAGTAAATACTACCAACAATGCGAGTAAAGTAATCGATTTTATAATAAATAATGATAAAACAGGAATAAAACTGTAAAAATCCTCTTGTGCTTATTCAAAAACGAAGTCAGAAATCGAACATTTCATATGGTACAACTTAATACATTTACATTAGGTTCGAAAACTAACAAAATTTTCTCATTTAAACTGCGCGTGATTGTGAAATGTCATGTTGTAATTTTTCTAAATTGGCAAATCTGTCAATGACATCTGTATCAAATTTCATGACGCTACAGTCATTAGTAAATAATTTACAATAGTTTTTGATAGACGGGAATTGTTATTCACGGCGATTGAAATTAATTGATCAAAGAATTGTGAACCAAATAAACTTCACGTAATCGTTAGAAATGTTAGGAAATGCATAACCTGAGTGTTGTTTATTGCGAACAAGAGTTTTTGAGTGGCAAAAAGCGTTCAAAGAGGGCCATATATTCATCGATGATGAACCACGATCTGGACGCCTATCGACATCAACTGACGACGAACAAGTCGCCCAAGTCAATACACTGATGCTAAAAAATCGTCGTATGTCCGTCAATGAGTTAGCAGCTGAGATGTGAATCCCAAAAACACAATATCATGTCTTTTGCGTTGGAATGTTAAGCATGAAACGCATCACTTATCGCATGGTGTCAAGAACACTGAATTTGTTCGTAAGTTTTTGTCCAAAAACTTAATCAATATCGTTTCAAAAGATCTATTTTCGCCTGTTATGGCTCCATGCGACTTTTTCCTATTCCCACAACTCAAGTTGCCGCTTCAAGGGTATCGTTTTAAGTCAATTAAAACCATAAAAGAAAATTCGCTGCGTGAACTAAAGGCTATACCACAAAGCGCGTTCGCGGGGACCTTCGAGGACTGGAAGAAGCGTTGAAATATGTATATTACTTCCAGTGGTGAATAATTTGGAAGCAACTAAATAAAGATACATGAGTAAATAACTTTTTATGTGTTTTATTTCAAAAGTTCAGTTAGTTTTCGGATTTAACCCATTAGTGCATAGTGTCCGTTCAAACGGACCGACAATTTTTGGCTAATAGCAAGTAGGTTAACATAATTTCAATTGTTTGACCGTTAGAGGCATCATCACTAATCTTTTATTTTACTGAAAAAATATATTAAGTGTGTTGTTTTTATTAAATTTTGTACTAATGCAACAATTTGTTAATAACCACTTCCTTTCATTTTTAACTAAAAAATAAATTTATTAAACTTCATGCAGTAATGGGTTAATATATATATATATATATATATATATATATATATATATATATATATATATATGAATTTAAAAATGAAAGAAGTAGTGAATAAAGTACGTCAAATATCTCATTTGGACATTTAGTGTTAAATATATGGTAAATTTTATTTTATTTACATTGTTTAATTTTACTATAGCAATCAGCTGCCAAAATATCTTATTCAAAAAGAATGAAATATTCACATTGCAATTTAAACATATATTATCATACTAGTTTAATTTAAAAGAAAAATAATTTTATATAAAAAATGATTTAATACTTATAAAATTAAATATAACTTTTTGCACGTATATATATATATATATATATATATATATATATATATATATATATATATATATATATACGAGGTGTGATCAAAAAATAAGGTGAATTTTTATTTTTTTCAAAGAATATTTATTTATTCATCAATTTTTATTTTGTCCCCTTCAAAGTAATCCCCCTCGGATATAATGCACTTGTGCCAACGCTTTTTCCAATCCTCAAAGCATTTCAAAAAATCATTTTTTGTGATCTTGTTCAGCTCCTCTTTCGATGCCGTCTTTATTTCCTCAATCGTTGCAAAACGCCGTCCTTTCATGGGCCTCTTCAGTTTCGGGAACTAGAAGAAGTCACAGGAGGCCAGGTCTGGGGAATACGGTGCCTGCGGCATCATTAGTGTGTTGGTTTTAGCCAAAAATTCGCGCACAAGCAACGATGTGTGAGCAGGGGCGTTATCATGGTGCAAAAGCCAATTTTTGTTCTTCCACAAATTCGGACGTTTCTGGCGGATTGCTTCGCGCAAATTGCGCATAACTTGCAGGTAATATTCCTTATTTACTGTTCTACCCTGTGGCAAGAACTCATGATGCACCAAAAAAAATTGTAAGCAAAACCTTCACATTTGATCGAATTTGGCGTGCTTTTTTGGTCTTGGTGATCCGGAATGCCTCCACTGGGGCGATTGAGTCTTAGTTTCGACGTCATAACCGTATACCCATGTTTCGTCACCTGTTATGACCCTGTCGAGTAAATCTGGGTCGTCGTTGACGTCATTCAATAGCTCTTGGGCGATGCTCATGCGACGGTTCTTTTGGTCGAAATCGAGCAATTTCGGAACAAACTTCGCTGACACACGTCTCATGTCTAAAACACCCGTTAAAATTGATTGGCATGAACCAAACGAGATGCCAATATCATCAGCAATTTCTCTAATAGTAATTCGACGATTCCCCAACACTATTTTCTTCACTTCTTCAACGTTCTCATCAGTTGTTGACGTGCTGGGGCGTCCAGAACGAGGTTCGTCGTTGGTGTCTTCTCGGCCTTCTTGGAAGAGTTTATACCACTTGTAAACATTTTTTTGGCTTAAAGTAGACTCATCGTATGCCACTTTCAACATTTCAAGTGTTTTGGAGCACTTGATTCCATTTTTCACACAAAATTTAATGCAAACTCTTTGATCCATGATTTTCGACAGCGGAAAATCGTGGAGCCTGCAAAACACTTCTAACTTTTATGCCTCTCACCAACAAAGTAAACATGCTACATAGCTGAAATTTGGAACATATATTCGAGACGAGTGTACCAACATAACCAAATAAAAAAATCGAAGATCGAACGGATATAGCCCGCTAAATTTCAAAATTCACCTTACTTTTTGATCACACCTCGTATATATATATATATATATATATATATATATATATATATATATGCATACGTGTGCGCATCATAACTGTAATGATCCGAAAAGTATTGAGAACATTTTTTTAAAAAATTCGTTTGAGTACAAAATTAATTGGTTGCGAGTAAATACGGGTGCTGTACGCAAATTACGTTCTTTTATATTCCAATAACAAAGACAATTTAAAAATAAAAATAATAAATTTATTTTTTGAAAGAAGACATTGAATCTGCTTTTAATTCATTTCAAACATATCATAAAACGTCTACATGTTTTTCAAATCATAAATCCGTTGAAATCCTTGTCGGATAAATTATTGTTTACAAACATAACGAAAATAATTTCTTGATTCAAAACGCCACGTTTCCTGCAAGCGAACAAACCGTTAGACGTAATTAAATAAGCATTAGCCCCGCCTATCGTCCTCCGCGCTCCAAATTGCTGTTCTCTTGGGGTTATTAGAAAGCCCACCGAGATACTGTATTACACAGCATTGTGGAGCTTTGATTCTATGACCTGTTAAACTTACTGTCATTATGGAATCGCACAGGCATTAATTATATGTAATTTAATTTACATAATTATCCGTGTCACATATAAATCTCTTAACTAAATATTGTGTTGTAAACTTAATTTATCGACATGTGTACGAAAATATTTGGATTTGGAATAGAATAAAATTACATTTACATATATTGAATGTCGACAATAGACTTGTGTACAGAATTTTATTAGTTTCAGAGATAATAAGTACCTTTATTTTTTGAAGTAAAAATCTAAGCTTATATAATATATATATATATATAATACGTCATTTCATTCAATTTAAGTATTATATTCAAACAAAAATTTGTTGGTATTTTAAGACTAAAGGATATTCATAGATTAAATAATAATATTGAACTTTATACAATGAAATACTTATTCTAATAATATTAATAAATACCTATTATGAAATTCTATTTTACTTCCATCAGCTGCATTTTTTCATCAATAAAAAAATTGTCGATTTATGTTAAAAAGAACACCTCAATGTAGTTTTTGATAATTTTTAAAAAATTAAAACAATTACTTTGTAGACTAATTTGAAGAAACCAAAATAAACGATATTCCAAATGGGATTTATATTACGAATAATCAACGAATCAAATCGACTGCAACAATTTTTATTAAGCAGACAAAGATATATGTAGTCTTGCATTATCATGTTATATTTTAATATGATTGAGATTTATTAATTGATTGTTGCTTTTAATTGATCCATTTGTAAACTATATTTGCAAAATTAGCTACCTTATTACTTGGTAAGATCTTAATAGAAGATGATTATTTTCAAATCCTATCAAATGCAAAACGTGTTTTTTTTGGATGTAAATCTATTTTGGGTTAAGGTAAAGAAGGCTCACTGGACTTGTTACAGGATTTTTTCTCAATATATGAATTGTAAATTATTCATTTTTCCTCACCTTTCATTATCGTTTTAAAAACGAATCGTTTTTGTTGCATAATAACAGATTGGATACACTTATCAAAAATGATTTTTTTAAAAAAACAGAAAGGAACAGCTAACTTTATAACGTGAGAATTTCATTCGAACACACACCATTCCATTTTTATTTTACTGTTTACTTTACTATAAATGTTCCTTTAGTATAAATGAGTCGTCCTAGATATACATATTTTTCAAATTTTTATACTTCTCTTCATAAGAATTGAATCAAAAGATTCAATTCTTATTTGATCTGAAAATTGATTGTACATTATTTTTGTTGAGATTTATTATAAAACCAATTTTTTACTTTTTTTATCCAATTATTCTATTAATTTTTCGAGTTCATCTGAGCTTGTCGAGAACATAATAATGCCCTCTGCAAATATTATATGATTAAACACATCTATATTTATTTTATTCCTTTTCATTCCTCTTTTATTCTCTTAAATACTTCTCCCAACACAAATGAAAATAGCTTTGGTGATATCACAACGTTTTGTCTCAATCCTTTTATAACAATTAATTTCCCTATTTGTTCTAGTATTTATATCAAAGATATAGCATTTCTTTAACTATTTATGAAAAGATCAATCACAATTTTTAAAAAAATGCAATTCCTTAATTCTTTAATGCGTTTCATATTACTGACGTATTGAATAAATCAAGGAATTTTTCATAATCTATAAATTCAAGACAGAGTGCTTTTTTATACTCGTAATATCAATTTAT
>CP092087.1:54765871-54990871 GCA_029203775.1 Neoneuromus ignobilis | reverse complement strand
TCTACTTGAATAATAAAAAAATGTGTCTTATATTTTATAATTTTTTAATACTAGGTGACTTATACCATAAACAGGTGATTTTCTGGTAAAATAATAGAAGAAAACGAATACCTTCTTCGTTATATATTACAAGTTAATTATATCGTTCCTTAAATTATATACATTTTATATATATATATATATATATATATATAAATTATATACGAGTATTACTTATTATATGAGGGTCGTTTGATAAGTATGGTAAAAAAGTAAGAAAAACTAAATTGAAAAATTTAATTAAATTAAACAATAAATAAATTTACCATACTTATCAAACGACCATCGTATATATGTGGATATATATATATATATATACCACATCACATTATTAAGCCCATATCAATCCACTACTGGACGAAAGCCTCAATAAATGCTAATTATTCACTGGTATTTGGTCACCACACTGACCAAGTGTGTTGGTGAAGATTTTTTATTCCAGGTTTACTCCCTTATCTTTGACAGTTATTTTTTTACAAAATGAGATTGTCAACCTTCATGCTCAACCCTCGAAAGTTAGGGACTCTCCGACTGGAAATCGAACGTAATCTCCCGTATGACACGCGGTGATGCAAACTACTGTACTACCCAATCAGTATATACTCGTAAAACAAAAACGTTAACCTTACACATTTATCCAATATTGAGTATATATATATATACAGAGATTTTATCATAAGTTTGGAGCAACTGAAATTCTTTGAATTATTTTTCCTTAATTAATTCTAAGAAATACCATTCTTGTAATTATTTTTTGTATGTTGTTGTTGGATAAACTCGGTTTTATCACAATCGAATGTCTTTAGTTCGCGTTCTTACAGATTTTGTGAAATAACTGATTTCAGTTGCAGAGAGTTAATTGAAGAGTGCACCTATTTATTGAAGTATTTAGAAAGTTAGTTTTGATTTCAAAATTTTAGTAAGAGTATTTATTTATTTTATTAAACATAAATAACAGAAATAGAATATTGAATAAAAAAAAGTGAGAAATTTTGATTTTAAATAATGATGAATGAAACGGAGTAAAAATAACAAAACATGTAACCTGTTCTAAAAAAGCAGTTCAAAATGGACTTAAACGATTTGCTGAAACAGCTTCTCATCAAGACAAGCCAAAATAAGGGCGAAAACGCAAAGTTACTGCACGTGATGAAAGAAAATTGGTTTGGATTTTCCTTGCAAACAGAAGGAAGACTTCTTCTAAATTGGCTTCTGAATTCAGTTCGCTATTGGATTAGAAATTTCACCCCACTTAGTTAGAATAAGGCTTATGCAAACAGATTTAAAGGTCTGTAAGGCGCACAACAAGCCCTGGTCCAGCGAGACAAATAAAAATAAGTGTCTTGAGTGGGTCAAAAATAATCAAAACTGGACGACTGATGATTGGATCAAAATACTTTAGTCAGATGAAACCAATATAAAGGTAAAACTCTATTCTATTAACTATTATTTTTTCCAAAACATTTTAGAAAATAAACTGATTTTGAATAACATTTTAGAAAACAAAAAAAAAAACAAATTTATATTTATTTTTTAGATTTTCTGTACACCTGAAGCTGTATATGTAAGACGCCGATTTGTAGAAGCTTACCATCTGGTTATGTAGTCTCAACTGTAAAATTTGGAGGAGGGTCCGTAATGATTAGGGGCTGTATGTGTGTGGTAGAAGTCGGAAAAATGTTTGTATGTGAAGAGTGGTTGAATTCTTCTACTTATATCTCTAAGTTATCGACAGTGTTACGACAGTCTGCCGATAAATTATTTAATGGTAGAGGTAATCTCTGGATTTAAATACGGTAGAATATTTATGGTCAATATTAAAAAAAATGTTGTAAAATAGAATATGAAATGAAATGAAATGAAAGAAGAGCTCCAACAAAAAATAAAAGAAGAATAGAAAATTAAAACCCGATATTTTCAAGAAATTCAATTCATAATATGCCGAAAAGAGTAGTTGTAGCCTTAAAAGCCACAGGAGACAACAAAATACTAAAAACTTAATAATAAATAGAAAAACAATAAAATAATCTATCTTCTAAGAAATTTTGTGTTTCATTTAATTTTTTAGAAATAAAAATTAAATGTGCTTTATAATATGAGCAAGGTTGTATATATATATATATATATATATATATATATATATATATATATATATATATATATACACACGAGTATATGCATATGTATGTGTATGTGTATACGTATAATATGATAATATAGATAATAAAAAAATATTTTCCAAGAAATAAAACGGTATTTCGTGAATTAAATTATGAATCGTTATTTTTAATTAAATAATGAAAAAGTTTTTTTATATATATAAAAAATAATAATATAAATTTTCAGCATTCGAATCTTCTCAGTATAATACACTAAAAACTAAAAACACATTCAATAAATAAGACGAAACTTTATTTCAATAATATTGAAAAATAAAGCCGATAATGTGATAAACTCTCTCTGCGGCAAGGATAAAACATTATTTTGAGAATTGCAAGACAGTGTGACCGAGAAACCATTGAACGTAAAAAGTGTATAGTTTTGTCTCTTTCTTTACATCAATGCACGTCTGAACAACTAAACGTGACGATTGTTGGAAAATTGAATGCGGGTTGGCAGGTTGGAACAAAGAAAAGGTCTCCAATTTCGACGGCTTTTAGACGACAGCCGCCCTGTTTTCTTTTTTTCTATTCATGCCGTTTCAATTGAGTTATGTATTGTTGTTATTTCGCCGACATGTGGGAATTAATTGATTAGCGAATAAAAGACTCGCTGTTCGTCTGTTGTTGAATTCAGTAGTTCGTTCTTTTTGTCGTGAACGACGTCTCAGTAAAATATGATTTTTTTTATTCAATCTAATTTTGCAAATAAATGATTTTTTAAAAAAATTTAACAATTTATCTCTTGAATATAAAATTTTTGTATATAAATAATAAATAATCTGCAAATAACTTTTATTTATTAAAATTCTTTTCTTTTAATTAATATATAAACATTTTAAAGGTGACATATAAATTCATTTATTTTTATTTTTATTTTATTTTTTTCAAATCAAATTATAAAACTCTTTAAATATTCGTATATATTTTTTTACAAGATTCAGTAATGTTTTAAGGAACAAAACTATAATAGTAATAAATCAATTTTGTCACTTCAAATATAAAATACTAATCAATTACACATCATTACAAGTTAAATCTTCAAATCTAACGACAAGAAATGTAAAAATATTGAATTAAAAAAATATAAGAGAAATTCAATTTTTTATTCACAAAACTTAAGCAGGAATACCAAGAATTCAAAGAATCTTTTTCATTATTTTCGGTATTTTTTCACAAAATTATACTTAAAGACGATATCTTCATATAAAGCAATGTAATAACATATATATTTTTTTATAAAATTTCATTTATCTATATTCAAATTTTAAGAATTATTTTCATTTAAAAATTCATAAATTAGTTTTTTTTTTAATTTTAATTAAATACTTGTATTATATCTGTCAGAAAATCCAACATAACTTTCATTTCGATCAAAAATTTGTTTTATAGATTATTAATTTTTTATCTGATTTATAACAAGACATTTTTCAAAATTATTTTTTTATATTCGTTTATATAATATTATAAACTTTATTTAATATTCTTACCAAGTGCACTTTATAAAGACTTTTAATTTAGTTTATTAACAGAAAGTAAGATTAAACTTTTATATTTTAGCATAAAATATTTACCTATCGAAAACATTTTTAAAAATTATGAATACAATAATATTTTAATAGAAATGTTCCAAAAACTTCTTCAATGTTAACATATATTAAGAAAAAAATTCATTTAAATTTTAATTCCTATTATTATTAAACTAATACTCTAGAAATACTAATATTTTTATGGTATTAAAAATTATATCAATTTATTTACGCAGATAAGATCAAGTTATTATATAATTTTTTTAAAAAAATGTAGTTCTTAGTTTTATATAGTAAAATATTGTGTTGAAATTATTGTAGAATATATTTAAAACTTCTTTATTAATTCGTTTTTTTAATTATTTACATTTTTAGTTATATTTTATGTTCTTTTTTGTGTACTTTCTCAATAATTTTTAATTTTGGTAATAATTAAAATCGATCCATACCAGTTGCACGATTTTCACGTTTTAATGCTGACTTTATTAGTTTCAAATATTAAGAATATTTATAAATATTATTCTGATCATCGTTTAATCTCCAAAAAAGTGAGAAACTGCTTCCAAGATAGAAACATAACAATTAGAGTATTAAATATTTTGTTACTTGAATGAAGAAAAAATTCATATTTCAAAATTATGCAAAGAATAAATTTATATCTCAAGAAATAGAAGAACTAATATATAATAGAAATAATCCTGATTTTTGGTGTAAGAAATATATATATATATATTTCTTCAAAAACATGTTTTGAATTTATTTATTACTGGAAAAAAGATTGGAAGATGTGAATGAAAAACAGAAAGAAATTACAGACAAAGATAATAAAAAAACTAATTAGAATTGTTAAAAAAAACGTATATTATCTCGTAGTTAAATAAAACGGAAATGAAAACTTTTGGTGTTCAGTAATTAAAGAGATCAATTTAAATATTTTTGTATCAACCGCATCTAATGTCAAGAAGGTCAAAAAATAAAAACTGAATAAATTATACAAAAAAGAAAAAGTTGTGGATAAAAATCACTGATTTTGCACTTCGGACAATAAAAAAACATAAAAGTATTAGCATTTACGAGATAGAAATAATATTAATTATTTCTAAAATGTTTGACTTTTCTAACTTAAAAGTGCATATTTCCTTTTTGTAAAAACAAAGTATTTGAACATACAGAATTAGTTTGTTTATATTTTTGGCATAAATCGTTTTAAGCGATAAAATAATGATTAACCTAAATTTGTATTTTTCATGAACCATTATAAGACAAAGAAGCATTTTACTTGCAATGTATCATACAACAGGTTTAACAACTTAAGTAAGTGATAATTTTGTTTATAATATTAACAAAACTACTATCTTATTTATAAAATGTAAATGAGAAGAGTTAATAAATCCCGAGTAATATATGTACAAAATACATCTTACTAAATTTTCAGTAAAAATGAAAAAAATAGAGAATTTTAATGCAGAATATATGAGAAGTATTTTTAAAATAAATTAAATTTAGAAAATTCCCAAAAGACTAAAGGTACTTAAACTGATAAAAAGATTGTAAACGAAATATCAACACATCAAAGTAAAAAAATTAAAATATTTTTTTAGAAAACCTCATGTTTTTAAAAATAAAATGTTATTATAAAAAGTAACATATTATAATAATTTGGCTATATTTCTCTCTCTCTCTTTATATATATATATATATATATATATATATATATATATATATGTATATGTATATATGTATGTATTATAATATATAAAGTATAAATGAAATTGAAAACCGAAGCAATAAAAATGGGATACAAAAAATTCCTGATAAAGAAAAATATTTTACTAAGGAAATGAAAATAATAAAATAAGTGAAATCCAAGATAATACATACACACACACACACACACACACACATATATATATATATATATATATATATATATATATATATATATATATATATATATATATATATATATATATATATATATATGAATGTATATATTAATTTAATTATTAGTTAACACGATATTTTCAATTGAAATAAATTTTAATATTTTAGAGTTTTACTACATGTGACAAATAGAATATAATAATATATTCATTTCAAATGAAAGAAAATATTTCTAAACCGAAATTTATTACAATTTTTATGCAATATAAGGTAAATTAATAATATATGTATACATTTTTTTAGCAACATAAGATTTATTAGTACAAATTATTGTAAATGCTTTAGTTATTAATAAAAATTGCTCTACTATACAAAAAAGTAATCATTACTAATTAGTAATTAAATTTTTTATTGACAAAAATCCATCTATATAATAGTAAAAATATTATCATATCAATTTTTACAAAATCATAAAATAAGTTGATTTATTAAAGAAAATACAACCAAACCAATAAAAACTATATTTTTTATAACACTTGATAATTAAAAATGAACAGATATATTGTAGATTTATTGTATCGTAATAATAATTAGGTAATATATGTTTGAAAAATTATGTTTAGATTATAATATTTAGGAGAAAATATGTAAGGTAACTTTATTAAATAATTTTAACCATAAGTGTCAGTTTAAATATGTAAAAATTAGTTACGATAAAAAATTAATATTACTTTTGTTTGTTATTAATAATTACTAAATACTAATTTGACTTTCCATAATCAATTAATATAAGTAAGGTCTTAGACATTATTTCTAATCTTTCATACATATGATTTATAAACAAATTATTTTATTTAAAAACTTCCCCTTGAACACAAATCATTTTTATTACAGTTAATATAATTAAAAACTATTTTTAATTTTTTGGTATTTGATTTGATGTTCGACGATTATTGAACGGTTGAGGTTATCGGAATTTTTAGCGAAATTCCAATACAATTATTTTCATATAATTAATTGAAAACTTTAAATGAAAATCGATGTCGAAATAAATGGCAGAATAATAAACTTCAATAGAATAAATAAAACACTAGATGAACACTCAATTCTGAATTACAAGCTCAAAAGCTTTTTGGTTAGAGCGTATTCAGTATGGAGTATTAATACTCACTAACAGAAAGTGTACGTACAAGAATAATCGTTTAATAATTAATTTCCATTTATATATATATATATATATATATATATATATAAACTCTATTTATACATTTTTAAAATAAATGGAATATATATAAAATACATATGAATTGCATAGAACATTTTTTGAAATTTGCTATGTATTTGGAATCACTTTTTTATATGAATAATCATGAAGATAGTTATATAAAAGAAGGAAACATTCATTTCAATACTGTAGCTAGTTCACTTTAAAATTATTTATTTATGAGAATTAAAAAATAAAATTAAGAAAATGCATGCAATGTGTTATAAAATAAACTAAATTGTTTGAAAAAATCTTTTATACTTTGTAAAAAATTCAGATATTTATTTAAAATATGTCACTTTGGCATGATTACAATTCCAGGGTTGTTAAAATAATGCACGGATGGATTTTAAAAAGTCTGTTTTTGGGATGGACGTAATAACTCTCATTACGGTAACTTGTAATGATTCAATGATATCATAAGACATTTCTTTCATTGCTATTTTCATTTTTGAGAAAAGAAAATAATCATATAGTAACAATATGGTAATCACATGGTAACAAATAATCATATGGTAACAAATTTGGTCAATATGGATGATAGATGGTTTTTATTTTTTCAAAAAAATTAAAATTCATCAATGACCTGATGGAATATTACGAGGTAGTGCGTCGTGGAATAACAAGTACCAGTTTCCCAAATCTTTATATTCTGGCCTAATTTTTACTATTCTTAGCCAGAAATTATATAATACTCATTAGTGGCAGTTTCACCTTCTGGAATGAATTTACGCTGACGATATCTATTAAATCGTAAAAACAAACAAACAATGTCTTAGACATGTCTGAAGAATTCACTCGTAATCTTAACTTTGGTTTTTAAAAACGTAATTTGCTCACTTTAGGTGATCCTGAATGTTCTTACAGTGGCCAACGCGTACCTCCTCTTGATTGTCCGTAAGTTTGTATGGCACTAATCAAATGTAAACCTTTGTTTTATTCATTTTTTCTGAATATTTAAAAAAGCCTTTTAAATTTCTTAACATTTCTTTTCTTTAACATTTTCTCCGTCGAAAAATAGTTGCTGCATTTGGCGATTCTCATGAAAAGAATGATGATAAGACGGAATAATAATATTTCTTTATATTTAATATCATTAATATTATTATTATATATACTTTAAGAACATCATTAATTTTAACTCTTAATTATCTTTTCTTGATAATGTAACAAATAATATTACTACTTCAACCAGCATTTTTCAAGAATTACTTGTCATGTTTTGACCGAATTTCGACATTTGTTAAAGCAGATAGTTGTACATCAACATCACACTTCAATTTTTAAATGACGTTACCAAATTCGGTGAGAAAATGAACGTTTAGTTTCTTTCCCTACATATTGTGTACGTGAAAAAAATTGTAAATTTTAATACAGAATTTATTTTAAATGCTGAATTTTTTTAGAATAACAAATTCCAAATTTAATCATTGAATTATACTCAATCATTAAATTTGAATGTCTCTCTGTTGATATTAAGTGCAATATTGAAATAACTCGTATTTATTTTTTTCATTAAAGTAAACTGATTTGATAAATTTTTTTGGCGAGCGTTTTTTTTTTTAAAAAATACAAATTAAGATAAATAAACTTTTTAAAAATAAAATATTGCTTATTATAAAATAATAGAAGTAAATAAAATTATATTATTATTAAGTAAACCTAAATTAAGTGAATTTTATTTTTACTTTTTTTCTTGTTTTGAAAAAAAATTATTAAAATGTATCAATATATTTAATGATAATAGTATGTATTATAATCTATACTACATACATTCTATTTTATTATGCTACTTTATGACAAATACTTTTATCAATATAAAATAAAGATTATCTTTTCAGTTCCTCTTTCGTTTATGATACGAAACAACTGTAGAAAATACATCTGTTTCCACCTTACTAAAGAAAATCTAATTAAAAGGAAGTCTTGAAAAATTTTACAAAAAAAAGAATTTAATTTCACAGCAAATTTACTCCAACAAGTCTTTTGTAATGAGAGACGGAAACTTGAGAGGGAGAAGTCAACTTTCATATACCAGAAAAAATACTTTCTCTACGTACTCATTCAACGGTTTTCGTTTATTTTTTGCCGTGAAAAGTAATTTTTAAGATCGAGATAAGCATTGTATGAATTTTTTAACATTTTTTCGTCGAAAAATAGTTGCAGTATTTGGTGATTTTCATGAAAATGATGGTGATAAGACGGAATAATAATATATCTTTATATTAATATCATTAATATTATTATTATATATACTTTAAGAACATCATTACTTTTAACTCTTAATTATCTTTCAACATAAACATTCGTTATACGACTTATGTAGATTAGATATGAATTTTATTTGCATTTTTTAAATTTCCATGACATTTTTAAGTTGAATATATTTCAACATTTTAATTACGTGTCTTGTACATTAAATTTTAAATCAAACATACTTTTGTTTTCGATTAAATCTTTACATGCATATTTGCAGTTTAATTTTAACTTTTAATAAAAATTTTAACATAGTAAATTTTGTTTTTATCAGATCAATAAATTATGATAATTATATTTATTTTAATGTCTGAAGTTGTAACTATGAATATGAAATCTTTGAAAGATAAAATTAAAATATGTAAAGAATTAGAACACACACATAACTTATCTTATTTCAAAAATAGTTAAATATCTATGCCTCAAATAAGAGTAGAGAAAATTTAACATCGCCTTAGTAATTAAATAACATAATTTTTTTTTGAAAATGTATTGTCAAATAAAAGAATCTTGAAAATAATTTTTATAATATTACCTGGTGAAAAACTTTAAAATACTTCTAAAATATGTGCCTTTTCAAACACATTATAGTTCTTTAAATATGTTATATTTATATGAACAAAAAAATATTAATAAATGTAAAATTATAAATAAAATAGTAGAATTTACCTTCTTAAAATTAATTTCTTAACAAAGATATATTCTTGAGTAGTACAAATAAATAAATGTTTTTCTAATATTCTAAATTTTAAATTAAAAAAATAATCATGGCTACATATTCAGTTTTATAATAATTTTAAGGTTTTAAATATTATTAAAGTCCTAACTTATAGTTATACAATAACTTCCCTTGAAAAATATAAACAATGTTTAAAAATTAAAATTTTAAGATCTAATCTCATTAAGAAATTAATTTACCTTTTTAAAAAAAGCTTTACTGTAATCGAATTTTAATTCAATCTTCTGATGTTTATTACAAAACAAGACATAAATACAATAGTTACGACTGCGCAGCATGTAATAAAATTCAAGAAAAAAAATCAATGACTAAACACCGCCACAAAAGAAAGTTTTGAAAAACTGTATAAAAAGATGCAGAAACAAGGATTTTGTTCCGCGAAACACTTCATGTTCTTATGGTATAGTTTTAACGTCTTTGTTTCGATAGAATCTAAAAGTAAAATGTTGTAAAATATATAAACCGTCTATGGCGAATATCGCCGACATTCCGCGCGGCGTCTTCTGTCTGGTGTTCGTGGGATACAAGTTCAATTTACGATTGCTCGGAGCACAAAAATATCCTAAACTGGATATTTTACGAGTGAAAATAAAATGCGATTTTTGCTTTTTCAGACCGAATCTCTATATGAATAGCCTGTCATGTGGACGCTATTGATGTCGACTGTTTTCGTGTCTTTCGACTTGTTTATGCGTTCTTTTCTATTATTTTTCTTTCATTTATTTCTTTTTTACGTTCAGCATTCATAAACATGTACATAAATTAAAGAAAACATAAAGATATATATATATATATATATATATATATATATATATATATAAATAAATATAAATGTTTAAAATATAAGTATAAATAATATTTAAAATGTTCGCATAATAAACATAGTACGATTATAAAACACAAATAAAAAATAAGTACAATTTTAACTATTAAATAACCTTTATCCACGTTCTATAAAATTATTGTATTTAAATTTTAACACGCATAGAACTGATTTTAAAATTAGCAAATAATACAAATGTATGAAAAAAACAAATCTAAAATTAATAATGGTAAAAAGAACAAAAATTGTTTTAATAAAAAAAATATTTATCACATAGATGATGTAATTAATTATGATACACATTTTATTTTTACTACTTTGAAAATATTTAAAAATGTGGTTTATCAAAAGATATATATATATATATATATATATATATATATATATATATATATATATATATATATATATATATATATATATATATATATATATATATATATATATATATATATATATATATATATATATATATATATATATATATATATATATATATATATATATATATATATATATATATATATATATATATATATATATATATGTACGAGGGTCGTTTGATAAGTATGGTAATAAAGTAACAAAAACTAAATTAATTTAATTAAATAATTTAAACAATTATTAATTTACCATACTTATCAAATGACCCTCGTATAAATATATATATATATATATATATATATATATATATATATATATATAAATTATTTAATTGTGCTAGAAATATCTTTTATTGCAATATTTTATATTATTTATACACGACGATTTTTGAATCAGTTACGAATCAATATTCCACTTATATAAAATATTTATTCATTATAAATCAATATAAGGGTATATTACAGATTTTAATTAACTGAAAAGCCTTCATCGAATTCAATACAAAAAGGACTCATTTATCGCCAATTTAGTTTGTTATCATCAGTATCATATCTGAATATATATATATATATATATATATATATATATATATATATAAATTACGTAACTACACATTTTGGTATTTTCGTTCATCCGCACATCAATTACGCCGACTATTTTTAATCCTATCAATTAAGTTACTTTTTGTATCCTTAAAAAAGATTTGTATTCAGCGCGAGAATGAGTCACGCGATAGACGAATCGTTTTTAATGTTTCAACACACTTATTTGCTGATACATTAAAAAAATCCGTTTGTCGCGTGACAGTTTCACGAAGAATACAAATTATTTTTTAAGATATAAAAAGTTAGTTAATTGATAGAAACCGTTTATTGTCTGACATAAAAATCAATGGAAGTGTCAATATTTAATTTCAGATCGGTTTCAGGTAATTCGTTTATTTGTTCATTGATTTATTTTTGTTATTATATTAATGCATAAAAGAATGACTAAATCACATTGATTTTATACTTCATTAAACTTTTAATGTTTTCATTTTTTTGAAAAAGACTAATATTCGTGGATTTTAATTATCAATTATTTCTATAATATTTTTTTTATAATTGTGGCGAATTCACGTTTATACATATATAAACAATTCATTTGTGTAAAAGACTATATATTACTTTGTGTAATATATAATTGTTTGCTAAAAATGTTCAACTTTGTTTAATGAAATACACGTTATTTATATCGAATCATACCACTATTTTTATTGAAATATGCCACTTATTTTTATTGCTAGTTATCAAGTTTTTGTTACGTATAATTAGTTGAAATTAATATTAGATTTGAATATCAATGAGAGAATTATTTTTGAAATATGTATTTAAGGCCTTATCTTGTACATATTAAATTATAAAAAGGTTTTTCCTTTTTCATCTACAGTTTTCCTGTTGCAAATTTATTATAAGATAAAATAATGAGTTATAATTTATATTCAGTTTATAAGTCATTAATATTTTAATACTAGCTGTTATCGACCAGAAATATAGGTCCTATGATGTACTATATTGGCTAAATTGTGTGCAGGTATTCCAGTAAATCACCAAAAAAAAATTTTTTTTTTCGTTTTTTTTAAAAAAAATAACTAATATATTTTCTCAGAGTTCTTCTGTGTTCAGAATTAAGTTACGGTTAATCAGATTAACACTGATCTATTGTAGTAGTGTTTGGGGTTATTTCTCTTTTAAAACTTTCATATTTTCTATCATCTGTCCTCTTGTTGTACATTTAAATTTCTTATTTTTTTGAAAAAGTGGCTATAAACTCTTTATTAGATTCCTGGCAGAGATTTAAGAGAAGTAGGGTTTAAATCTTTTTTGAGCATTGTAGAAAAACTATTCATTAATTTCTTTCGCTCTAAATTGGGGAATGTATTGTAGAAACATATGTCCCTTGAATTCCTAACTTCGATACATTTTTATCGTATATTGGCTCACATATTAGTCAGTATTTATGACACTTTCAATAATTGCTAGTTGCCTAACACCACCCGCCCTCATATAGTACTACACGTGAAGAAGGCTCCAGGTTATTATATTTTTACTATATTTTTCTAGTTACTATATTTTTCTAGTTTAATTTTCTGTTTGGTATTCTTCACACCAAATTTCGTCAATCGAAACAAAATAAGTTAACTATTTCCATTAGAAAAAAGAACATTTTCCCAGAACTCCTGTCGTTTATTCACAGATTCCATTGCAAATTTTAGCTTTTCCAATTTATTTATTTGTCTGATGTAAGTTTTTTTGAAGTGAAACTTCTTTAGCGGCGTTGGTGTAAAATGTTTACATGTGACGGAAGTGACGTACGCATAGCCACGAAATTCATCAGAAAAAAGTGGGGAGAAATAGAGAAGTAGCTCTAGTATACATACAGCATACGGTAGAGGGATAGTAAGGCCTATGACGCATGTGCGCCGTGTTAACATATAAACATATTATTATTGCAGAGCAATTGGCGCAGTACGCTGTATTTACTATTTGAATAATTTCACTGTTAAATTCCAAACGAAAACGAATAAATTTTCATAATTCATAATTTTATAAAAGTTTTAATTTGAAAATAAATATTAATCTTACTTAATATGACATAATTTCAAAAATGTAATTTATTTAAAAAATTGATCATTTTCTACTTAAATTTTTATCCTGTGTATTTACCATCTCTCTCCCTACTGCATTTTTCCATTTTGTTACTTACTTTATTCTGACGAATTTTTATATTTACGAGTTTTAGGCATGCGTTTGACCATTTACCTTTTTATTACTTTACAGTGAAGAAGTTTCACTTCTGGCGTGCGTACATAAGTACACACACCCTTTTCTTTTTCTTGAAGCTCTGACTTTTTGGCCTGCTTTATGGCGATGATATTTTACAGTATGTGCTTGCACTGATTTTCCTGATAATGATGTAAACTATTAAGTCAGTTCTCGAACTCTAATCATGGTTTATTTACGGCCACTTTAACTAGATTCGGCCTTAATCTTTTTTTGTTCTTAGTTGAACCAGCTTAATTTTTTTAACGAACTGTACTGTTGCATGTAACAGATTTATCTGATTACCTATATGAACGTAATTTAATCTTTGTTTAAAAATTATATAATCCTGTTTTTGGAGCAAGAACTGAACTTCACCGTTTTGCAATCCAATACACCTGATTGTCACATGGCAATTGGTTAAATAGAATAAAAAATATCTTTGTTTGGATTTATTTGTTATTATTTAAGAACTAGAATTTAAATAAAGTTAGTTCCATTTAAATATAATCAAGTAATTTCAAACAATTTTAGTATATGAATATTTTTTTCCAAAATGCTTCATTACAACATGAAAAATCAATTATTAATTTACATTAAATATTTTCTAAATTATAATATTATTTGTTTTTCTTGTTGTTTTAATGGTATGAAAAATTTTACAAATCAGGAAAAACAAAGTGATTATCAAAAGAAAATAAGAATTATGAATACATTTTACCGGCTGTATAATTATTTATTTATTTACATAAATTAGTAAAGATTTTTTTAGACAAAACAAAAAGAATTTAATTACTAAATGGAATTTATTATGAACAAAAAGGTCTTTATAATAAAAGAATAATATTATTTTTGTTAAAATTTGTTTTATATTTAAAAATACGTTCAATCTGCATGAAAAAGGTCATATATTTATGATCTTTTCACTTTTGTACAATTATTTATTTTATTTTTTTAAGATAAATAAAAAGTCTACGGTATAAAAGGTCATTTATATTTTATTTTTATCAAAGCATATTGTATAAAAATAAATAAAACATTAAATGATATTTTTTCTCTCAATTATATATGTACGTGTTTCAGGTATGTTTGAGAAAATTTCAATTATGTAACATTGGAGATACCTTACTAAGAAAAAATTTCTTTTTAATATTTGTATAAAATTTATATTCTTTTGTATATATGAAAAGATATATTTTTAATGTATAATGTAATTATTTTGTTCTATTTTTAAAACAATGTTATGAAAATTTAAATATGTACAATATTTTAATATGTTATCTATTTATATTGATGGACATGTTATTATGTTTTATATATATATATATATATATATATATATATATATATATATATATATATATATATATATATATATATGGAATGGAAGAAAGAGGCACTAGATCATTAAAAGTGGAAAGTTTTGGGAAATATCTTTATCAAGAAATGAATAGAAAGAAATTGATGATTATGATATATATTGTTCATAAAATTAAAGTGATATGTTTATCTGCATTAAATATGATTATATTTCAAACAGCAATAAAATAAACTTTATTAATCTATATTCTATTTATTTTTAAATTTTGTATTGTGATCGAATTACTTTATAACTATCGTATTTATTTATTTATTCGATAAGATTACATACAACTGGATTTTATATTAATTATATTTCTGAATATTTTTAAGAAAATATTTTTACCTATATAAACTGTATTCATTTACAAATATTAGAAAAATATAATATTGTAATATGAAAGTAAAATTGTTAAACAGAAATTAACGTTTTTTTTTATATTATAGAACAATATTTACTAACGAGCATACTTTTTGATATCTTATATGGTTACAAATGTGAATCTTGATTTCAGATTGTTTATGAAATAATATAGCCATCATTAAAAAAATCATTGAATTATAGTTCATACGTAAATGGTATATCGTTTAAAATAATAAAATATTAATTCAACCTAAAAAAATATTAAAAAACTAATCACAACGATTTATCCAACAAAATATATACATAACGTGTACACAGTCAAAATAAACATTTAAAATATTTTTATATTTGTTTATAATTTATGCTAAAAATTATTTTTTCAATTATATAACCTTTTTTCCAAGTACATATACTTTGTATACATATTTAGTCACCGAGAAAATTATGACGCTTTTGAGATAAAAATAAAAACGCTTGTAATTTGTACTTAAAATAATTTAATTCACTGGTTGTTTTTGTTGTAATGCTTTATGAACTCTTTGTATTTGTTCACTGTAAATGTTCTCGGTGAGAGTTTGACCAACTTGTAGATTTTCCTAATAAAATAATTCCCTTTAAACATAGAGAAGAATTTTTTTTCTCCATTGAACATAGAGAAGAATTTTTCTTGGAGTCAGTTTTGTTTTAGGTGTTTATGACAAAGGATCAGTTGATGATAATCAGTAATAACTATATTTATAATTAGAATAAAAAAACTATTTTTCATCATAGGTCAAAATTTAATCATTTTTTACGATTTTAACCATAAAATAAGAGATACATAAATATTAAGATGTTGTAATTTGTTATCGAGAATTAAAGCATACAATACCAATTTACTTAACTTCATTCTCTTCCCTATTTTATACTAATGATTATTTACTCTACTTACATTTGTTACTTATTTTAAACAATTCAGAAACCTGTTGATACGTTAAATTTTAATTTATTTCAATTATTGTTTGTAATTCGTCGATATTTACATTCAATGGTCTGCCTGATCAGACTTCGCCCTCTAATGATTCTTTCTCTGAAGTAAATTTTTAAACCAAATCTAAGCCGTTCTTTATGTAACTGCTCCTTTTCTAAATCCAGTACAAGTTTTTTTTCAACTTCAGCAGCGTTGGAATCAAATTTAAATTCGTAAATACACACATATTACACTATTTTACACAGACATTTTAAAGGCTTGAAATTGAATTTTTAATTAAATACATTGAGATACAGTAAATGAGTGAGAAAGATACGATTTTGTTATTCAGTTAATGTACTCAGCATAATGAGTTATAAGGTACGAAAACAATTATTCCTCTTCCATAGTTAGGTAATATATATATATATATATATATATATATATATATATATATATATATATATATATATATATATATAGGTTTTCTAATAAGAATGTCAGAACTTTGACAGCTGGTAGCAGCCATGTTTGATTTTTTTTTAATCATTTTGACATTTTAACTCAGTATAGTTTGGAAAATTATCATAAAACGTTTAACACTTCAACAATGCATAGAAATTGTAAAAACTTCAATAGACTAATTGAAACAAAAGTTTAATGAGTTCATTATTTTACAAAATGGACCCATCAATTAGCCACCAAGATCATGTGATATAACTCCATTGGATTATTTTCTGTAAGATTACGTGAAATTATTAATTTATGCTGATAAATAATTTTTTATGAGGTTATGAAAAATCATTGGTATATTCTGATAAATTACAAACAATAGAAGCATAAGAAATAAACATTGAACGTGTAATTCATGAAACTGGGCCACAATCATATGAAAGAGTGACTAAAAATTGGACTAAATGAATGCACTACGTCAAGTGAAGTTATGGTGATCATATAAGTAAAATTGTGTTCCATTGATAATGCCATAGGATATGCTTAAAAGTAAAAAAAAATAATTTTTTGTTTTATTCGCATTTAAACTTCTGAAGCGCTTATTGGAAAACCATATATATATTATATATATATATATATACATATTAGTTTTTTTCTACACACAGTTGAATGAAGACCTCTCTGTCATTCTATTCCATAGTCAATCTGCATAGTGGCTAAATGTGGAAGAAGCACCAAAACACATTCCAAAACTGAACTTGTATCCACACAAGGTTATATATTGTTTGTATGGTCGTCTACAAGTGGCTTGATCTATTTTTCGTTTCTACGACGACGTAAAACAATTAATGCTGATAAATTTTATCAAAAAATTTGAATAATATCAGAAAAATTGCATATTTAGGAGCCTATATTTATGAATATATGCAGTGTGTTATTACTCCACGAAACTACTAGACTATATATTGCAAAGTAGACAAAAAAAAACAATAAAATTGAACTACAAAATTATCTTTCACCCAATTTTTATTCCTGATCTTTTGCTGACGAACTACCATTTTTTAAACATCTTGATATTTTTTTGGTAGGGAAACTCTTCAATAAAAAGAAGCTGTAAAAATAAATTTGATGTCTTTTTGGTGCTTCTCGGTCTCCTAATTTTTATCAAATTGGCATTAGTGCACTTATATCGCTTTGAGAGGAATTCACTTATATTGTCGGAGATTACTTTAAGTACGTAAGTGCTGGTTATTATAAGTGTATATGTATGTGTATGTGTATGTGTATGTTAATGTATATGTATGTATATATATATATATATATATATATATATATATATATATGTATATACTTAAAACAACGTATTTTTTTTGTTTGAAATAAATTAAAATATCTTATATTTTAGAATATTTTTTGTCCTACAAATATATATTTTCCAGATAAAATACTTATTTTTTATATTTCGTAATATTTAAAGTTTAATTACGTAAATTAAAAATTAAAATGAAAGGAAATTATTCAATAAAATATTCATTCATAATTTTCACATTGCGTTTATATCGCTTAATTTCAAAATATTAAAATTAATGACGTAATTTTCATTTATATTACATTAATTAAAAAAAACAAATAATATATATATATATATATATATATATATATATATATATATATATATACTTTAAACCAACGTCATAGTCTTAGACTTAATTGAAGTAAATAATATTTATTTTAGAATATAATATGGATCTTTACGCCTTTTATTAAATGTATGTATTAAAAATAAATATTTTTAACAAAATCTTTACTAATTATAAATATATTTAAACATATACATTAAAAATATTTTCAAACTTTTACTATGACTTTTGTATTTTTCCTGAGAAAAGGTGGATTTCACATAGGAATAAAAATTTGGATTTTGATATGATTAAATACCGTTTACATTTTTAAACATCTTCGAAATTCCTGAAGTATAAATTATCTAAACCGTGTTATATCAATGATCTCTATATGATATACAATTATAGAGATCATATATGAATAAATATCTTACATAATAAAATTAAAAGTCCTATAACGATAATGAAAAATTAATTTACTTTTATTTATGCTACAGCGATATGTATTAAGCAAAGCTAAGAAATTTGATTTATGAAAATGTATAAAGCTTATAAAAATATAAATATATACACATTTATATATACACATATATGTGTGTGTAAATATATTCGCAAAAATGAGCATAAAGAATTTAAAATTCAATACATAATTTGTATTTACAACCTTCAGCACACAATTCAATTCTCGATTTAATTAATTGTATGTCAAAAACAAGCTATCGACGTATGCATTTCATTCGTCTCAAGGAAAAATCAATAAGGCGAAAAACGAGTCATTCACAGTAAATATATTCATAAAAATCCGATGGATTTAATTTGTGCTTTTTTTGTAAAAACTCCTTTTCGCGTGCCGAGGATATCACAAATTTATATTCTCGTTTGAGACCGAACGGTCTCAGGTCCTGCCAAAGGTCGCGTCAACGCGCGCCTATCACCCATGGCTTCCGTTCTCGCTAGCCACCGGCTCACTTGCAACTGGTTTAATGGGCAATAAATCTTTTTGAGCGCTTCTGTTTGTTAAAAAAACGAAGTATCGGTCAGGGTTATCGTTCCCGTAGAGGAAAAAACATGTTGAGGTAGATTTCGAAAACGAAGATGTATTGGCTTTTAAAATGGCGTATCTGTGACAGCGCTCTAAATAGCAACCATCGTGTGCTTTGGTATTGGACACTTGTTATAAAATGTACATTAATAATTTACTAATATATAATATTGAATAAAGTATGAATTTAATTTAATAGTATTATACTATGTGATAGTGCATTGATTTTATTTTCTCTCTCTCTCTTTATATATATATATATATATATATATATATATATATATATGTATATATATTCACATATATATGTATGTATATATGAACATTTAGAAAATAATATGAACAAATAGACTAATAAAATATTTACAACTAACATTTATAAAGAAGACTATATTTCTAATTCAATCAGATTTTTTAGTCTATAAACTATAATATTATTTAAATATATTAGCTAAATTTCGACAAAGGAAAGTTTCCGTTAATGAACTGAACTGAATAAATCAGAATAATTTATTTAAAATTAATTTTACTAAAATATAACATTTTATTTTTAATTGCCTTATTTTTAAGATAAATATTTGTAAACTTTTCTATCTATATTCACTAGTAAAAAATTATTCAATTAGGTAATGTGATAACAAATTAGTCATTTATTAATATTTATAATACTGATAATGATTTAAAATTACATGATTACTATTTAAAATTACAATTAAACATTATAGCCTTTTAAAATAGATTTTTAGAAGTACTCACTGAAAAAAGCTCTAATGTGAAAGTATTTAAATTGAGAGCAAATTGAATTTTCGCAAGTTTTTTTCGTAATTCCTCAATTGAATATTAAGTATGTAATCATATCTGTCATAGAAAGGTATAAAGAATTATTTTAATAGAATCTTTTTAAATCATATACTCCATAAAAATATTAGAAATGTAAAATAAAATTAAACATCTGCATCTATAAGATTATTACATATAAAAAAATATTTCAGGGTTTAATGAAGTTGGTTGTAATTTTCATAATAAAAATCTCCAGTAAGCGATGTGAGTTGTGTTTGGTATATAGTATAATCATTACTGCACAGAATTATTATATAATTTCTACTCCATATTTCAGTGTAAGTAAGTAGTAAAAAAGATTAAAAAATATGGAAAATAGCTAAAAACGTATATTTTTTTCTCTATGAATTTAAACATAAGTACAACGAAATAAAGGAAACCAAGAATAATAAATAAATATTTGTAATTAACATAGTAACACGAACGATCCACAAAAAATGGTTCAAAAATTTTTGATCAGAAAATATGAACATTAAAAGTGAGTCCAATGGATACCCCAGACCAGTTATCCATAAAGACAAACTGCATATATTATTATAATAAATTCCAATCCTCGCTAATTTGTAAGGGTATTGCAAAAAAACTAAGTGTGTATTACTCAACAATTTATAGTAACTTGTAAGCACATTGAAACGTCAAAAAGGAAGATAACTGATGTTCTTCATGAGTTCACTAAAAAAACCCACAATGCAATGACAAGTAATTTTTACAGTTATTTACTCTCCCGGAACAGAAGCGATCCTTTTTTGTATAGAATCATAATATGTGATGAAAAATAGGTTTTATATGACAATCGTCACTGAAATGCGAAATAGATGGATGTCAATGAGACCCCTAAACATATACCACAATTGAGCCTTTATTCGAAAAAGATAATGATGACTGTTTGTTCTTGAAACTTGGTAATTCTGAGAAATACTGTTTTCAGCTGGGGTAAATACAACAAAAATTATGTGTTAAACATATACTGATCAATAGACATGTAGTTATACTACTTTATGGCAACGTTCGACCATATGTTTCAAAATCAATATTCCAATTAATTTTAAGAATTGCAGTATGAAACTCTTCATTATTCACCATATTTATCAGATTTTTCGTTAATGGATTACCATTTCTTTAAACATTTAGAACATTTTTTGTAAAAAAAAACAACATTAAAGAAGTAATCAAAAAGGTCTACGAGGAATTTATTAAATATGAAAATTTGAATTTTTACTACTTTACACTCACATATTTTAAGAAAAAAATGTATTATGTTTAATAAAATTCATTTTGATTAATAAAAATTACACATGTTTGAAGTTTGTTAAAAAATCAGCCATTTCATATGTAATAAAGTTATATTTCCTAAACTCTCGCGCTTAAGTTGATCTGTCGTTTTATTAAAGCTATCTATTCTGAAAAGTCTGTTTAGCATAAAACAAGCAACATTTCTTTGGATTCTTTCTATGTTTTGCGTTTTTATTTCTAAAGATGGATTCTAATACATTCTTAATGTACTCAAACAAAAATCCATCAAAGCAAGTATACTCCTTATCTACAATAATACATTCATTGTTATTTTTACAAAATTTAAATTATTATAAACTTTGTTTATAATATTTGCAATATATTTTTTCATAATTAAGATGATAGTATATATTATCTAAATATTTACATGATTAGATGATTAAATTTCTTATATTTCATTTCAATAGAATGAATAAATAAAGTGTCACTTATTATTAAACTGAAAAAACAATTTTTCGAATAATTCTATCACATAACGTTTTATTTTGTTCAATTAATTTTGTCTATATACAATTTTAAGTGTCAAGTATAGAAATTTGATATGAATTAATTATAAATAATAATAGTTATTGGCTAAAAATCGAAATTGAAATTTTATCAATCTAGAAGATTATTTATAAAAATGATAAACAAAAAAGATAAATTTATCATGAAGTTTTCTTGATTTTTTCAATTTTAATCCTTTTATTACTATTCTGACGTTACATTTGAATCCATAAAATGATCTTGTTTATTAAAACCGAGATAGTCATTTAATTATGATTAGGTCATGGAAATATTTCAGGAAAATAACATTTGTTTAGCCACGTTTACCTACATATAAAATAAATTTTGAATTAGATATATAAGTTAAGATTTGTTTGTGTACTCTGATCAAAATCAATGATAATTTGTTTTAATTAATTAAATATTTATAAAATGTAAAAAAATAACATAAAATAGAAATAATATTAATAAATACAGAATATATATATATATATATATATATATATATATATATATATATATATGTATATAATATAAAATAAACTTATAATATACTCATACATAAATTATATACAAATTGATATTTCTTATCAAATGGCATTTCTACTTGGTTATATTTAGTTTATTTTATATTTTTAATCCCAAAACAACATTTAATATCGTATATACTTATTAAGATAGCGAGTATTGCGTTCTTACATTTTATGTCTCTGATTTATAACTATTTTGTTCAGTATTCTACCTCTTAATGTCCATAATTCTTTATTATTATGTAATAAAAGTAAGTTGTATATTCAACGAATCATAACCTGTACGAAGAGAAAATGTTATATTGTTTTTATACATTTTTTTGAAAAAAATATTTTTCCTGTATAACCATTAATTCGTATTATTATTAATACAAAAAAATTACTATTAGGTTGTCAGAAAAGCTATATCAGATTTTTGTAATAGATGTCGTTAAACTATTTTTTATACTAGAAGCGTCATTTGCATCCATAAAATTATTGTGTCATTTAACAGCTGACAGTTCTGCCTTCATTCTGATAAAAAGTTTCAGTGATTTGGTTGAGTTATAGATTTTATAACAAGTTGAAGATTGAAGATTAAACTATGCATTTTCGTCACACTTTACTCCTTTATTTCTGTAAAGGAAATAACGCACAGCAAGCTTGTGATAAGTTACGTAAAGTTTACGGTGACCATGCTCTACAAGAACGTCAGTACCAACGATGCTCACGAAACTCCGTGCGGGTGATTTTTAAGTTAACGACGCTCCTCGCTCATGAAGACAAATCGAGGTTGATGACGACAAAATAAAGACATTGTTCGAGTCAAACCCGCGTTACACGACACGTGAGATTGCAGAAACATTAAATATTCATCATTCTAGCGTTCATGATCATTTCAAGAAGCTGAGATACATAAGCAAGCTCAACATTTGGGTTTCTTATGAACTCAAAGAAGTTCATTTGACTGCGTGTATAAACACATATAAACGAATCCAATATCCAGAAGCTCCCAGAACTCGTTAATCGTAAAGAAGTTGTATTCTAACATAACAACGCGAGACCACACACAAGTTTGATTACCCGTCAAAAACTATTGTAGCTTGGATTGAAAGTGCTGACATACCCTAGCGTACTCATCCGTCCTTGCGCTGTCAGACTTCCACATGTTTCGATCTTTGCAAAACTCCTTGCGTGTTAAATCGTTCAATTCTAATGAAGCTACAAAACAGCATCTTGTTCAGTTATTCGCTGATAAAAATGGGTCTTTCTACAAAAGTAGAATTATGAAGCTTACCGAAAGATGGCAAAAGGTCATCAAACAAAATGAAAAATACATTATTGATCAAAATGTGTACTTTATATAAATAAATGACATTTAAAAAATATAGTCAAAATGTGTCCTGACTTTCCTGACAACCCATTAAATCGTTACAATTATAAATTTTAAACAAATTATACCTCCGCATATCTCACTTATAATTAGTTTTAATACAAAAAATTACAATTTTCTTACAAAAAATAGAATTTAAAATTATTTGGATTTTGAAATTAATAAATACATCATTCAACAAAACTAATGTTAAAATTAAACAATAAAAAATAATTTTTTTCTCATTTATTCATATATATTTATATTAATATTTATATATATATATACATATATATATATATATATATATATATGTATATATATAGAGAGAGGAAGAGATATCAACAACGATGAATTTAATGAAGCCATAGTCGTTCTTATTTTTTAAAAAAGGAGACACAGAAGATTTACAGAAATATCGACTGACTAGTTTACTTCCGACGACATATAAAATTTTCAGGAAAAAAATTACAAGACGGTAATATAAATAAATTCAATTGCATTTCTCACAACTTCAAGAACAAGCAGGATTTCAACAAATAAATTTAGTACGAGGGATCACATTTAAGTAATAAGGTCAGTTATTAGTTGATGTAATAAATATCAAATACTAGCTAGTTTCAGATATATAGATTATAAAAAATCCTTCGACTAAATCAATACGTTAGCGATATTAAATGCATTGAACAATCAAGGAATTGAAAAAGTATATACTAAATTTCAGAACAAAAATATATATATGGCCATTTAAATGCAACACATAGATTGGTGTTTTATTTTTAAAAAACATGTGTACAAGCTGGTATGTAGTAAAACATGTGTATAGTTCCTTTTTAATAAAACACAAATCTAGGCATCATATTTGTATGACACTATAGAAATAATACATCTGCTATACAACTAAATGAAGAGGAAATTTTAAAATTATGAAAGAGTGACACAGAGCTATGCTATATCATCAAATCTATTTAATGCCACATTGGAGAAATATTTAAAACACAAAACTGGGAATATATATATATATATATATTATTTTTTTAGATATAAATATGAATTAATTGAAATAAAATCTACTGAACTCTGTGTCATCCATACGTCAGAAAAGTTCAATCGTGCTAGAAATTTAAAACACAATAAAACATGAAAGTATAATACAATACGGTATGCAGCAACGCACTGTGGTAACAACGTATCATATGAATGGAATTCGTTCCATCTGTTCCGGTGAAGGAAGAGCTGCTTTCTCTGTGGGATTTTCACCACCGACCTGGCATCCACAACATATGCATTATATATATATATATATATATATATATATATATATATATATATATATATATATATATACACCGAGGGAGACGATACCGTAGTCCGTAAATGGAATGCTCAGTACGTGAAATGTCGGTCGGAAATTCTCTATTTTCAAGTACGCAAAATGAAATTAATCCAAACGTGATTTTTATGTATTTTTATTAGAATCATTCCTTAACGTTTATTTCGGTTAAGCAAAAAAATACTTAAAAAAATTCGAAAAAAATTAAAAAAAGTGAATCAACAATCAAAACAACATAGAAATAATACAAAATATATTTCTTATGATTTCTATGATATAATAAAAGTTGCCTGTTTGAATTTGAAAATTCAGTGACAGATTTCAATTTTGAATCGATTTTTATTTAATTAAATGTGACCTTTTTTAATCTGATTTCAAATAACTGCATTGAGGGAGGAGTTGTTCCAAAATATAAGAAGTAAGAATATTACAGACCAGAACACCTTTATGAAACACTGAACTTTTACCGATTTGTTTTTTGTAATTTATTAATTTAATATATATATATATATATATATATATATATATATATAAATTATATAACATTTAAATCCTTTTAAGTTTTAGTTTGCAATATTCTCAATCATTCCATTCTTCCTTTTGTATGTTTCTTCTAGCCATAATTCTTCTAAATATGTCTTTCCAACCATTCCTAAACAGCTTTTTTCCTTTGTCCTGACTTAATAAATTTTTTAACTATTTTAGAGAATCGATGATTCTCGATTATTTGAAAATGATTAAATTAAATTTATTATTTTAACTTTATGTCCTCTAATGTATTCTGATCAATGTAGTCTGATTACTTGGTTTAAACTATTATAAATATTCTGAAAAATCTGATAACTTTCATTTCCACTTCTAACAATCTCTATCAGTTCTAGTTGCTCATAACCCAATCTTCTGATTCATATATGACTACATTTTTAATTATTGTTCTTATATATTTGTATTTCAATTTTTTTTAATACCCGAGCTCTACTAGATGCTATTAAGTGCATCAATAAATTTAAGAGCTTATATCATTTTCTTCTAAATCTCTCGTTATATATTTCCTTCCTCGTTTATTTTCAAATCAAAATATTTTAATTCGTCACATTATTTTGTGACTTTGTATTTAAAAATGACCTGCGTTATTCCCTAGAGAAAAATATTTAGTTTTATCAAAGTTCTACTCAAGATTTCATTTTTCATATTTATCGTGAATATGAAAATTAATTTTCAATTTTAATTTCTCAATCTGTTTCATCATGTATTCATGTTCTTCTTTATTGTCTTGTATTTTTCAATTTTAACTCTAGATTTTTATCCTGCATATAATATTTTTTGTGCATTTATGATACTAAGATTTATGTTTGTTTGTTCTAAAATCTCCCATAGTTTCATAAGTGGTATACCGTACTACCTATATGCTTTATTAACATCAACAAATAATAAGTGTAACTTTCCACCTGCAGAATCTACCTTTTTTCCTATCAATTGTGAAAAAGAAAATATGTTATCTATATAGAATCTATAAACTATATATCTTGCTTGCTTTTCATCTTATAAGTTTTTAATTAAGTATTTAGTAATTTTATTAGACTATAATTGTTTGTCAAAGAAATTCGTCTAAAATTATTACATTGGCTTTTGTTTCTTTTCTTATGAATCGATGATATATATGCTATTTTCAAGTCTTCGGGTCAATACAATTTTCACAAAATAATCATTTCTCCTACGAAAAAAAAGAATAACTATCTTCTTATTAAAATCTCTACAAATATTTTATATATTAAAAAATACAAAAATAAAGAAAATTAAAGCATCATTCCAAATAACTTATTTTCTTGTTGAAAGAACATTAATATTTGTCGAAAGAGACATAGAATCGATGTTTTATTTTTTAAAAAAAGTTTTCGATAAAATACATTAGGGCATTGCAATTACATTTGCAATTCAAATAAGAATGCATTGAAATTCAGCACAAAAGTGTCAAATGGAGGTTCAAAGTTTCATAATTTAATACAAAGCATTTTTATCCGAGATGTTAAATTATATCTTAAGTTTTATTTATAGAACGTTATTTAATAACTTTAGAAGATATTTTTAAATCTGTGTGTCTGTTATTTTTTTTACAACTGTTTTATAAGCAATATAGACAAATATACAAATTTTATGTAAGAATAACAGATTAAATCAAATCCCTTAGATAATATACTAGTGTATAATTACGTTTTATATATTTTTTTCCAAATTTGAACACTAAAACGTTTATTAGAAAACACTATATATTAGATCATTATATAAATAATGACGTATTAAAGATGAAATAAGTTTGTGCAAAAGGCTTTTATTTTTTAATCAATCATATAATCGTTATTTTTATTTATGACACTTTGCTAACTTTATCCAAACATTCAATGCCTTAAAAATTCTGGGTTTTTCAAAGAGAATATGACTCAAAATGATTTTTAATTTCATCAATATTTGATATTTTTTCTCCAGTCACTGAATACTTTAGTGACCTAAACATGTGATAATCAGATGAAGCTACGTTTCATAAGTAAGGAAGATGTAATAACACTTTCCACTCCAGCTACTTGATTTTTGCCTGCACGTTGTTTGTTGCTGATAGTTTCATGTTATCATGCTACAATAAAACACCATTCTTATTGATAAAAGTAGGTTGTTTTTCTGAGAGCTTCTGCTATAGGCGTAGCCTTCATAGACTTCATCCGTTCTCATGCCTCCAGATTTTAGCAATTCAAAGTAAATCGTCTCATGAAAATCCCACTAAACGTATAAAAAACACTTTTATAAGTCAAACTGTACATTAGTGTTAAAAATGGAGTTTGTTTTATTGAAAATCATTTTTTGTTTCGCTTGAAATTGGTGTGTACATCCCATTTTCCATTTTTGATTACTATTATATGGAAAAATCAAATCGCTTCAGTCGTTTCTTTGCTTGAACACATTAAAAGAGGCCTTTTTAGATCGTATGGTAACTGAAGATGAAAGTGGATTCTCTACAACAACGTTCAGCGCAAACGAACTTAGAAAAAATCAAATGAGAGCAGGGAAGCAGTGGCCAAAGCTGACTTGCATCCGATGAAGATGATGCTATCTGTTTGATGGAATTACAAAGGCATTATTTATATTAAACTGCTTCCACTTGAACAGACTATCAATGAGGAAAAATATTGTTCACAATTTACTTAACTGAACGCATCAATCAAAGAAAAACATCCGATTTTGTCGAATCGAAAAGGCATCATCTTCCACCACAACGCGAAACCACATGTCACAAAATTGATTGCAAAAACTGAAGCAGTTAAAATGGGAACTTATAAAGCATTAACCCTATTCTTCATACATGGTCCCTTCAGATTATCACTTGTTTCGGTAGCTGTAGAACAGTTTAAATGGTAAAAAATTGACAATGTGGAGACAATCAGAAGTCACTTTAATTCGTTTTTCGCCTCGACACCAATCAGCTTCTATAAAAAATTAATTTACAAATTAGAAGAACGTTGGGAAAAAACTAAAGAATGCGATAGAAATTACTTAATTGATTAATAAAATCATTTAATTTTGCATTTCATTTTAAAATCAGGCACGAACTCTTGCAATGATCAATACATTCTATATTTATAAGTTTTTATGATAATTATATAATTAATATTTCTTGTCCTTTTGTTTGCATAGAAAATTAAATAATTAAAAAGATAACAATGTAAATAATAAATCGACGATTCAGGGTACATTGAAGTAAGAAATATCACATTATAGATTAATAAATAATAACAAATTATATAATATATAAAATACAATCTTTTATTAAATACAAAAATAATACTTTAATGTAATCATGTTTCTCTCTTATATAATAAATAAGAAAAATATAAATTTATTTTTTATAAATAAAACATTCCCTTTAATAACAAATACTATTAAATAAAACATTTTTTTTATATATATCTAAGAACAATACTCGAACAAAACTGATATAAATTCATGTGCTATTGGTTTACTGTCACCGGGATACGTCTCGCGTTTGATTCTAGCGGCTAAATTTATTGTGACACGAATACTTTTGTCGATACGGCCAATATTTCAGAAGGGTTCGTAAAAAACCATCTGATGTCTGTTTTGAAAAACGAATACCTCTTGAACGTTCACGTCTATGTTTCTCAATCAATGGATTTTTGAATGTTCGTTACGTGCCGAATTATATAGGTTTAACTTCATTTCACAAGGAATTAAATAAAACAGATTAATTTCGTTGAAGGCTATTATTTATGTTATGAATTTATATTTCAGTTTGGATAATTTATTTTTTTTAAAGAAAAGCACCTTTAAATGAGTTATTTTCTAAATAAGCAAATGTTAATTGTTGAAAAAAATTATAAATTGTTATAAATTAATAAATTCAATTACACAAAATTATAAGGAGTTTAAAACTGAATATAGAAAGTAATTCCATCAATATCTAATACGAAAATATTTAAAAGTATTTATAGAAAAATCTATATATTTGTTTGGCATTTACATACAAATAAATTAAATATTATCTAATAAATATATTAAAATACACATATTGATGCATTTTTTACTTAACAGAAACAAGAAAGTTAAACCTTTTAATTGATACACTATTTAAAATTATAATTTTACTATTTTCACGTTTAACGAAATTAAATTTTCTTTATTATTTATTATACAAACGTAATGTGTATTAAAAAAAATATTCAGAAAAATTCTACGTTATGTATTTAACAAAATCAAAAACCTTCAATTTACTGTTAATAAAAATTATATATTTTTAATAACATATGTATGATTTATTATTTTTATTTGTAATTTTTTAAACGTTAGCTTGAATAATTTTGCTATTATATTTGTGTACAGTACATATTCACAAAAGTATATTAATAAAGATTTTAAAATTAAAATTTTTAACCTTTTACATGAAAATGTTTTTAATTAAGACATTGCGTACGGTCACGTTAAAATATCTTCCCATGCGTTATGAACATATCACGCATTCTGACATTTTTAATTTCGACTCATGATTCATGCTATTTAGTTCATTATAAAATATTCAGCACACGTTGACAGTACTGCGCATAAAAATATCATGATAGTCAAATTCTCAACGAAAAAATTAGTGCTTACATTTATACACTTATCAGTATTCATTACGAAAAAATTATAAGACAGTTTTTTTTAAAAAAATTAAACGATTATTGAATTTACTGATAAATTAATAATGCATGAAAGCTTTATATAATTTATTTGTGGCTTTTTATGACAGTTATAAAGGACCGTAATTTTTGATATTATGTAAAAAAATATGAATAAAATTGTAAACAAAAAATCATTCCATCAAATTAAAAATTTAGATCATTCAATTTATTTTGATTATACATTTTAATGACAATAAATAAAAACATAGCAAACAAAATTGATCAAAAGAACAAAACCACTTATATGTATTCACATAACATTCAGAATAAAATTTATCTTGAAAAAAGTAAGATAGTCCCATGCGTTATTTAGATATGATTAGATGATACAAAAAAAACCTTTTAAATTTGAAATTGTATATGAACGTACATTATACACAAACACATGCATACGTTTATATATATATATATATATATATATATATATATATATATATATATATATATATATATATATATATAGATATATATATATATATATATATACGTATTTGTGTATTTGTGTGTGTATGCGTGTGTGTGAGTTTAATTAATTTAGATTTTTACAATTTTTCAATTACTAAGATAAATCTCAAATAATAATATATAGATTTATAAATATTGTGAATTACATTCTGTTATTTTTTAAAACAATATTACAACAAATTAATAAGCAATATAAATAACAATTTTTTTGTAAATGAAAATTTATGTATTATAATTAACAATTTAATAAAATCTATACACTTATTTATAATGTTTATATATTGTACAAACAACATTAATTAAATATTTGGTAAATTACATTTTATTCAATTACTGATGCTGATAAAAATGTTCGATAAAATGTAATTTTTGTAGCAGTTAAATAATTTATTAGCATAATAATGTATATGCTATTTTCATTCTGATTTTTTTTAATCGATAATTGATGTAATCGTTTATTATATTTCAAATAATTTTTTTATGTCGTTGTACTTATTGTTTTTATAAAATCGAGTGTTTTTTAAATGTATGTTTTTTATTTATATATCTTAGTCAATCGAACAACGCTTTTTTCAAACAATCTTACAAATTTAACATAAATACTCAATATTTCAAAATGTTTTCAAATAATAAAAATAATTTAATATATTATTGATTATTGAAAGGAATTATAATTTCTAATAAATTTTTATAAAAAAGAATATTTAGTTACAGAATCGATGCTATTTTTTATTGTTTTTATTAATTTAATAAAGAAAGTAAATTGTTTTTTTTTTTAAAAAAAAATAGGTGTTATAATTTTCTACTTCATTTTACGAACTTCAAACAATTATAAATAAATCTATGATATAAAAATACTTCCAAAAATTTTAAAAAAATACGCCTCATTAATTATAATACGTATAAAAGTAAATAAAAGTTTTTAAAACGATTTCAAATTATTAACTGAAAAATTATTTCGTTAATATAACCGAATCTAAAATTCATAGTATATAACTGAAAGTGTCAGACTTTATACATGTTTTATACTAAACAAAAATAATAATTAATAAGATAAATACAACTTATCTGAACTGGTAATTTAGAGATAATTGTGTAGGTCCGGATAAACTGTTGCTCGAACATGCAGACATATAATTCTCGTGAATTAGCGCTAGAAAGTTCTCTTATGCAAAGAGAATAATTATCTTGTTTCCAACTAATAAGAACAAAAAATAACACTTCTTGTAAATCGGAAGATAAACTAAAAGTAGGAAGGTATTTCTAATTTTCTTTAAACATCTATATAGAACATATATACTTATATATAAATATATATATATTTATATATATATATATATACATACATATATATATATATATATATATATATATATATATAATATATAAGTACATATAAAGATATAGAAGAAAGAGAGAAAGAGAAAAGGTTAAAAATATTATTTTATAAAAATTCATTTATTTTATAGCTCGTTTGAACAGACAATATTTCTACAGAAAAATATTTTATCAAAATTAATATGATATTTTCGTATATAAATTCAGCAATCTTCAAATATTATACAAACATATACGCACACTTATATATATATATATATATATTAGTGTGTGTATATGTTTATCTCATCATGGATTGTATTATTTGAGTTTGAAATCTACAATAAACAAGAAAACACATATCACACATTTCATATAATTCGTCAAATATTTACTACCGCTATTTGTGACAACCCGTGAAACGCTATTCACTGAAGCGATTTGCTATTTGAAGTAGCAGACCGTTCCAATGGGATTTACAGGAAAAAGTAGATTTTTATATTAAAAGTCGAAACTATTGTAAACTTTTCGTTTTGATATATGGAACTTCAGTTTGGTATGGTTTTCGGTTATCACGTTTACATTTCTCATCATTTTGTAAACTAACAACTACGTAAATTATATATGACATGGAAATTTTATATATATATATATTTATATGGGTATGTGTACGTGTGTGTAAACATATACATACATATGTGTATATATATATATATATACATTATATATATATATATATATATACATATATATATATATATATATATATATATATATATATATATATATATATATATACATTATATATATATATATATATACAACTTCTTTTCAACAACTATTAGATGAAGGTCTCTTCGAAAACTTGTCACTTTCAGGCATCCAATACTTTTCGCTTTTATTCCACTTCACCAAATATTCTTATGTCTCTAAACCACATTTATCAATGAGACTTTCTTAGGAATTTTTATATCTCTGGACTCTTAATCAATATTTGCTCCTATTATCGTTATCATTCTCTTCTTGTTATTGTTATTTTAAAAAAAATCACTTGTATTATAACCTAAGTCATTTTGATTTTCTTTGAAATCTACTCGTTATTTTTTCTGTGCCTATGACTTAATTTTAATATACATCTTTCTACGATTTGTTGCGTTATCTAGAAGTGATAAATTACACACACACATATACATATACATTAAGTCATGACGTATTTTGACTATGTTTTTAAAATGTAATTTATTTGTATAAAGTATCATGTTTAATCAATAATGTATTTGCCATTTTGTTCGATGATCTTTTGCCATCTTTCGGTGAGCTCCATAATTCCACGTTCGTAGAAAGACCTGCCTTTATCAGCGAAAAACTGGACAAGGTGCTGTTTTATAGTCTCATAGGATTTGAACGATTTATCACGTAAGAAGTTTTGCAAAGACCGAAACATGTAGAAGTTTGACAGCACAAGATCAGCTGAGTACGCTGGGTATGGCAGCACAACCCATCCAAGCTACAATAGTTTTTGATGGGTCACCAAACTTGTGTGTGGTCTCGCGTTAACATGTTGGAATGCAACTCCTTTATGATTATCGAGTTCTGGGCACTTATGCATGATGGATTCGTTCAACTCTTCTAATTGGCTAGAGTATACGAGGTGTGATCAAAAAGTAAGGTGAATTTTGAAATTTAGCGGGCTACATCCGTTCGATCTTCGATTTTTTTATTTGGTTATGTTGGTACACTCGTCTCGAATATATGTTCCAAATTTCAGCTATCTAGCATGTTTAGTTTGTTGGTGAGAGGCATAAAAGTTAGAAGTGTTTTGCAGGTTCCACGATTTTCCGCTGTCGAAAATCATGGATCAAAGAGTTTGCATTAAATTTTCTGTGAAAAATGGAATCAAGTGCTCCAAAACACTTGAAATGTTGAAAGTGGCATACGATGAGTCTACTTTAAGCCAAAAAAATGTTTACAAGTGGTATAAACTCTTCCAAGAAGGCCGAGAAGACACCAACGACGAACCTCGTTCTGGACGCCCCAGCACGTCAACAACTGATGAGAACGTTGAAGAAGTGAAGAAAATAGTGTTGGGGAATCGTCGAATTACCATTAGAGAAATTGCTAATGATATTGGCATCTCGTTTGGTTCGTGCCAATCAATTTTAACGGATGTTTTAGACATGAGACGTGTGTCAGCGAAGTTTGTTCCGAAATTGCTCAATTTCGACCAAAAGAACCGTCGCATGAGCATCGCCCAAGAGCTATTGAATGACGTCAACGACGACCCAGATTTACTCGACAGGGTCATAACAGGTGACGAAACATGGGTATACGGTTATGACGTCGAAACTAAGACTCAATCGTCCCAGTGGAGGCATTCCGGATCACCAAGACCAAAAAAGCACGCCAAGTTCGATCAAATGTGAAGGTTTTGCTTACAGTTTTCTTTGATTGCAGGGGCGTGGTGCATCATGAGTTCTTGCCACAGGGTAGAACAGTAAATAAGGAATATTACCTGCAAGTTATGCGCAATTTGCGCGAAGCAATCCGCCAGAAACGTCCGAATTTGTGGAAGAACAAAAATTGGCTTTTGCACCATGATAACGCCCCTGCTCACACATCGTTGCTTGTGCGCGAATTTTTGGCTAAAACCAACACACTAATGATGCCGCAGGCACCGTATTCCCCAGACCTGGCCTCCTGTGACTTCTTCTAGTTCCCGAAACTGAAGAGGCCCATGAAAGGACGGCGTTTTGCAACGATTGAGGAAATGAAGACGGCATCGAAAGAGGAGCTGAACAAGATCACAAAAAATGATTTTTTGAAATGCTTTGAGGATTGTAAAAAGCGTTGGCACAAGTGCATTATATCCGAGGGGGATTACTTTGAAGGGGACAAAATAAAAATTGATGAATAAATAAATATTCTTTGAAAAAAATAAAAATTCACCTTATTTTTTGATCACACCTCGTACATCAGAATTGATTGTTTCATTCCCTGATAAGAGCTCAAATACCCGTTATAATCCCACCAGACTGAGAGTATGATTTTCCTTTGGTGAATACCTGGTAATTATATTGTTTGAGCTGACTGATAGGACATTTTTGACTCACTGAGATCATTTGCGTTCCACGTTGTTGTATACGATCCATATTTTTCGTCGCCAGTTATTATATGCTTCGAAAATATATCGCTTTCTTCACGTTAAATGAGCATATCGCAGATATTTATATGCGTAGTCAAACTTTTTGAATTCATAAGGAACCTAAATGTCGAGCTTGCTTATGTAACCTAGCTTCTTGAATTGGTTGTGAAACTGGAATGATAAATATTTAATGTTTCTGTAAACTCACGTGTTGTTTAACGCGGGTTTGATACGATTAATGCCTTTATGTTGTCGTCATAAACCTTGATTGGCCTTCTTGGGCAAGAAGCGTCGTTAACATCAAAATCACCAGCACGGAATTTTGCAAACCATCTTTGGCATTAATATTCTTGTAGGGCATAGTCACCGTAAACTTTATATAACTTATCACAAGCTTATCATGCGTTCTTCTCTTTACGAAAATAAAACAGTAAATAAAGCGAAAATGCACAGTTTGATCTTCTATCAGAAACTTGTTTTAAAATCTACAAAACTCAATCAAACCGCTAAAACATTTTATCTGAATGAAGGCAAGAGTGTTAGCTAACAAACGACATAACAATTATATGGATGTGGATGACGTTTCTGCTACAAAAATAAACTAACGATATCTATTGCAAAAATCCGACATGATTTTTCTTTTAACTCAATAATATATATATATATATATATATATATATATATATATATATATTGTATGTCTGCATATTAAGAACAATTTTTATAGTTTTCCATTTTTGTTAAAAAGCAGTGTTTGTACATATTATTATTTTAATAATATGAACATTTTTGATTCGTATCAGTTTAAATCAACTCATAATGTATCTTTCTAACAACTTAGTAAATCAAAAATTGTGACTATCAGAATACGAATACTGTTTATTTTTCTTATTGTGAATTGTTCAATTTATTTTATTTATATTTTTCATTAATAACTACTTTTATAATGAAATATATTCTATTTAACAAAAAAATTAACGATTTTAATTTCCGAGTACGTAATTATAAATTATTTTTAAATGTTAATAAAACATAACGTAAAAATTTTAATTAAAGTAGACGAAAATATTTTTCTTTTAATATATGTACACGCCTGTGTGATTTAAAACATATGACTATTAATAATCACATTTAAATACAAGAAATATTTTACTTGTAAAACAATAGTACTTTACAAAATATGAGTATGCTAATGGTATGATATACATTTTTATAATTACATTAGTGTTTTAATTTAAAATAAAACGTTGTGTTAAAATTTAACCGCTTAATATTTTCTACGAAAAAAAGTTCAATATCAAGTTATTAAATAATTTGTATGGAAATAAACTTTAATTTATTCCTACTAAATGCTACATTAACGATTGTAACAGAAATACATCAAATATTTTCTCAATCCAAATATATTAAAATTTTATTAAACATAATTTACTTTTGAAGTAAAAAATTGAGTTTATTTAATCGTTCATAAACTGTATTTGTTATACTTATATATACATATATATATATATATATATATATATATATATATATATATATATATATATATATAAGAATATATTATATTTAGACTGAATCGCTAAAATGACAGTCTAAACTTATCTTTTAACATAAAAACCTCTTTAAAATTTTAACAGCCTTGCTCTTGGGTATATTTTATATACTTTTATATCAGGTGACATATTTACTCAAATATTTCTATCCTTTTCTTCTTACTATGAATTTATGTTATTTTAAAAATCTTTAGTCGCACAGTAGCATATATTTTATAATTTAAGTAATAATTACAATTATTTTCAATTATGTAGTTACATTGACAAAAATTACAAAATCAAAAAACTTTAGTGTAGACGTAAATGTTGGATAAATAGTTTCCTCTGTAAACTCATTTATCAAATTCATCAACATCTGTTGTAATTACACTAAATCACCAGTGAAATTAATAAATTGAAAAAAGTATATCGTCCTCTTTAATATTGACTTTAATTATGAATAATTGTCAAATTTATCATACAGTCTGTGTTATGTGTTAATTATTTAAACAAAAAACATTTTTTATATAATGTCAATAATTATCACAATCATTAAATATTTTTATTTTGATAAATATGTACTATCATTTTTAGTTTTAATAAACTTTATTATATATTTATTGATTTTTATAATAAATGTTACTATTTGTTCATTCGGTTTATTTATATATTATACGCCCTTAAATTATTCCTTCTTTCAGTTTGTTTCAAATTTTAGGAAATCGTAAAAACACATGTATATCATTTCTTTATTATTTATTTCAAAACTGTGGCAAATTTACTTTCACACAAATGAATTTTCACCCTTCAATATCTCAGATATTAGAAATTGTCACTTTTTGTTCATTTTTTTCTTAGTAACAATAGGCTAATGCGTATTCGAATGGCAATGCCATTATTATCAAAGCATTATGTTAAAATATCTTCTATCATTTTCTAATATCTAATGGTATTGGAAATGATAATTTGTCTGAAAAGATATTTTATTGTCAAAAATTATCAAATACTTGTCAGATTTAGTTTATAGAATATTGTTCTATAAACATTGTTTTATTCTTCTTTCAGTTTATCAAATCAAAAAGTTTTTAAACAAATATAATTCTCTAATTAATATTTAAACATCAAATATTTGAATGAAATATTTGAATTCTCTTATATTTTGAAATTCTAATTAGATATAGGATATTTCTTTAAAAGTGATAGAACTTTATATTGATATAAAACACTTACTAATTGACCGGATGGCCATTTATTTGGTATTATTGAAAAAATCATATTATGGCATTAATATTTAGAAATGATTTCGGACATATGTGCAACACGGTTACTTTTGACATAATGCATTCTCTCAGTCCAATTTCGGATCACTTTTTCAAGTAATTGGGGCTTTATATCCACAATAACGCGAGTTATGTAGATTTATAATGCCTCAATCGTTGCTGGTTTATCACCATAAAGCAAAGATTTCACATATCCCCAAAGAAAATAATCCAGAGGCGTCAAATCACATGATCGTGGAGGTTAAATCACAGATCTATTCTTGGAGATAACGTTATCGGGGAATTTTTGTTTCAATAACTCGATTGTTTCGGTTGAAGTATAGCACGTGGCACCATCCTGCTAAAACCACATCTCTTTCTGATCGATGGAATGCAAATTTGAAAACAAATAATCATTGATCATCGTTCTATAACGTACACCATTGACGGTAACGCGCTCTCCGGCTTCATTTCGAAAGAAATAAGATTCGATGATACCACCAGCGTGCAATCCACAACATACGGTGCATTTTTATCTACGAGCTTTTGTGAACCACTTCAGAATTGATCTCAATCTAAATGCGGCAATTTCGCTTATACACCCGTTAAGCCAAAAATGAACCATTTCATTAAACAAAATTTTGATTTATAAGTTTAGCGAACAGAACACTGATTTTTGAAATATTTTTTGACAATTTGAAAACGTTAATCAAGTGTAAAACGTTTCATAATAATTTGTCAAAAAATACTGAATCCAAATGTTACTTATAGTATGTAAACTGACAACTAACTTGAAAGCTTTCCCTATCAAAATTCTATCAAATCTAAAAAAAAATTATCTTGCATAGAATTCTATTATAAATTTTGCTTTAGATAAAAAAATATTTTTTTTATTTTATTTTAATAACAACTAGAAAATATTTTTGTAATATTTTTTTTATTTACTTCACAAACTACATTATATATATATATATATATATTTAGTATATTGTAAAATATGAAGCAAAAGTAGTGATGTTTACAAATTGTTTACATTTATCATAATGTGAGTTTCAACAATAACCTTTAGTTCATTGTCTTGTCTTCATCACAAGTCTGTCAGCAATTTGTTTTCAAAATTCAGATCACAGATTCTATATCTAATAAACCAACATTCTGTGTTACATGCTCGGTAACAATATTCTCATCAAATGTAAAATTGCTATTGCTGGTTGACTTCACTACTATGGATTCAATTTGTGTTAATTCAAGAAAGGCAGACAATTTTGTTACATTCAATTTTATGTAGAAATTGAACTGAAATTTTAAAGTGTTCTTTTTTAAAAAAAGTAATTTATATATATATATATATATATATATATATATATATATGTATGTATGTATATGTATATATATCAAGACCAATTTCGTTTTTTATATTAAAGATTACTAACACGTACATTCAATTAATGAAAGTTGACATTATAATTTAATCCATTTTTATTCTTTTTATGTATCTTTACGAGGATGAGTTAAATATAAATGGAACTTTTTTCTTATCGCTGAACTAGCGATCGTTCGCGGCTAAGACCAAGTGAGGATATTTGTGTAGTTATCTAAACACCATCTTTACCGTGCACATGACTACGTATTCGTTTTTTTAGTAACTAGATGAGTGAACAAGTAGTACCTAGTGATATTGCTTAACGAATTACAGTCAACTTTTTAACAAAAATGAAAATTATGTGTACAGTTCAGAATTGAAACGTTATTAAAGACACAATTGTTTACTTGGCACAAAGCGTGAACATATCTGCGTCTTCCCAAATCCACTATCATGCCAGATAACATTCGAGCAATTCGAAATCTTATTGAAAATAGACTGTGGTTAACAAAAAGGAAAATTATAAAGAAATTGCAATAGCAGTTCATTTTTGGAAATAAATTAAAGTTTCAAAAAATTTCGGCACGATGAGTTCCACAAATGTTGAATGCAAATCAGAAGTTGAAATTTCTCAGAGACTATTAGATCAGATAAACCAAATAGAGTGGGACACATTTTTGAATACTACTCTTACCTATGATAAGACATGGGTGTATCATTGAACCCTAATGACATTTTTTATCATTGTGGACAATATTTATATAAACATTTCACGTATACTTGACTTTGGACATGCCTTAATAGTTTCTACGATACGGGAATCAAATAATTGCCAGTCAAATAGTAGAAGTGTTTATATGGAAACTTGTTAGTGGAAACTATGTACACAAATGACTTATGTGTACATAAAAAAATATTAATTCAATATAGAATGTGGAAAAAAAATTCGATTTATATTCGTCTAACACTAATAATATGTTATAATATTTTATTAAATATTTAGAATATTAAATAGTTAAAAATAAAATTCTACTTGCACAGTGATCAAATTAAAAAGTTCAGATTATAACTAGTATTTATTTAATATATTTATCTATTTTATTTTATAACTAACTAGGAATAAATAAAATTATTTTTATTACAATTTAGTTAATAATCTTGTGTTAATTTATGACAATAATTTTAATATTAATAATAAAAATTATAATTTTAAGATATTGTATACAATGTTTTAAAAGAGATGGCATAATAATAAAATAACAAACTGTATATAATATTTATTTATTTAAATAATTAGTAATAAATCTATGAAAAATACATAACTTAGGTTATAAACAAATTTTATACCATTATATCTACTGAAAGAATTTAAATGTGCTAAATATAAAATTTATTGAAAAATATGTATTTTTAAATTTAATAATTTTATTTTTAAATTAAATGTTGTACAGTAAACATTATGAATATTAAAAAGCGCTTTTTATGATATTTATTAGAAAAAAATAATTATTAGAGAAACAAATAATTATAATCATCTAAATGTAATGTATAGAAAATATGTAATTAAAGTTTGTGGTAACATTTCGAAATCAGTTACATTCATACTTAAAACAAGAAATCATATATAATCTACTTTGTCACTTTGACACTTCTCTCATCATATTGTTTAGTCATCAGACGTTCATAAGCCTTCACAACAAGATTTCTCCAGTCATGATGATTTAGAGCTTCAATAATCCCCTTACTTCCAGCACATATTGTACACGTTCGTACAACAATTTGAGTAGGATGTAAGGAGTCGAATCTATGCATTTAACGTTCGCCGAATCATTTCACGTAATACCCGCATTACGCACTATTATTCCAATAACACTGATAATGAATGAATATTCGATACATAATTGATTTAAAGCTTTATGGAGGATAAATTATTGAAAGCGATAAGCTGTCATTTTTGTATATTTTTTAATGACGAATATAAAAATGTATTTTATTTCAAAGAAATTGTAGATTAAAAAAAAGTTCAACCAAATAAACTTCATTATTTTCAATTACGCTACGTATTGTAAAAATTTACTGTACTCTCTCTCTCTCTCTCTCTCTCTCTCTCTTTATATATATATATATATATATATATATATACAAATATATTATTGCAATATTAGCAAAAGAATTCATTATTAATATAATTAACGATCATTTATTTAAATCTTTTATTATTTTTGGATTATTTGATTATTAAACAAAATTGTTATTGTGTTTTGTAAATGATATTTAAAGCCATATATTTTCAGCAAGATAAATTATATTCGATGAAATTTTGGACAACTGATATTTATTTTATTTGTTGCAAATTAAAATTATACACATCTATTTTTTTAAAAAAAAAACATTAATTTTATTCTAACTATTAAATTAAACATTTATTTCTGACACTTATTCATTGACCATTTAATATCAAAAATACATCTGAATATAACAAAAAAAAATATTATTAATGAATAAAATATACAACATATAGCAATTTTCAATGCTATATAATTATATTACTTTTGCTTCAATGATTTATATAGTTGAATTTGGTTCACAAAAAGTGATTTTAGGTACTATCTGAAATTTTTAAATTATGTGGTTAATTTTTAATTATATTCACAATTTATTACATAGGATTTTCCAACAGGAATGTCCAAATTTTGACAACTGATGGCAGCCATGTTTGAATTACTTTTAAGCTAATTTCAACATTTCAACTCAATATAGTTTAAAAAATTATCAGGGAACGTTTAACACTTTAAAAACGCTTAGAAATTATAAAAACTTCAGTAAATGGATCCATCAATTGGCCATCAAGATCATGTGATCTAAATCAATGAAATTATTTTCTGTGCGGTTATGTGAAATTATTGGTTTATACTGAGAAACGACAAACTACAGAAGTATTAAAAATAAACACTGAACGTGTAATTCATGAAATTGGACCACAATTATATGAAAAAGTGACTAAAATTAGACTAAACGAATGCACTATGTCAAGCGAAGTCTTAATGGTCATATGAATGAAATTGTGTTCCATCATTAATGCCATAGAACAGGGGTTCCCGACCTTTTTATACCCTAGAGCGCATTTTAAAATATCGGTAGGGCGGCGGGCACCAGCTATTTTTAAGGATATTTATAATTGACCAAGGATAAAAAATAATAAACAAAAATAATTTCAAAATAATAAAATTATTGTGCAAATTACATACACACAAAGAAACGTACATACAAAACGTAATACAAAGTAAACAAAAAACACACATACAAATAAATCATTTAAAAAACATAAAATAAAACATTAAAAAAAATATCAATCTGTCAGTGTGATCTTTGGCATTGCATTTCATTGGCCAGTGTCTCGTAATTAGGAGAGTATGACGATAATCCTGTTAGCAAACAATTATAAAGATGCTCATCGGTGAGTCGAGATCTATATCGTGATTTTATTAAATTCATGTTTGAAAACAACGATTCGCATAAATACGTTGATCCGAAAAACGATTTGATTTTATATGCCGCTTTTTCAAAAATGGGAACCTTTCTTTGTCGACTATCTTCCATAAGTCTTCTGATATTAAGGATTTTAGCAAAATATCATTCTTAAGATCCAAAATTTCTAACTCTAGTTCTTCTGCTTTCCTCTGAACAAGATCTGCAATACATGCGGTTAGTTCCATTACATTTATTTGGCAAGTAAAAGGATTGATACAGAAGGAGACAATTGGCTCGATATTTGTAAACTGCAGAAATCTCTCTTCAAACTGTTTTTGAAGCACTTGAAGGGTCTCAATAAATAATGACACGTTTAATTCATTGTTACCTAGCATTTTCTTCATATGTGAGAAATGGACGAGAGACTTAGTTCGAATAGTGGCGGGTGTATACAAATCGGTCCGCGGGCGTCATGGCGCCCGCGGGCACGGGGTTGGGAATCCCTGCCATAGAATATGCTTAAAAAAACTGATTAATCGAATACTTTTTGTTTTATTTCTATTTAAACTTCTGAAGCGCTTATTGGAAAACCCTGTATATATTTAAGTATAATAAATGTTTCAAAATATGTTCAAAAGATTCGCTTAAATTAAATCATTTTCTTTAACGTTTACAATTTTGGCAGAGATTAAATTTTTTTCTGTCAATTTTTTTTAATAAATATGTTTTTGCAATTTCCATGTTTAATTGTCAATGATGACTAAAACTCTGAAAGAAATTAATGTTAGAAAATATAACTCAATTTTTAAAAGAAATTTAAATAACGTTTTACCAAAAATACGCTCATTTTAATGAAACACTGCTACTAATAAAATACGATATATATGTTTATATAAATGTGACGCCTAGATTTGTGTTCTATTGAAAAGAAACATGTGTATAGAACATGTGTATAGTTTCTTTTATTTATTTTTAATAAAACACAAATATAGGCGATAATCCTATAATAATCCCACAAATAATTTGGATAATCCTATATCATCACTTTATAAAATGTTGCAATAGAACGAATAAAAAATATAAAATAGTTCTAAAATTGGCAACAGTGTTATTGATATTATTGTGTTAATATTTTTTCCTTAAACTATGATTCATTGAAACATGTGAGTAGAAATATATATATATATACATACAAATTGCTGTTTTTTACAAATGCATTAATATAGGTAATAAAAATGTTAATCGTTGACGTAATAACAAACGCACTTCTCCATCTCAAGAAACCAAAATAAAATAACTCGTAAGAACATTATCATAATCATCTTCGTCACGAGATCTCCTAACAAAGCTATTAAAATCTCCCAAGTGACGAGTTCAAAGATTGAACGTGAAGAAACATGACTAAACTTGTAAAACATTTCTACCGTTGGCCTCCTTGTCTGTAACTCAACTGTGGATAACTCGAAGCAGATGGCAATGTAAGCAGATTAGGGTAATTTCGCGGCGGCAACCTCGGTGCTGCAAGAATACTCGACTAGACATCCCGTGGTAATCCACCCCGTTGCCGGTACGTGGGCGGGTTTGAGACCCCGGACTCGGTAAATTATTTACGGCTTATATATCACACCTCCGCCGACGGATGCCAATTCAAACAAGGTGTGTGGCGTATCTTAAAAGGAAACGTATCAATTACGTGCTCTTATTTTCGATGGAGATGTTGAATCGGAACGCGTTGGTACGCCGCTGTTTTTAGTCTTTTTCTTGAGGGTGAGTTAATGGGAACTTTATATCAATGTTTATCTTTATCATTCCCCGTTGACTTTACGTAATTTGTTTTTAAGTTTTTATACGCTATCACTGGCAACCGTCACTAATTCAATACTGCCTATATATTATTATTCATATTAAGTTTGTTCCTTTGTTTCCGTACATTTTATAACATTAATTTACTCTATATGATCCATTAAAAATGTACAATTCATTTTAATTGAAAACAAAATTAAATGTAATGTACAAATCAAATCACTTTATTTCTAATTATTGTTTCTTATTTTTCTTAATTTCAAACTTCAAAAACTAATAATAAAATTCAATTGATTAGTTTTTGATTTTAAAACGTATTAATATATCTAATCACTTTAATTTGAATTACAGGTCTTTGAAATTTTAAATTTAAAATAATAATATGAATTCTTTTACTAGTTTTTAGATTTATGAATTTTTTTCATTTAAAATTTATAAACTTTTTCAAACATAAGAAATATTTTATAGAAATTTAATAAAATTTTATAAATAAAACAACTCATGTTTCAAAAAGAAATCATTTTATAAAATATTTCCGATTATATTTATCAAAGAAAATATATTATTTTCACTTATATATTTAACACTGTGAATCGATGTGTTATAAAAAATATTTTTATATAATAATGTAATTTCAGTATATACATTTTACTTTTTGTGTTTAGTTTATCGCCGATTGATTAAACAATTTTTTATTTCAATTATATATAATCATGAAATTAAGAAAAAAATTAGAAATGCTTAAGCAACCAAGAATACAATATAAATAGTAATATAAAATATATGATAAATATAAATACCCAGATATCAATAATATTCGTTCATATTAATGCCAAGCTTAGAGCAAACACCTAGTCAAAATGAACAACATCGAAATAAAACTCCCACGCCTTATCATATACTGACTTTAACATTCAAGTAGATGTGTAACATAAAAGCTTTACAATTTTAGTAGGAAGCAAACTTTAAAATTATAATATACCATCAAAAATAAAAGTTTGCAAAATATGGATTTATATATATATATATATATATATATATATATATATATATATCAATATAAATGTATTATATATGTATAGACAACTCCCGTATAAAATCGTGGTTAGGTTTCTAAAAATACTGTGTTATACGAAATTAACAATTAGTGAAAAAAAATAAGATTATATCTCAACACGCAACGAAAAAAAACAATTTTGCTTAAATAGGAGTTGGTCCAAATGAAACTGAAGAGTTTAGTCATACATTTACTTACTAATATATAATATTTTTTTCACTGTCCTTCAGTCTAATTTGAACCATCCTATATAAAGATTAGATACATCTTTATTAAAAATATCAATAAAAGATTAAATATTTGAAATTTTATAATGTTTAATATCGAATGTATATGAAATTTTTTTGTTCATCGCTGCTAAAAGCAATTAAACGAGAACGTTGTCTTTATTGAAAAATATTTCTATCCTCTGAACTTTTTCCACAACATCTCAATTTCTATATTTTCTTGTAAAAAATCGGTTATTTCCATTTAATTCATTTTTCTTGACAAATCATTATAAATTTCCTAATATATATATATATATATATATATATATATATATATATATTCAGTTATCTTTTTAATTTTGCTCTTATTTCGGTATAACGATTTAAATTCAGAAAATAGAATTTCAATTGCTTAGAGAAGTTCATACCTTTCTACATGCTTTTCAGAGTAAAATTTGGAATTCCTGATTTTTTTATGCCATCTTCTGAATTATTCATTGCCATTTTAACCAAATCAGCTTTATCTCTTCTTTTACTAGTAATTTTTAAATATTTTTTAGTCGTCACATTATCAAAATTTTCCCTTCTAGTGACTTAGCAACGATTTTAATTCCTGATGGTTCTATTAAATTTTCGAAATAAAATGACTTTGGCTATGTTTTTTTCTCAGAGGGGTTTAATGTTTATGGTTTTACTTCTTTGAATATAAGAGATTTAATATTATAAAATCCAAGATTAAAAAAAAGGTTATATAAGATCATGACTTTAACAAATTCACAATCGATTTTTTTAAAATCTATTGTAACAATTACGTAATGAATTTTAAATGTAATTATAATTTCTTGATTTATTGGCTGAATTGAAGAAGCGATATTCGGTTGTAGGAATATATTTTCAACATATGGATGAGTTAAATTTTTAGGATAGTTTAGTACGTTACTTAATAACAGTAAAAATTTAAAATCTAGATTTTTCGTTCTAAATAGAAATAAAATAGCATGTCTCTTAAAATATACTTTTTAGTTTCGTCAGATAAAGTTCAGGGTTGCAATTTAATTCAAGAAAAATAAATTATTAATAATTATTCAAATAAAAGTTCACTAATATATATCTAAAAAGGTTTATAACTGCGTGTATATCTAATAAAAACATAAAAGACCACGAGTTTTGACATGTATTTGATTGTAACATTAAATTTTATATCACATTTAATTAACAGATCAAATAAAAAACAAAGATATTAAAATAACGAATAATCTTGCAAAGATCTTAAATGCCATGAATAATACTTTTCACTGGAATTCGAAATTTTAATAGCTTGCAATATAAACTTTCCACACATTGTTTGTACATACCAAATCCACTTGCTTAAATTAAATGTATTGATATATTCAATGATTGCGTTTGTACTTGAAAATTACTATCATTTGCTATATTATATAGGTGTTTTCCAAATTCTTTAATAGTGTTGTGTCAAAGTCGTGTTATACAAAGGTTGTGTGTGCCCGTATGTCAAAAGAGAAACTATTTTTTTTATAACTGACGTTACTAGTGTGATCTAATATACAAAATATTTTAAAAGTGTCATATCTCTTTTACAATATGTCAAAATGTGGCTGAACTCACACAAGTACTTTTTGAGTAACAAGAGTATGTTTAGGTAATTTATCAAGAAAATACTTATTAAAACATCCAAAGAAAATTCTTGGAATCCATTGTAATTAGCGATGAAATATAGTGTTTTAAATATGACTGAAACTAAATGTTAAAATACTGAGTTCAAGTTGGATCATTCAGCAAAACGACAAAAATTATGTACTTAAAAGTTTAATAAAATCGAGATAATATTGATTTGATTTTAGGATTTCAAAGATGTTATTTATCGGGAATTTATTCCAGATTCAGACCGTTAATGAAAAATTTAATTTAAATGTTTTAGAATGTTTATGAAAAATATGATATTATACTATATGAATGTCGAGAGCTAATTATCTGATATTTTATACGATAATACTAGATTACAAAAGCATCGTTATGTATATATTTTTTTAAAAAAAGAATCAGAAAACAATATATATATATATATACGAGTATTTATAATATAATCAATATCCTTCTTATTTATCTGATTTGGCTCTATGCCACTATTTTCTCTTTTCAAAAGACCAAATTGGTTTGAAAAGAGCGTCATTATGTCGAAATTTCGCGCATCAAAACCATGTAACAAAAATACTTGAAGCGATTCCAAAAACTGAGCTACGTGAGTTTACGATATAATCATTAGGTGAACGTGTCTAAAGCTGCACTGATGTTGAAGAAAGTAATTTTAAATGAAATACATCACTTTTGAAAATATAAATACTATTTTTTTTATATGTATCAAAAATTCAATCTTTTTTCTGATAGACCCTGTGAGATAAATAAGAGGTGGAGAGTAGAAAGAATGTGATATATATTTTTTCCAATAAAATATTATTTAATGAATTTAATCGCATAAATTATTTATTAAAATATATTTAATACTTCTATATATGAAATATTAAGTTAAAAAATATCTCAATATTGATAATATTAGTTAGTAAAGAATATTTACAAAATTTGCTTGAAAATCAATTTTTTTTTCAATTGATATACTTATACCTGTATATACATATATATATATATATATATATATATATATATATATATATATATATATAAACGTAAATGGAATAAAGTACATAAAATATAAAACCTAATACAGTATACGTCAGAATATATCAATTCAATACCGAAAAAAAATTCAGAAAATAACACGCGGCCCCATCATCTCCATCGATTAACATACAAATCGTTTCAGAACTTGATTCATATGAATTCGGTATAAATTGTGCATTCAGTGGAAAATTTTGATAACGAATTTTAGGTATTCCGCAAAACTTTCTGCATTTTTGAATGAAATTTTGTTATTTTATTTTCGTGACTTTGTAATTTGTTCTTGTTATTATTTTCGGTTCAGTAATTTATCGCCTACAAAAACCTAACAAAAATACTTGCAAATATCCACGTTTACATACACACTGGCATATATATATATATATATATATATATATATATATATTTCAAACGAATTTATATAATGATATTATGATACTAAGTTATATACTATATTGGAAAAATAAAAAAAAGTAAATTTTAGCTTATTTGTATTTGTTTTTATCGAAACTAAAAATAATAGTTGTATGCTTTTTGACTTTTTCATTTCATACAGTTCCAAAACAAATAGTGAAAAAATTTTGATTAATAAATAAATAAGTAATAAATACCAAAACAATTTATTGTTTCAGACAACACAGAAAAACATTAAAGATACATGCTATGAATAATACACAAAAAGAAAAAATCGAGCAGAACTGAAAAAAATCAAAGTTACGGACGATATAACAAGAGTAAAAATTTAAAAATTAAAAAAATAGGTCTATTATATATTAGGAAAAGAAAACTTTCAATGAACAAGAGAAACTATTGATGGACACCCAAAAATATAAAATTTCTAAAAAAAGACTCTCAGATACATGGGATAAAAAGATGAAAAAATCTGTCGTTTTAAAATGGAAGGAAAAGACGATAGATAGCTAAAAGAGGAACATTTTGGGAAAGTTTATGCCCAGTAGCTATAAGAAATAGATTAATAATAATTATACATATATACATACATACACACACAGACATAAATATATATATATATATTTCTTAAAAGAAAAGAAATATTTTTGTTGATATTTTACAATTGTGTTAACGATTGTATGAAATAATTAATATTTAAAATTTATACACTTCATTACTTATCTTGTACAAAAAAAAGATGAACTTCATGTAACGATATTTTGAGAAAAAACAGTTTGGATAAAATTGTTACTAAATTAAAATTAAAAACTCTTTAAATATGCCAAAAAAAAGTTTTGTATTTAACTTTAGTTGATTACTTAATGAAGATTTGGTACAAATAGTTGCTATCTTTTACACAAATATATTTTTTACATTTTTTTCATACTTGATATCAGATATCGAATATAATTTTAGATTATCATTTGCCACTAATCTCTTAATATGATTACGTAAGGTTCTTTATTTTATGATCGATTGGGTAAAGTCCTATATATTTGATGGAAATATATTCAAGAGCACGAGCAAACCTATATTATTACTAAACTTTTATCGAAAGAAATTTAGTGGTTACACTTGCTATATGAGAATGAACATTATTGTGCATAAAACAAAAAGTTGTATCTAATTCTTTATTTAAAAATCTTCACAAATGGCTGCTGAATATTAGTTATATATGTTTTGGTATTTATTAACTTTATAAAATAGCATACTAATTCTACTTTATAATGGAAGTGTTTACTTTTTTACACAATTACTGAACATCTACCAAATCTTTCAATATGTGATGCTGCATTTACCAAATTGTTTTCCTTGCCATCTTCACGCTCTTTTTTCGATCATTGATGTTAACATTAATTTATAATTGTTTGTGAAAAATAACGTTGCTTATTCCTCCAATTGTTCAATTTATGTTTTTCTTTGCAAACCTTAAATGACGTTTAATATATACAGAATTAAGTGAAAAATATATTATCACCAGTACATAATATCCGCTAACTCCGCAAAGCTTGTTGTAAATTGTTCAATCAGTAATAGAAATTCTAATTAAATTCAAGAATTCATTTTTAAGTCAAATTCGATACTTTAATGCATTCAACTGAAGTCAGCGATCGTATTTAACTTCGTTTTTGACTAAATCTCTACCTATAAATATTTTATTTTGTCTTAGACATTATTTACAAGCTCTAAAAATAACATTTTAACTCACTGCAAGCATTTGAGCAAATTTTCATTGAGTAATCTATTCATAATTTATTTTATAACTTTATCAAGACTCATATGATTCATTTTAATGTATGAAACAAATAAATAAAAAAATCTTTTAAAAACTCCATTTTAATTTATCACTCAAATTAGAAGTATGCCAAGTTTTTACAAAAATAATATAAAAAAACAATTTGATTTAATTTGACTTTTTCAAATAATGTTTATCAAATTAATTATTTTTTCCCACAAGGTTAATCAAAAATCAAATTCATATTAGTAATTGCATTGAATTGTTAACACAGTTGCAAAAATTTTAAAAAATCTATTGGCGTGTTTTTTTTTGAAAAGTTTATACATAAATCTTCTCTAAGTGGTTAGTTCTCCATGTAATTTAAATAAGAAATTGATTTAGTAGACAGTAAATAATATTATATAACAAATGTGAACGTAAAACTAATTTGTTTATCCTCATAAATAATTGTTTAGTTTGCAAATTTACCATATTCACACAACGTTAAAATATTTTTTTTCTACTAAGAATATTTATTTATCTACTAAGACATGATATTGTTTATTCGTTTATCTCTAATGTTTAGGTTAGTAACAGAGTTTTATTTTTTCTGTAAACCAGAAGTATTTATATTATTACTCTATAGGATATATTATTTCTGACAATATAAGAAAAATATTTATAAATGTTGATTGAAAATCTATTAACTAGTTCATGAATTTAAAAATAAAAAATCCACAAAGTATTATTGTTATAGATTATAATAAATCTTTTTATCTAACATTAAAATATATACATATATAATACTTAAAAATATCTTTATTCATAACTACACTTCATTTAAATCGGGTCTAAAATATGTAAAAAAATATTACGTCTTAATCATTTACATGATAAAATCAATTAAACATTGATTATACCATAAATAAGTAAATCTATAATATAATGGTTTTACTCAATCACTCGTTGATTTTTGATTGACAATAAATTAGTCATTATTATACAATATACATCCATTCACCTGTTTTGGTAATCACTATTTTCTATTTTCACAAAAATCTGAAATACAAAATACCTATAAAGTTCAAGTAAATTAATAATGCTGATTTATAAATGGAATACGAAAAAGACTTTAAATTAGAATTAAAAAAAAATGTTTTTCAAATTAAAAAAATCAGATATTAATAATCGATCATATTATATAAATACAAATTCAATATTATTTCCTAGTTAATATTCCCAATAACATATATATATATATATATATACGAATACAGCAGAAAATAAAATCAATTTAAACTGATTCGATTACTTCCATGTTAACCATATATTCAATCGGTTTATAAATATATAATAAATTTATTCGAAAACCGTCTGCGTTTTCACACAAATGGTATCTAAAACAAACTGAAAACTAATGTTATGTTTTATTGATCTTTTTCCTGACAAAACTCATTTCAAATGTTGACTATGAATTATTTATCAGTGCTTTATCTATTTTCATAATTTATAAGAATACTTTTTAAGATACATTTACAATAGTAAATAAAACGTTTTGCGAACGTTAAAAATAAGTGTAATATAAAATAAAAGTAAATAAGTAACAGCAAATAAGAGTAACTACAATATATTTGTCATTTGTATTTTTATACACTATTTAATTTTAAATATTTGTATATATATATATATATATATATATATATATATATATATATATAGTTTAAAAATAATTTAGTATTATTATTAAAAATTAATCATTTGAAATCAATACAAATTTAATTTTTCAATAATTACTTTACTAGTATTTTTTAATAATTCACTGTATTAGATATAATCTTACTTGTTTATTCCAATATTAGACTTCGTTTATTTCAAATACATACAAAAAACAATATTCATATAAGTAATCAAACTAAGGCAATACTATTTATGAAATTTATAAAAAAGCTTCTACTCATATAGAATTTTTAATTTTAGAAATATGCAGGAAATTATTTGTTTCATCATTGAGTTTCTTATCAATAAAGTAATACATGTTAAAAATCGATTTACATTGAAGTTCTTTCCGTTCAATAAATGTTATTTTTAAACATTAGATTTTTATAAGCTTTTATATTTATTATTTTTCAAAATATCATGTATAATTATCGATACTGAATTTAGTAGCTAATCAAAATCGTTACTGATGTATTATATACATTTTCAGTAAATTTCAAATAAAAGTTTTGTAAATATCAATATAAAATAACTATTATATTAGATGAGTTATTATCAACTTAAACGAATTTTTTAAATGATCGATTGATTATTTCACTACAAATTCCGTTCTTTTTATTGAAGTTTTTACTAATTGTTATTGTAATGTTTAAACTTTTAGATTTTTCTAATTAAAAATAATAGACTATATAGAAAATTTAAATTATTTAATAATTGCTATTTTTATTAAAACCGTATTTAATATAATTATATCTAAAATTTCGTTAACAAAAAATAACGTAACCAATTCAAATAATAAATAAAATTTATGTACCAGAGTAGAATCATTTAGACGAATCTAGTGGTAACATTTGAAAATCATGAGAAATATTTCAATCATTTCAGTTGAAAAAAAAATAAAGCAATACTCGAATTTCCGTATTATTACGTCCTCATTTTCAAGAAATACTGTTCATTTCTGATGACTAGCTTGTTTATGATGTGTTTGTAATTAACCTACTTTATACACCCATTTAATCACATTTCAAATAACATTTTACGAAATGAAAACTTAATATCGAACCATACGACTGAATTTTCAAATATAAGGCACTGATTAATGAAATATAAAGCTAATTTTAGAAATGTATGGTACTAATTACTTTTCCTTTATATCGTGTTAAATCGTTAACAGCGTTTTAAATCGAATACATATATATGCTTGAATGTACATAATATATATATATATATACATATATGCAAAAATACGTAAATATTTATAAGCTATCTTAATTTGGAAATAACATATTCCGCGAATTCGGCTCTAATTTATTTTTAGCAATTAAATGTTATTATTCATCAATTATCATTTCAAAGGTAGAACAAAGTAATTTGATATCATTAAGTACTCGTATATCAATTACTTTTGCCTGTGCGATTTATTTCGTATTTCAAAATATGTTCTCACTGAATTATTATAATTTTCTTAGAAATTAGTCTACTATATTAAATTTTTTTTTCAGCTAAATTTTTAATAAAATAAAATACTGGGTCGAAACAAAAATTCATAGTGTTTTTTAATAGATAGCACTAAAGTTAATTTCCCACTTACCTTATTTATCTGACATGTTTGGTTATTTATAATTTTGATAGGTAACAATTGTACACGTTTTTTGTTACATATCTTTTAGTGATTTATTAATTTTTGATACGTTAATTTCAAACATTAAAATGGACGTAAACTTGCACTTACGCAAAGTCATGTTATTTTATTTCCGAAATGAGAAAAATTCTGCCCAAACTGTAAAAATGTACCGTCAACAGCGAAAGGTTTCGAATGATGATAACCGATTTTTTTGGTCCGAATTGGATATTATAGATATAGACAACATGTGGATGCAGCAAGACGATGCTACGGGCCACACAATGGCATTATTGAGGAAAAAATTCCAGGTCGCGTTATTTCGAGAAGAGATGATGTCAACTGATTGTACGACTTAATATACTTAAACTTTTTTCTTTAGGGTTACGCTAAGTCTCTGGCCTATGCCAATAAACTAGCAACAATTGACGACCTTGAAAACAACGTCATTCAAGCTATTGTTAAAATCCAATACGATTTATGTGGAAGAGTCATCCAAAATTGGGTCTCTAGGATCGACTCCTGCAAATGAAGCCGTGAAGACCATTTGAACGATGTTATTTTTAAAACATAATTGCACTGAATCTACTTTAATCCGAAATGAAGATTTCCATACCTTACATGTAATTCTATTGATTCAATTTTAACGATTGAGCGCCCTTATTGAAAGACCATGTACTATAAAATAAGAAATAAAAGAGGGCAAACATATAGATTAATTAAATTTTCTAAAAGTACGGAATTAAATATCATGAATTCATTCTTTTAGAGAAATGTTAACAGGAACTCGACTTGGAAAGACACTTACATTATTAAAAACGAAATTTATTTAATAGATAATTGTTAAAAGGTAATTTACAGTCAAAGATGGTTAAGTTCTGAATCGTTTCGACATTGAAAGTGACAATCGTACGGTAAGAAGGAGAATAGGTATTAAGACTAAATTATAAAGAAGAAGGTTATTTAAGGCTCTGGGGAAATTTATTAATATACGTGCTTTAAACGAAAAGCAAGAGGATTTTAAATCAAAATTCACTAATGAAGAAGAAAATATATATAATGAAATTACCCATATTATTAAATACACCATTAAAAAAATCAGGAGTGAAGTGGAAAATATCAGAAGGAATAACAAATTTTAATGAAAAAATAACATTAAAAATATAAAACTGAATAATATATAAAGAAATCAATAAAAGAAGATATTTGGAAATATAATAATAAACTCGTAGGAAAAACTATTGAATGAAATAATAGTTACCGAAAAGCAAAATAAAATATTGTAATAGAAAAAAAATAAATAATCTTTCTAAAACTAGAAAATAAAAGATATAACAAATCCAAAATAGTTAATGGAATAGACTAATTCTATACAAAACTATACAAATGTGTAAATGTAGAAAAATATACAGAAGAAAACAAATAAAAAAGATCAAACATTTTACCAGTTTTAGTATTAAAATTTTAAATTCGCCCAAAAATTTTAAAAATTAAAAAAATGTTAAACATGATGGAATAACAGCAGACATTTCAATTTAATAAGACAAAATATGGAAAAATATTTACTGATCTTTTCGCTGGAGATTTAAAAAAAAAACTATACAAAATAAATGGAATGAAGCTACATTAATTCTTATTCGTTAATAAAAGAGAAGAAAACATTGACAAATTATCGATCGATTGATTTAATTTTAACAACTTACAAATTTATACTTTTAAAATTTATACTAAAATTATTTAAATATGGCTACCAAGTCAACTAGATTTCTCACAGCTACGAGAACAAGAAGGATTTCGAAGTAGATTTAACATAATAGATCACATTCAAATAGTAAAGGAAATTATACTAGGACAATATCAAGTCGAAATTTCCTTTATCATTTAAAAAGAAAAGTTTTTGATAAATGCATCCTACTTGTTCTTACCTGTGACATTAAAACGTTGGTTTTGAATGTCAGAATAATTCAGCAGATTCAAATAACATAAAGCAGCACGGAAAGATGTCTATTAGTAATAACACGAAAATAAAGAAGAAGAAATAATGGACCGAAAGAAAACAAAAGTTACGGATGTTATGGCAAAAGTAAAAAGTTTGAAATAAAATGGAATGGTCATATAGCAAAAAAAAATAACCACCAATAAACAAGGACAGTTATTGATTGGGAACTTAGATATATAAAAAAGCCCAGGAAATAACTCGTGGATAGTTGAGACAGAAATATAAAAAATCATTTTAATGTATTATATACAATATATATATATATATATATATATATATATATATATATATATATATATACACTTAAGTACATATTATCGATATTAAGAAAAAAATCAATACTAACCTTACTTTACATTAAATTTTTAATTTACAATAATAATTATAAATGAAAAATAAATTATAATTTTATATCATTTATATGGATATATATTTTTTTAAAAAAATCCATTTAAAATGAACTCTTAAATAAAAAAATCGATTATTTATTAAACAAATGTATTTCTTAAAGTTATAAAAAAATTCTACAAAACGAAAGCAACATAATAAATTGCTATTTATAAGCGAAATTTGCAGCTTATCTTAACTGTATCTGTAATTTAAAAATAATCAATAAATGTAGAATATTATTTGTTGCAAAATATATGTATATTAAAAATTATTTCGACAATTACTGTTACCACGATCGATATTATTTTTACGAAAAAATAAATTTCCTTTTATATTTCAATGTAATAAGATTTATTTCAGTTTGCTCGAGAAAATTCCGAAAGGTGCTTTTTATATGTCCAGATAATTAATTTAATTTCTTTTATGTTCGAAGCTTCCCAAAAATCGAGACATTTATCTTTCAATATAAAAGGTAATTGTGTCACTGCTTCGCAGTTATGTTTGATTCAAGAGACAAGACTGCACATAATCTTTGAAATCAGTACGAGAAGCACTCAAAAGGATATTGATAGATGTAATATATAATTTGATTGTAATTCATTTAACTTCGAAGATGCCAACTTATACAATTAATACACTTCGTTACTCGTTCAACTGAATTTAAGTTTCTATATATATATATATATATATATATATATATATATATATATATATATATATATATATATATATATATATATAGTTAATGACAAATTGTTTCATTTCAAAAATACAATGTAATATACTTTATAAAAAATTTTTTTTGTTAATAATGTCAGAAATATTATGATATTTTTCATTAAATTCATGATGAATCTATATTTTTTATCTATTGTGAGATTATAAATTACTGCATTTAATAACAAAATATGTTATTAAATTCATACACATATGTCTTACATTTATTTATTTATTCAAATTCATTTAGAGAGATGAAGTATAGGATCATCCAAATTTAACACTTAGATTTGTGTTTTATTAAAAAGAAACAAAAGAGACTATATACACATGTATCTCTATACACCACCCTATACACATGTTTATTTTTAATAAAAAACAAATCTAGACGTTACATTTGAATGACCGTACATTTTAATCTAAATGTGTTTTTTAAACGTGATAGAAATTTAAATTGATATCAATGTAAATTTCTATCACGCTTAAAAACATCCTATAGTTTCAATTATATTTTCTATTTAATTTAAAGTAAATTCACCTTCATTTGATAAATAAATATTTTTTAATATAAATTATAATATAAACATTTTTTTTAAAAAAAATATTAAATGAATACAAAATGTTATTCTTCTGAATATTAAACGGGTAATTATTTTTAAAGGAACTGCTTTTATAAAGATTATTTTATTATTTTAAAGACTATTCTGCTGAGAAAGTTTCAACAACAACACTGCTTATTTTGCTAATCTTAAATCTCATAGTGCTGAATAAATCAAAGACTATAGTTTCATATTTTACTCCGCGGTTGTATAAATAATTAATATACTTTTTAACGACTATCCTGCACACGAATAAAGCTGTTAATATGAAAAAGGTTGACTAACGAAATCGCAGCTAAGAATTATAACATACACGATGTTACGTTAGAGTAGATCATGAATTTTATATTAATGTCTGCTATGTAAGTATTTTATGAATGCATTATAGTACATAAAGTTTCAAGAATATATTGATTAAGTAGTTTTATTTATTTTCATGAATCTGTTTCAGAATAAAAATAATTATGGTTTACTTTTTTTATAAAGATATCAACAATATTGAACATTATTTAATGGATAAATTAAATTATATATCATTAAAATTTCGTATTCATAATTAAAAAAATATAATTTATGTAACCGGAAAATTCATTCATTATTTGTCCAAAATTCTTTTTTACTCATGGAGAAAAATAAGATATTTCTACATAAATTAATATAAACTTATATACTTTTTAATTGTTAATAAGTTTATAATTATAATACATACATCTGTGTTGATATTTATGTGATTATCAACTAACAATTAAATATTTAAAAGTTCGAACGTATAAATTTGAATTCATTTTCATCCAGAAAGAAATGTATATCATCATTATCAATTATCAATCTTTCTCTCTCCACTAATGAAAGTTTTAATCTCGTTTAAAACTTTCGATCCAACACTTTTCTCTATCATTCTACATTGACAATTTTGTTCATGTTTATAAAATATATATATATATATATATATATATATATATATATATATATATATATATATATATATATATATATATATATATATATATATATATATATATATATGTATATATATATATATATATATATATATATATGTATATATATGTATGTATATATATATATATATATATATATATATAAATATATGCTCAGAATAATAGCAGTGCATTTACTTAGAAAAGTAATATTCAAATTTACGCCACTTTCTTCTTCAAAAATTAGTGACGTCTATTGGAAAATATATTTTAATATTCCAGCATCTTATCTTTGAGTAGACTTTAAAAAAGATGTTTTTAAATCAAAACTCCAAATTGTTAATGAGTTGTAGAAAGCAGTGAAATCTGCAAGTGCCTCCATTCCCCAGAAAAGATGTAGGCAATTAATTAACACTATGCCAAGGTAATGTTCAGCTGTGTTGGCTAATAATGGCCACATAACACAATATTACATTATTTTATTATATTTTATATGTAAATTTTATTTTTAATTTTAAATATATAAATTTAAAATTATGAAAACATTAATACTTTTTTGCACACCAAAATTTTTGTCTTTCAAACTATAATAACACTAATTTTTAAAATACAATTTAATAATTATTTTTTATGTAAGTTAGATAAATAAACAGAGGTTAATATAGAAACAAATATTTGATTATATAACCAACAGAAAACTATTTGAGTTCATCCATAAAATCATATAAAAAGCGGAAGGGAGATACTTGCCAACCTAATATAACTAACAGAAAACTATTTGAGTTCATCCATAAAATCATATACAAAATACTGATATTTTTTGCACACAAATGTTTCAAATTTTACTCTTATGTAATATTAAATGAAATAATACATATTGAATATACATACATATTAAATGCAATAATATATATAACATCTTGCTATTTGAAATATATATTTAATTTTAAAAAAATTAAAAAAAAAACTAAAAACATTTTAACTTAAAAATAAAACAAAAATGAAACAAAATATTTTAAGAACTAAACTATATCTTCGATTGTAATTTTATATATAGACTAAAAATCAGTAAATTTATAAATAATTTACATTCCTTAAGAATGCTATCTATATTGTTTGACAATAAATGCTGTATATTTATTATATTTTGAAAATAAAAATATATAATATTTTCTTTATTGACAAATAATAAAAAAATATATAGAAACCAGAAGTTATATCCTGTTTTAAGATATTTCACTCTTTTACTTTTATAAAAACAAAGGACAAATTTAATGTCGAAATACAAACACTAAAAAAATTTTAAAATAATACATTTATAAAACAATTAGAGATAAAATAATAGTGTAATATGTATAAATAATAAAATAGTATTAGACAAGAGAATTGGAATATGTAATGAAAATGAAGAGACTATATTAAAATAATAAAAGGCAACACAAATAATTAAATGACAATCAAGACATAATACATTCAAGGAAATTCTTACATACATACAAGAACAGAACAATAGGTGAGTTATGAATAGCATAAAGTGCGTTGAAAAAAATTTGTAAAAGTACTAGACTATTAGATATGAAATTGAATGAGAAATTTATTCAAAAGCTAATTGTGAAAGACTGTCGATGATTTTATTGATTATATGTTCGTTTGTCCATTTACATATATATATATATATATATATATATATATATATATATATATATATATATATATATATAATATGTGTATGTGTGTGCGTTAAAAATAATATTCACATTAAAAAAAATATAAATTATATATAGTATGTTCAAAAAAATAATCAAAACATAAATGAATTTTCACCACATCACCCCTATATAACAATGTACATTAATTACTTATATTTCACTTTATTTGCTATTGCGCATTTTGATGGTTATTCTATCGTCACAGAGTTACACAATAAAATCTAGATTTATAATACGCAATTCTGACCAAGCGAATAAAATGAACAATAAATGATTATTGAACTTGAATTTTTGAGAACAAGCGGATTCATTTGTGTTAAAGTAAATTTACCACCATGTCAAATATAGAAACAAATCAAAGTTTTAAAAAAGTTTATGTTTTTAATAATTTATAAATATACCTTAACGAAAAAGATTTTCTATTTTATTAAATGAATTTCTAAACATTTGAATCGTCCACCCTATTTCTTCTACAGTGATACAAGCTTACATGTTTTATTTATTAGGTTTAGACCCGGATGGATAATGTGTTATCTCATTGTGTTTTATGGATTTCGCTCTGTGGGATTTTATAAAAAGGATACGAAATATATACGTTTTCGTTTTCAATTATATACATATATATATATATATATATATATATATATATATATACACATACATACATACATACATGATTCACATATATATCTACACAAATATATATGTACAAAGAGAAAGACTACTTTTATGTATTTAACTATGTATATGTGTGTATTTGAATGAATGTGTAGGTTACAATGTTTATATTACAAAATCTATTAGGATATAAATTCTTCCACTCTGAAGGGTTTCAGCAAAAACTTTTACAAAGAAATTTTCTTCTATATTTAATTTTATTAAATACATGAAACATGAATAAAACATATGTATGTATATATGTTTGTATATATATATATATATATAGAGAGAGAGAGAGAGATAAATAGATAGATAGATGAAAAAATTGATAGATATAGATATTCACAAAGGATTTTGTATTAAATTTTGATGTCAAATATATATAAATAATATATGTTCCTTACTGTTGTAAATAATATCAAAAATTATTTTAATAACTTGTAACGAGAAAAAGAGATTTAAATCTTTTCAAATATACTTAACATTTTTACATCAGGATTAAATTCCATTATTTTTCTTATTTCCATATATAATTAAAGAAAAAAATACATAATTTGTTTGTTAATAATAGGTTGTAACATATCTATTCAAACACTTATATCTAGTATACTTTTAAAAATATGAGTGCGATTGTTGAAAAACTATCGCAGTAAAATTTTAACTATGCCCCTTTTTGAGTTAATTTCCATTATAGATTATCATAAACAATAGTTTACCTAATACTTATTGCGAATGATATCAATAATTAATTCATTATATAAATTTAACTTTGTTAAGTTATACTTAATATATTCCATAGTTTTTTAATTCATGTTTTTAAAATTGTTTTCAGTTACAAATATAATATTTTGTCTTAACTCGTACAAAACTTTTCTTACTAAAAGTTATTTTGTTTATAATTTATTTTTTTGTTACAATTAATTAGATTCTAAGTAGAATTCCATTAATTTTTTTAAAAACAATATTTAAAAATCGATAGAATTCCTAACATTAAGGTTATGTTACGTTGCAAAAATCATAATGGTCGAAATAACATCTGCGAGAACAAAGACTAGGTGTATTCAAAGACCATGTGCGTTAGCGGTGATAGTCTCTGAGAACAGGGCATCCGATCCGTTCCCAGTCTATAAACCTCCGACACTGTGACAAAGTGTAATTGCTCATAATTTAAGGACACAAGGACATTCGTTCTTTTTCAACAGCAATAAACTATACCGACGATATTAGTATAAATACGCCGAGCAAAGAAGAATTTTTGTCAATCTACATCCGACCATACAACAGAATCGTAATGTGTCACTGTTGTAACACTGATAAATTAACGATCTTTATATAAACATTCAAAACCAGTTAAATCACGTTAAGTCGGGGTTTAACAAAATTTTCCATTTAATTTTTTTAAAAACAATATTTAAAAATCGATAGAATTCCTAACATTAAGGTTACACTACCTTTTTTTAATATGATACTATCTTTATTCAAATGAACACTAACAAAAAAATAGGCAATAAATAATGATTAAACAATTTATTAAAATCTCACTTTTTCAAAAAATTCTTTTCATTTAAAAGTACCTAATGTATTATATCATATTTAATTTAAAAAAATACGTACACACACACACACACACACACACACACACATATATATATATATATATATATATATATATGTACACCATAAATTTGTTTATACGGTCTGTGAATATATTTTCTAATATTTATTTTTTAATATATTGTATATTAATTATAAATAAAAATTACTCTATTTATATAGTATAATAAATATATTTGTTTATTATATATATATATATATATATATATATATATACATATATATTAATAATAATTATTTATATTTTATACCACATTTCAAATCAACGTATATATAAAAATGTAAATCTGTATTTACTTTCCAACTTTCTTTCGACTAAAATTAAAAATTATCCAAACAAAACTCGGCCAATACTTTGCGAATATTATACGAGATGAATTTAAAAACAAAATAAAATTTATGCACAAAATTATTTTTGAAAACACGAATCGCGGAAAACGAACATTTAAATATTCTACATAGATACGTTATTACAGAAACATATGTAGTTAAAATATCATTTTTTACATAAACTCTAATCCTATTATTACAACGTAGAATGAACAAACGTACGTTCCTTAGACCGCGCCATATTAAAACACAAACACTACAATTACAATAAAATTTCCTACGTTACATTCGTGTTGCACGAAAGTGAAAGGAATAACTTCACGTGTGAAAAATGGAAATTAAGATACATAAATTTTCAGATAGCAAATATTACGGTTCCCTATCCTCGAACGAAACGTGTATATAAATATTTGAATACAATGAGTGTAAGAATGGTAAACTTTTCTAAAAAAATATTTACATTTCAATTCTGCCGGCACTTTATCATCATTATATAAATGTATATATATATATATATATATATATATATATATATATATATATATATATAAATAAACATCGTGTATATAAATATTTTTTGGAGATGATTGAAAAATGATTTTGGAAATTTTCCTAAAAAATAAAATAAAAATTTTTAAAATGGAAAATTAGATATTAGAATATAAGAAAGGCAAAATATTATTTAGATATTTGATAAAAAGATTATGATTAAACAAACGATTTAAAATATTTTTTGGCGCATAATCAACACAAATATACTAAAATATTATTTCTAGTCAAAGTATAGTTATCTGGACATTTACATATAAAAGAAGAAGAAATTTAAATAAAATAGAAATATTTTCACATTTTACTTTCACACAGTTATAATTTATTATGTTATGGAATTAACATCAGCTTATATTTATTGTATTTTTATTATTTTAAAAAAAACATAATTGACAAAATTATTTAAATTATGTAAAATTTAACTAATGATAGGTTTTTTAGGATGTAATATAAAATGAAAGAATAAACCCAATGACATATTTGATATATCTCAACTACGAAAATATGCACATTTAATCGGACTAAAAATTGAATATTTTCATAATAAATATTTGTATACGAATTTCAAATCTATCTATCTATCCTTCTATCAGTCAATCTTTCTTTCTCTCTCTCTCTCTCTCTCTCTCTCTCTATATATATATATATATATATATATATATATATATATATATATATATATATATATATATATATATTATAGTATTACAGTAATTAGTAAATAAATAATAAATTATGACTTACCTTAATATGTTGGTTTTGTTAAACAAAAAAATGGTTTGTTATAAAAATATAATAAAAAAAATAATAATCATCATATTCAATAATTTTATGCAATATGTTAACATTTTCAAAAATAAACTCATTACTCGGAATTGTTTCTTGTATTCTTGCTACGATTCCATTCTGTAATAAAGCTTTTATTAAGACCTTACGGTCATTCTTCTTTATTTGTTTCATGCTACAATCGGTTTAGAAAACGTGTGTCATCTTCAAGTAGTCTATTGATACTTTAATATCAATCGACTCGATCTCGATTGTTAATCGAGTACCTGAAAACGACACATGCTATCGAAACCGTTTATAGCATAATACAAAGAAGAGCAGCTCTAAGATCTCAATAAAAGTATTATTGATAATGAATTACTATAATTATGTTTATCAATAGTTAACTAAAAGAATAATTCAATATTATTTTCTCATTTAGTAATTTCGAAAATATGCTTTTCATTCTATTTGGAAAACCAATCGATATGTTTAATTTATAAATGTTTATATAATTCATTTCATTGGTTTATCATTAAAACAATAGTATAACTCTACTATTTGTATCTCAGACAAAAAATAGTATACGAGATGTAAGATATTTACAATAGTTCATAAATAATATTACGAATTTGTTGTTCATATACGAACTTTATTACTAATATATTCGCAAATATATTTCATTAATATATATAAAATAATTTACTGTCTATTGTAGTAATTATATGTGTTATTTTAGTTTCATCATGAGACGCAAAAAATAGGGCACAGAATAATAAAAAAATAATTCCAAATTTAATAAATCCAGTGGACTCAAAAAAATAGCAGAATTGATCGGTCACTTAAAAAAATGTGGTGAAAAATGTTCTAAAATATAAGAATAAGTACCTATAAAGTGGTAGATTCTAAAAAACAACCCAAAATGACATTTGGAAAATTATTGAATTAGAAAATAGTTATTTATTTTAGACATCCATTGAAATAAAACAAATAAAGTTTGACATGCATACTGATACAATTCGTTAGAAATTTTTAAAGATTAATATTACTGTAATGAGGTCTAAAGTACTTCCACAACACTTAAAAAATAATATTCAGAATCGATTAATATTTATACTATTGTAGATTATAAAAATTAACCATGTGTAAACTAAAGAACTATCCTATAATACAACAATTAATTAATTTTAATTTATTTGAATCCGACGGCAATAATTATTATATGAAACAGCCTAAATAAAAAGAATACTCTTTAAAATACACCATTAAATCAATAAAGTATGGCGGAAGTAGCACTATTGTAGGGGGTTGTTTTTATATATGGCCCATGCAAAATTCATTTGATTCAGAAGAAAATGACAATATATTTAAATAAAAATCCTAATTACAGTAAATGTGCCTTATATGTAAATTAATATACTACTACTTTTACTGTTTCAACAGAATAATGATCCCAAATACACATTCAGAACAGTAAATAATTGGTTTCGAATGAATATAATTTTAGTTATGGAGTAATCAGTACAATTTCTGAGCATAAATTGTATTGAGAAATTAAGGGCCGAAGTTAAAAATAAAATTAGAGCAGTTAGGTTAAAAAACAAAAACGATATATGGTTAATTATTTAGTCTATATGCTAGAGCATTCCTTCTGAAAAGTGTTAAAAATTAGTAGACTCTATGGTATAACGCATGAGGCTGTTATTAAAAATAAAAGTTGAGTAACAAAATATTATATTAATCATTAAGATTCATATAAACCAAATGTATACGGTATTTTTTTAAAAAATTCTAAATTTAATTCTTGTTGTATCAAACATACCTATTTTTGGCGTAGCATATATTTTTGTTATTTTTCTGTGATTCCGTATTTTTTTTTATTTTCAAATCAAATAGAATTATTATATGGAGTTCTTATAATAATTAACACAAATAAGAAAATAATTAAAAAATTGCTTAATCAAAATATCACAAAAAAAATTTTTTATATATCCTATTTTTTGCACATTACTGTATTTAAGTATATATGTATATATATGCATATATATATATATATATATATATATATATATATATATATATATATAATTAAATTGTTCTAAAATGTTATAGGGATTTAAAGGCATATTTTAACATATTTTTTAATGAGTATATAGAATTTTATTTAATAATATTTAAGCAAATCCTGGTTTTATTTCAAAAAATATTTATGTAGTTTTTGTCATGTTTCGAAGAGCTGAAATTCTCACAATTAAAAAAAATGTAGAAAACGAAATAAATGGAAATATTAAAATATAAAATCAAGTAAATACGATCTTATAAGATAACACATCTCAGCAAAGTTTCAACAATTTTTGTTAGGTTTGAAAAAAATGTGGTCTGATTTTGTCGAGGTGGAATATATTGCCTTTTATGTTGAATAAGTTCAGACACTTTTTAGATTACTGGCTTCATTTGATCTAATTAAAAAACAATGCTAATCCAAATGTATCATTTTATTGTATAGTAAAAGCTCTTAATGAAAGGATCGCTTCTAATCTCAACACATTAATAATATTTTTTGGATGTAAATCGAACTTTAAGTTGGTTAATAGTGATTCATCTTGCTTTTCACTATTTTTCGGCTCACTGTTATTACGTACGATCCATTTTTCATCGCTCGTTATAATTAGTTTCAAGAACGAGTTATTTTCATTTCGCTTCAACAGAAAATCGGATATTACTATACGGTTCAATAATTTTTTTAAATAGATTATTTGATATTCAAATATCGTACCGATTCACGTAGCTAAAGCTTATGAAAATGGTCAAATATAGTATTGTTCGATATTATTAATCTGCTATTTTCCGCGTCGTATAACGCTGATTATTTTTAATCGACATTTCAATTTATTCGTTGTCAAAACGTGAACATCTGGTTGAACTTTACCAGTCTTTGAGATTAAAATCGTTATGTTTAAATAGAGAAAATCACTTTTGGACAAAACTTTCATCTACAATACGCCTTTAGTAAACAACATATATCTCTTTTGTTGTTTGTATAGCATTTTTACATTTTCGATAATAAAAAAGGTATTGTGTAACGAAGATATAGTTTAATTTCGGTCATTTTTAAAAATACACATAATAAACAAAACCAAACGAATATGCTCAAACCTTATTTTAAATAATGCATTTAAACATCATCTTTCGGAATATACGTATATAACACAATAAACTTATATTAAGGGTGACACGTTTACGTGAGTTTAATGTCATCTCTTGGAAATCTCTACTAACTATTTGAACAACTCAATATATATATATATATATATATACATACATAAGTTAAAGTATAATCCTCTTTTCAAACTAACTGTATTTAACATAAATATATTTCTGGGATTAATTTATAAAATATTTAATAAAAATCTTTAAAATTATTTAAAAAATAAACTTTAATTTTTTTTGTTTCAATCCAAATAAATTAATATTTTATTATACACTAAATAATATTCTTCGATTTTAAAAATTTTGAATTTATTTCTATCATTAATTAATTAAAGAGGATATTAAAATATACTTAGATTTATTATGATTATTATTGGTGTTTTATTTCAAATTCATGATTCGATAATCAAATATTTTTGCAGTTTATGAAATGTTAGCAACATGATATTTTGTATTCACTGGAGACACATACATCAAATAATTGTGTATATAAATATTAGGGGTACCCTTAAGGATTGTCATTTTTTTCAAAACTTAAAACTTCATGGTCCACAATACAACAGTGTTTAAAACAACTGAACAAAGTGTAAAGAGAATAATTGTGGGTGCCATATCAACTTTCAAATGAAAACAAAATTCAACGTGTAACCATCTGCAGTGCATTTTTGTCCAGGTCAGGTAGAGATACTTTTATTCAACAAATTGTTACTAGAGATAAAAAGTTGATTCCATACAGCAATCCATATAAGAGAAAACAATGGTTAACATCAGGACAACCATCTTTGCCCACTCCAAAACCAGGTCTTCACCTTAAAAAAGTGTTACTGTCAGTATGGTACAATTTTACATGAATTATTTACTATGAGATTCTGAATCCTAATGAAACCATAACTGCTGAATATTATTGTGCTCAGCTTGATAGACTAAACAGGGATTTGATTCAAAAACGTCCAAGACTGATTAATAAAAAAGGTGTTATACTGCAGCATGACAATGCAAGACCTCATAGTGCCAGAATTATCCAAGAAAAAATCAAAGAGTCAGGTTGAGAAATACTTTCTCACCCACCGTATTCTCCTGATAGTGCACCATCAGATTACAATCTTTTCAGATCTATGAAACACATTTTTATTCATGAAAAAAAATTCTTACTGCGACAGCTCAAATCGACGAATATTTTACTTTAAAATCACCCTTATTTTATAAAAAGGGAATAGGAAGTTTGTCAGAGAGATGGGCGAAGATTGTCAATAACGATAGAGATTATATTGTAGATTAAAACTGTATTAACTCTTAAATAGAATAAAATGTTGTACAGTATCAAAAAACAACTTATGGGTGCCCCTATATAAATATATATATATATATATATATATATAACCATCATATCAACCCATAGTATAGTTAAAATCTCATTGAATGTTACTATACAATAGTATTTGATCATACTCACCATAACGATGGGTATTTTTCATTCAAAGTTCACTTCCTTTAGGCAAGTTGCCTTCACTATGACTAAATAACACTGCTTACCCTATATCTCCGACCAAGGATCAACCTTACTTCTCCTGCATGAAGAGCGGTAACCATTACACAACTAGTTAGTCATATATATATATATATATATATATATATATATATATATATATAATATGTATGTATGTATATAAATATATATAGACTAGAGTGTTTCAGCGTAAACTGTTTTTGATATACAAAGATAACATCAATTCCGAAGCAGTTCAAAGAAGTGTTCGTTACGGACGAAAGGCGTTATCGCAAACGAAAGCAACTCCACGGTTGCAATACGATGTAAATAAATTTGAACATTTATCTCTCGTTAACAGTTGATCTAACGGCGGGGCGTATATTTAACAATTATAAATGATGTGCCCGCTACGTTGTGGTAAGTGACGCGGTTTGTACAAATGGCACGCGATACATTTTTATGAATAAAATGAATGATTGGCCGCGCGCTCTGCAATTATTTACACGTTCTACATCAGGGAAAAATCCATCAGAGCAACGCATGACACGTGTAACACATGAAGGATATCGGCTGTCAGCATAAATAATTCGCATTTTCACGGTTGAAATTAATTGAAATATTATCTTATCAGTGATATCTCTCTTATCATTTTTTTAAAAAAATAACATGCACCAATTTGAAATATTATCTGTAATTACAGTTAAATATGTATCTGTTTGTGCATCTACATGAAAATTGTTTAATGATTATTTAAAAATAATATATGTATATATATATATATATATATATATATATGTGTGTGTGTATGTGTGTGTGTGTGTGTGTGTGGTTTTCTAATGAGCGCTTCAGAAGTTTAAATGGAAATAAACAAAAAGGTATTTAATCAATTAGTAGTTTATTTTTTATTTTTAAGCATATACTATGGAATTATTGATGAAACATAATTTCACTCATATGACCACAATTTCGCTTTACATAGTGCATTTATTTAGTCCAATTATCACTTACTCTTTTATATAATTGTGATCCAATGCCATGAATTATACTTCAATGTTTATTTTCGATATTTCTATTGTTTGTGGTTGATCACATGTGAATTTTATTTATATAAAAATATGCAAGTTTAAAGACAAATATTAACAAATAAAATAAAATAAAATATTTAATGCACACAAGTTTAGTGTAACGATGATATCAATATTCTAAAAACTTTTCACTTTCTAACAGTTATGAGCATATAACTGAACAAACAAAATAGATACAATGAAGAAAAGTTAGATTTTCACTTAAAATGTTATGTTAAAGAAATTATTTTGATCTATTACTCGACTATAAAGAGAACTTATTTAGTATAAGTTCTAAACTGTTTAATGGATAACTATTAGAAAGACGATTAAACTAAACATAACTTTCGATAGAAAATAGAAAAATGTGGTGAATATTTTATAAAATTGAGAAAAATATAATTTCATAAAAATTATAATAAAAGTTAAGGAAATAAATATGAATATGATCGAATTTTATACATTTAATATTAGTTTTTAGATATGAATAATATGATAGTTACTTAACAATTAATTTAATTTGATAATAAATACCAAAATTTTAGAAATAGAAGAAAAATAAAATAACGAAATAATTAATAGTTAATCAATATGCCAAATATTCCTTACAAAATTATTGTTTTATTCGAAAATAAAACTTTTTTAGCAAATTTTAAAATATTCTGTTTATTTGTATGAATAATGTTCGGAAATCATGGTTAGAAATTGATTTAAAATTTATACAAAGTGAAAATTCTAAATATTCCGTTTATCATATGATATATTATATTATGAATGTCAAGGATTGAAAGTCTTCGAATTTACTCAAGAAACTCTTCTGTCAATATCCGTCGAGCGAAGACTTTGTTTTGAATAAATCGGTGGCATTGTTCTATACGATGGATCCCCCGAGAGCAATATATTGTGTTTAAATTGGCGCAACGGTGACCGTGTCCCGACTTTCACTTGTACGTTTACTTTACGTCCTAAGTGAATGCATTTTTCTATTATCAATTTAAACATATTTACAGGGACATTAAACATTTTTTATGATATTATAACGACTAATTTTATGTGAAACGCAACTAATGTAAAGATTTTTACCTCAAATTGAATCATAAAACCGTCTCACAAATTTATAGTTTTTCTTCTGCTGTATGATAAAGTTTTCTTAATATTCTTTCTTATATTCAATATAAAAATTCGTATTTAATATTATTTATTTCAAGAATATAAGAATGTTTACAAATAAAAAACAATATAATAACAATAAAAATATATATTCTAAACATGAATTAAATAAGTATATTCAAAAGTAAGAATGTTGATAATTGTCTATTTATTTCTAACTAAACTACTTCTCCATATTCAAATATGGTTTTTTTTTTACCAAAATATTAACTTATTTTTCATTTTTTTCTCTCGAATTAATAAACAAATACCAATGATTAGAATGTAAAAAATTATTAAGCATTATTCTATTAAGTATATTTTATTAATATAATAAATAATTGTTGTTTCTTTTGTGAGAAATACTTTATACTTTTTTCGATTCATATACAAAAAAAGAAAATTATAAATAGTGACAAATTATTTTTTTAAAAAAAAAATATGTTTTTAAGTATTAACTATTAAGTCATGAAATATAAAATGTAGGATTTCTCTTTGATTTCCGATTGAAAAATCCGACATTTGATATTACACGACCTAATACATTGTTTATTTTGTTTTCTGATATATAAAAAAAAATATTTTCCAAATAGTATTTACTGTTTTTGTTTGAAATTTTAATTTTTTTCAAATGTATCAATTTCTCATTATAAAAAATGGATAATTTAGGAAACATATCTGTGTAATTAAAATATACATTTTTATTGATATATGTATGTACACATTTTGTAACGTTCGATATACGTACACAATTTCATCAAAATTTACATGAATATATTCGTGTAAATATACATCAATAAACGTGTAAATCACTGCACATGTATATGTGTGCGTGCATGTACCTTATCACATTAAATTAGGTAAATCGTATTTTCGTACACGTTTACACATCATATATCGGCCGTTCGTTTCGTTGTGCATCCCTTATTTTAATAGATTAAAGCTCTGGGTATTATATGTCACCCGCAGCGCAATGCAACAAAACGTAACACACCGACACCTAAGTTTAATAGATGGGTTTATATCATGGGTCGACCTTTGTTGCTACTAACTCTATTTAATAAAGTTTGCCTGCCGAATCTCGTAGCTATTTAGTTTCGCGAAAGGTAACATTTAATTCATTATAATAGACCATGTGTAATATTATGTTTCAATGATGATATAATTACGGCTTTACAGTTGTTTATAACAAATATTAAATTTATACATTAACCCATTTACGATCTATGTTATATATATATATATATATATATATATATATATATATATATATACCCATTTGTATAATTAAAGACAAAAATAAGTAATTAATGTATATGAAGTACAATAAAGAACCAAAAATATAAACATGATGTGCTTTATATAAATTTATGTAAAAACAATTAATTATTCAGGACACCCACAAAAAAATGTAACAGTCTAATAATTAATACTTTTTAAAGTGAATTTATAGAATAAAATTCAGTTATATTATTTTAAAAATTAATTTATACAGTTTTTATGACAACAATATAAATGTTTGTTTTTCATATTTAAACAAAATTTTAACTATAATTAGTTGTTTTGTAATTATTATATGTATGAATATAAATATATATATATATATACATATATATATATATATATATATATATATATATATACATATGTATATACATATATGTGTGTTTGTATTGATAATAATGGATCAAAGAAAAAAAAACAAGTTAAAAATATTACGGAAAAAAATGAAATGTTTAACCCTTGGAGAGCCGGGGAGCGCGATCGCGCTTCTTCCGTCTTTCGCCAAAAGTGCAGGGAGCGCTATCGCGCTCCTCATATATTTTATTCAATATTTTTTTCTAGTAATATTTTATAATAGAATCAGCAAAGAATATATTTAAAAGATGAAAAAAAAATATAATAAAGGTTTTCTTGAGTTTTTGAGTATGTAACTTTATTTAATTGCGATTCATAATTTTTTTCCTAAACTACTGCAAAATCAACAATAATACCTTGGTAATTTTAGCATAGTTTCTAAGAAATTGATTGGCACTTAAAGAGTTAAGTAGAAAATGGACCAATCATGTAACAAGAAGAAATGATTACCGATTGAAAAAGAGAGTAATTGATCGGAAACCTAGATCCATGGATAGATGGAATAGAAAAATAAGGTAATTCGTCGAAATAAACTGATAGAGAAAATCATCGAATTTGTTAAAGTGGAAGGTTTTGAGAGAGGCCTTTATCTAGTAATGAATTGAAAAGGGCTCATAATAATGATGATATATGTTTGTTATTTTGGAACTGTGGCTGATTCACTTTAACACAAATGAATTTTAACTCCAACACCACAATGGTTTAACGTGTTCAATAATCATTTATTGTTCACTTATTATTTATAAATATATCGGCTGATGCATTTCGATGGCGAAACCATCATCGTCAGAGCTTTTCTGTTAAAATCTAGACTAGTTGTTATAAATAAAAAAAGTATATTTATTGATATTAATATCAGGTACAGTATAACTTGAACATATAGTATAGAACTTAATTTAGCTTTTAATAATAAATATTGTACTATATGGTGGTTGAGAAATAGATTGAGAATGAATGAATATCAGGTTCACAGGAAAACTTTCAAAACCTGCACAAGATTAGTTGTTTGACTTTATATATATATATATATATATATATATATATATATATATATATATATATATATATATATATATATATATATATATATATATATATATATATATATATATATATATATATATATATATATATATATATATATATATAAATATATACTCGTATACTAATTTGTGTTTTGTATCCTTATTCAATCCATTTACAACTAGGGGTTGAATCTTTCCTTTCATTTCGTCATCTAATCTGCAAGTATGAAATGTTTGGTGTTATTTATTATTTTTTACAACATGGTTCTTTTTAAGAGATTTGTGAACTTTTCTATGACCTAATTTGACTTATTCATTATTTGTTATAGTGTTTGAAATGTTTAATGATTTATGAGGTTTGTTTTAAATGAATTGAATATCTACATGCGTTAATAAATAAGAATACAAAACACAAATTAGTATATATATATATATATATAAAGTCAAACAATTAGTCTCGATTTTAACAGAAAGGTTCTGACGATGATGGCGTCGCCATCGAAATGCATCAGCCGATATATTTATAAATAATAAGTGCACAATAAGTGATTATTGAACACTTTAAACTATTGTGGTGTTGGGGTTTAACATTTATTTATGTTAAAGATAATATATGTATTGAAAAATTTTACAGTATTACATGCACATGGATCCATTTACACATATTTACATTGATATTCATCAAATTCCAGCATAATTGGTGAATAATTGTGGTCTATAATAATATATATAAATACTAATCATGATGATATTGTTATATTTTTTGTTTCATAAGAAAATAATTTGTTTAATTTTAATGCTGCAAAAGGGTTCACTTACTTTTTAAAAAATTAAAAATTGTCACCAATATTTAAAAATATAATAATAAAAGACATTTAATGAGGTTTGTAACAATGTATTTTGTGAAATGTGGAAAAATACCTAATTTTATATAATGAAATAAACTATAAAATTATGTACAATTTTACTGTAGATCACACAATAATTTTTATCCATTACATTATATATATATATATATATATATATATATATATATATATATATATATATATATATATATAAGTTAACATTTTTAATTCAATGCTTTTATAAACTAAAACTTGAATATTTTTTTCAAAAAAATTTTAAGTTTATAGAATTTTCTTAATAACAACAGTGAACTTAAGAGAACCTTAATACAAATATAAAACACTTTCTTCAGTCTTCCAAATAATAAAAAACTTAACCAAGTATTTAATACTCTATACCTGTGATTCTAAACCACTGTGCCGCGGCAATTTAGTGTGCCGCGTGATTCTTGAAGTGTCCCGCCACTGCAAATGCCCATACATAAGCGACGTCAGACAAGTAGTTCAATCGGTTCTACCTTCCTAGACAAAATATGGTGTGCTAAACTAGCTTACTTATTTGATATTTTTGTTATTTTTAATAACATAAATACAAGTATGCAAGTACCGAAAGAAAATATTTTAAACTCATCCGATAAATTGTTGGGATTTAAAAAAAAATACTTTGTGGAAGAATAAAGCACAAGAAGGTAGTTTAGAAAAGTTTGAGTTAGTTCCAAAAGACTGTTATAAAATAATTCATAAAATAGTTATTGATCATTTGATAATACTAGAGCAAAGAATTGTTCATTACTTTCCAAATTTAAAAATAAAAAAAAAATGATTGAATTCGAAATCCATTCGTGATAAACGACACATCGGTGTATGAATTAATTTTGAAAGAATAGGAAGAACTAATTTCGGTATGTAATAACTGAAAATTAATTTAAAAACATTCTGAAGAATCAATTAATTAGTTTTGGATTAATCTTAGATACAATTATCCGAGAATATTACAAAAATTTTTAACTGTGTTATTACAATTTTCCACATCTTATTTGTGCGAATTCGGATTTTCGGCTTTGACTGACATAAAAACAAAAAAAAAGAACCAGAATTTTAAATCTGGATCACGAAATGAGACTAGCATTATCATTTTTACGTCCAAATATAAATGAAGTTATTAAAAAACACCAAGCTCAAATTTCGCATTAAATGTAATTTGTAATTTATCATTAATAAACATTTTGTTTTCTTTGTATTGCAATTTCTTTTTATATTTCATTGAAAATTATTATCATATGCTATTTTTACAAAATATTTTATAGGTACATCAATCAATTAACCAAGTAAACATAAATGCTTAAAGATAACATAAATGCTTATTCTTATATAAAATTTAAAAGGTAAGTTATAATAAATTAGATTTTTCACCGACAAATGGTAATAATTTTTTAATCAGCTCTATTGCTTGAAGGTAAGTATCAATATTGTAAAAATTATAAGACACAATAAACTATAATGTGTTTAAATTAAAAACGTATACTAGCCTTTAATAAATTTTATATATATATATATATGTGTGCGTGTATATATATGTATATATATATATAGTAAATATGTGTGCATATGGATTTTTTTAAAAAAAATAAAACTATGAACGATAATTTAAACAACGATACGAAAAAAAACTGAAAATATTTATCAACTCTCAAACACTGTACACAATACTACGGTATATGGAATAATATTATGTATTTTTATAGAATTTCATAAATGGGCAACGTTATACAGACATATCTCTGAAGCAACAAACGAAGACATCTACCGTTTTATTCTTCGAGGGCTTGTTGAAATAGTTGAGTGGATTTCGAATGGTGATAAGAGTCAAAAAGTAGTCATTGACCGTTTCTGAATGGTCCTGCTTTATCATTTTCAAATTACCTTTTCATATTTCTTACCCACCGTTCATCGTTCACAATACACAACACTTACATCGAACAAATAATAATGGCGTCTTGTTATTTTTACACAAAATTAAAATTTCAGTTGAAATAAGCCACTCTAAATGTTGTTGTTCAAATTTTACTAAGAGCTTGTTTTAAATTATATTTTATTTATATATTTTTCAATAACAATACATCAATATCTATATTTATTTCTATTTATTTTTAAATTATACCTTATATAATTTATATATATATATACATACAAGGATCGTTTGATAAGTATGGTAAATTTATTTATTGTTTAATTTACTTAAATTTTTCAATTTAGTTTTTCTTACTTTTTTACTATACTTATCAAACAACCCTTGTATGTGTGTGTATGTATATGGTTATTATACAAATATATTAAACAAATACGTATATTTTTTTACAAATATATTTTATAATATAAAAATAAAACCGAATTATTATTTATTAAAATTAATCTAGTTAATAGCTAAAAAATCAATTGTATACATTTCCATAAATTAATTCCATTAAAATAATTTTCTTTCTAAAGATTTAAATATTTTAATTAATTAATGTCTCATTTTATTAAAACAAAATTCTGCATATTTATTGTATAATTATTTACATTAAAATATACACACACATATGTATATATGTATGTATATATATATATATATATATATATATATATATATATATATATATATATATATAATTTAATAAGTCATTTAAATGATGTGGGTTAAGAAGTTCATAACAGATATTCTATAGAATTAAATTTATTAATTTTTTATATACGTTTCACTCACATACAAAAAATATTTTACTAATTACTAATACACACGGTTCATAAAAAATAAAATTTTACCAAAGATTAATTTGAGCATATAACATTTTCAACATATTACATTATACATTTTATTATTATAAAAGTAAGTTGTTCTATGTCATTATTGTACTAATTTCAATAATAATAATTTAGGGTTATCTAAATGTGACGCTTAAATTTGTTTTATTAAAAAAAAAACAGTGTATAGGGTGGTGTATAGGGAAACATGTGTATAGTTTCTTTTCAATAAAACACAAATCTAGGCGTCACATTTGGATGATCTTTATATGCAAGTCTGATAACAGGATTTTTAATTTAAGAAAGATTATGCCTTGAAAACTAAACGGCGATTTAAAAATATATAAATAAAACCATTTCACAATCGAACAATTCTATGAGTAACTGAACTTTTATTGGTTTGTTTTTAATTTTCTTGTGTAATCTTTAGCACGTTATCATTTTTGTCATAAAAGGAAGAATTAAATATTATTTAATTGAAATCATTCAGATAATTAGCCAAAAATTACTATTATAAATATAACTATAAAAGTATTTGAAAATAACTGACACTATACATTAATAAAAATTGTACTCATCTTTTAATTTAAAAAATTTCGATATTTTTTTAATATATTTGTTTATTTGAATTGTTGTTACTTCAGAAACAATTTCACGTTTATAAAATCATATTTAAATCAATCAATTTAATGATGGAATTAATATACGTAATTATGTAATTGAAAAATGTTTTTTTATGTATGGTAAATTTTAGATTTTAATTTTAATATAATTAAAAGTCACCGTAAAACATTCCTCTACTGTATAATTGTGTATTTCGAAAATTATTTTCAATACGTACTTAGATCATATAAAATTATATTCTATTCAAGAGATATTTTAAATATTACTTTATATATTTTATTTAATTGAAAAAAGCTCGTAAACTTTTTCATGTCTTTGAATTCGTTACAATTCCCATTCACATTCAACGATTTGTATGACCTATAAAAAAATTATCACATATTTTCCAAAACGTTCGATGAAGCGTGCAGCATTCATATTTCATGCGTACTCGTTCGTATAAACACGAATAAACAGAAACGAGAGCGACGATAAAAAGATGAATTTATTATCTTCTTGTAATGTTGCACAAACCAAAATGGTACGCATTCCTCTTTTCATCTGTTCAGTTCGCCAAAACTTCAATACGTATTGGCTGATTCATTCTCTTTATACCGCCTACAATATATTACAATATTTATATACGCAATGCTTTATATATTAGCCTCTTGATTCTGTACCTTATCCCCATCATTTAAAATTTACTTATACATCTTACAAGCTCTGTAAAGCTTATCGATTTAAACAGATTCTTATATTCAGAGGATGCAGGGTCTACTATCTCAATTTGAATAATATGCTCGCTTATTGAAAATCCTATTCAATCCCATAACATACGTGTGTATTCTTCATATGTAGATGGTTAGAAAATCGTGTGTCATGTAAAATTGAACTTGACTTTGTATGTTGAAATTTGCTCAATATGGATATTACAAAAATACTGAATTAATCTTCGAAGCTTTGATAAGTCTTTTATATTCAATGTACAATTTATGCTGTTTTCATATGAAAAAATTTTTTAGATCTTTTGCTAAAATTTACTTTTAATACTTTTATATACATTATATTATATATATATATATATATATATATATATATATATATATATATATATATATATATATATATATATATATAAATATATATTAGGTTGGCAAATATCTCCCTTCCGCCTTCTGGTCTTTTGAATTTCGCAGCTATGTACAAAAAAAAAGCGGAAGGGAGATACTTGCCAACCTAATATAAATGTAAATATAAATATATATATATATATATATTTTTTTATATATATATATATATATATATATATATATATATATATATATAAAGAGAGAAGGGTAGAGAGAGAGGAGGGGGTAGAGAGATTTATTCTGTTACTTTAGTGACATAATTACATTCCTATGATATATGTTTATTTCCTTTGATGTTACAAAAACGTTGGAAGAGTAATTCAGTTTATTTTTTAAAACAAGAAATTCAAATTATAATTAAATTTATTTAAAAATAGTATAAATATGATAGAATGTTTATAATTTTAATAGTATGTTTTGCTTTCACTAATATTTACTTTTACTAACTAGCAAAGATTTATCTATTTATTATACTGTGTCAGATAAATAAAAGTTTTAATATCTGATTTGAGAGCATATCTCAGAAGTACATTGTAATCATTTTTATTGCGGGATAGAAAAAGTTCAAATATTATACACAAAGCTCATAAAAATCTAAATTTTGTTGAAAGGATAATAACAAGATATAATATAGGGTCATCCAAATGTGACGCCTAGATTTGTGTTTTATTAAAAAGATATATGTATATAAGGTGATGTATAGGGAAACATGTGTATAGTTTCTTTTTAATAAAACACAAATCTAGACGTCACAATTCAATGATCCTATATTATAATTAAAGAAATATACTTGATTTTAATAACATCTTAACTTCAATATTGTAAAAATGTATGTAATCTACACACATATAATAAAATATAGATATACAGTAAAAATAAAACAGAAATAGAGTAGTGTTGAAACCAAATTTAAATTCGTAAAATAAACATACTCGTATTACACTACATTGCACAGATATTTTCAAGGGTTGAAATTACGTCTTAAATTAAAGTGAACACATCGGAATGCAGTGAACGAATGAAACAAGGTATGTACTTTGTTACTCAGCTAATATGTTTAGTGTAATAAGTTATATAATACATACACAATTCTTGGCATTATTATATATGAAAAAACGATAACATTTTCTTGATTACAATATATATAGGGTTTTCCAATAAGAATGTCAGAAATTTGACAACTGGTGGCAGACATGATTAATTTTTTTCCAAATTCATTTTAACATTTCAACTCAGTACAGTTTGGAAAATTATCATAGAACGTTTAACATTTCAACAACGGTTATAAATTGTAAAAACTTCAATAGACTTATTGAAAAAAAGTTTGATGAAGTACATTATAAAATAAAAGTACATTCGTAAAATAATGAAGTACATTATTTTACGAAATAGACCAATCAATTAGCCACTGAAATCATGTAATCTAACTCCATTGGATTATTTTCTATCATTGGTTTATGCTGATAAACCACAAACAACAGAAAAACATTAAAAATAAACACTGAACATGTAATTCATAAAATAGGACCACAATTATATGAAAGAGTGACTAAAAATTGGAATAAACGAATAAACTATGTCAAACGAAGTCGTGGTGGTCATATGAGTGAAATTGTATTCCACCATTAATACCATAGAATAATCTTAAAAATTAAAAAAAAATAACTAATTTATTAAATAATTTTTGTTTTATTTCCATTTAAACTTCTGAAGCGCTTATTGTAAAACCTTCTCTCTCTTTCTCTCTCTCTCTCTCTATTCATATATATATATATATATATATATATATATATATATATATTTATATATACAAAATGTGTATATTATATATGTATAAAGTTTAGCGTTTAATTGTAACCTCTATTCAAGGGTTACTTCAGAGTGCCGGTTATATTTATACTCTCAACTTTGGCAAAAAAAAACTAGACGATTGCTTGTTGAATATAGACTCCTACAGCCAATATGACCTTCTGTTATATAACAGAACGTCTTGTAAAGCAATTTGGTCCCTTTATTAAGGTACTGTGCAAACTTTATGTATTGATCAACCCGACAATAAATGCGGTTTCTAGGCCGACCGCAGCAAATGGAATGACGTTGGTGTTAATGCGCGGAAACCGTTCGACCTAACGAGTGCACGGCCGTCTGCACGCGCAACACAGCCTCATTCTTGTGAATTCAATATTCCAGACACAAAAAGATCCGCTTTCTCTGAACTGAACGACAGCGTCCGGACCACAAGTAGTTGTAATCAACAGGTTTTCAATTTAAACTTTTTCTTAGCATCGGTCGTGATCGATTACTCTAGCCTTAAGCATGTTCTTAAAATCGTACTCGCACTCTATAATCAGTCTATATTGATAGGACAATTTAATACGTGCCAACACATCTAACATGCAACTATCGATAAGCACTGTTACATCGTATTGCGCTATTGGTTTGAGAGTACAGTGTATTATTTTTTTACGTAATGAAAAATGTCAGTTCCACGCAAATACTGTATCGAAAATTCTACAAAAACTGTTACATTTATATTATTTCGTGATTTAAATTGAAAATTTTACGTAATTTCATTTATTTCAATTGAAAATTCGAATCTAAAAGAGTGTGCATTTAAATGATATAGGTATGAGTCGGAGGTATTTTTATCATTCGTTTTAAATTTAAATCAATTATATATTTGTGTTAGCAATTCATATAAATAATCAATTTATTTTTTAGCTACATTTTCCAATTGAAAAAAATACAGTTCACACTTCAATAAATATAATATAATGTTGTTTTACAGTATTATTACACAATCGGATTCGACGAATTCGGATTTGAAATAGAAACCATATTTTATATACATACAAATAAATATTGAACTTGTGTTTATGTATGTATGTATGTATCTATATATATATATATATATATATATATATATATATATATATATATTTATGTAGGATACTAATAAGATTAATTTAATTAATCACAAAGTAAAATTATTCTCATAACTCAAATTTGAAAATAAAATAGTTATAAAAACAATTTGTATACAAAATAGAATAAAATTTAGACATAAATATTGCAGTTTATAATTTAAGCTTATTAATATTTACAATCTTATAACTTAAATTACTGTTTAATCGCTAATAACTATATTTGTTAAAAAATAAAAAAATACTGAGAAAGTATATAAGAATTTGAGAATTTCTAACATTTTTAATTCTTATGAATAAATCGAACATTATGAAAACAAAAATAGCACAAGAGTTAGCAAAAAATTATAATATTTAATGTTCATATATTTAATTAATGTACTAGTAAGGTTTGTAAAAATTAATGAGGTAAAACAAAGACTTCCGTTGTTAAAATAAGAATGGAACAAAAGTTGTACAGAATCGAATTGAAAAAAATATAAAGTTAAAGAGTAATATTGAAGTAGTAGAAACTGTACCTAAATATTGTAATGTAGAAACTGATGATAGCATCGCCATCGAAATATGTATTAGCCGTTTATTGTTATAATCAACAAAGTGAACAATAAGTAATTATTGAACACTTTAAAACATATTTTAGTGTCGGGAGTGAAAATTAATTTGTATTAAAGTGAATTCACCACAGTTCCAAAACAAGCAATTACTTAAAATACCTTTTATTGAAGATTTTTTAAGCTAAGCAAAATAATATCAAAAGTTCTTATAAAAATGTAGCTCATAACGATTGTGTTTTATTCGTATATTTTGACATATTTGAAGTGAAATAATAATATGAACTATAGGAAGAAAAATCTCGAAATGTTCTCAATTAAACGCTTATCAAATGTAAAAATTAGTTTGTCAGTAAAGTTAAAGAAAATTTTGAAGTAATTTGAATACAATATTTTAAGATAACAATTTTGTACCTTGTCACTATAATAAATCATTAAGAGTTTCAAATTGTTCCACAGAAAATATATTACTTCCAATTTGGTTATTTAATTAAAGTTTTCTTTACAGCTGACTGAATTAGAAGAAAATCTAGAAATTCAATTTCTATATTGATTTAAAAACAAATTAGGTATGAATCCTATCGATAACTTACAGAAAATATCAAAAAAATGATCAGTGTACAAATACCAAAAAATATTTGCAATTTCAGCGAATTTATCAAAAAAGGTTTAAAGTAAACAAATGAAATAATTAGAAAAAAAATAAAACTAATTATTTCTTGTTAGTTCATTTTTCTTCTTATAAAAACACCTTTAAATTCCACAATAAAAAAACCTTCAAATACAATAAACAGTAATTTATAAAAACAAAAATAAATAGATACTTAGTCAATTAATATTTTCTGACGATATTATTTTTAAACAAGCTCAACTTAACTTGAAAAAGAATAGAATAATTAAACAAAACCTGTTAAAATTTGGTCTTATGATGAACTAAAACAAGACAAGTGTAATATGAATTTGTAAGAAGGAAAAAAATTAAATTAATTATAGTAAAAGTAGAACTAAAAAACATTATATATATATATATATATATATATATATATATATATATATACTCATTAAATAAATAAATAAAATAGGATAACTTTCCATATAAAGTCAAAGTAAATTTTTGAAAAGCAAAAGTATATAAAACTCTGTGGATATTTCGATAAGTGAAATATCAGTAAAGTTTGACACCGTGGTTGCGAGACTACTGACGCTTAATTAATCCCAACAGAAAAACATCTGGTGCAGGCGATTAGACCCGACCCGTTTTCGTCCAACATAAATGATTCACGAATTAAAATTACGTATCTGTCTTTTAAACTTCTTAAAGCCAGTCGAAGTAAAAACATAACGTAGCGTCGTCGTCGTCTTTGCCAATTGAGCTTAATGACATCACCGAGAGCTTTCATAGATCACGCTTGACTCTCGCTCATTAACTCTGACGACGTTGTCGCTTGAAATGATTCTTTGACGCCCAATTATGTGTACATGATGGCTGTGCGCTGTTTCTCACCCGACGATCTACGGCAGGTGTACAATATTCGGATGCATGACAGAGAGTAACATAAACACATTCAACTAACCATTTTCAAGTTGTATAAGCGCGGGTCAACAATACGAAATAATCATTTATTTAAAAACCGAAAACGTAAACATCGTCACGCATGCATTACACGTGTTAATTTTATGAACAGGAAACGCCATTATCAACTTGATATGTACGAAATGTAAGCTTAAATATATTTTAAATATTTTCATTTAAAACAATATGTTGCTAAAAATTATTTTATTATTAACATTGCAATATATCATCAATAAAAAAGACAACAAAAAATTTAATTAACGATATTGTAAAAAAGTATTCACATAACTAAAAACAATAATCAAAACATAGCTTTTTTAATTATACTGTATAAAATATACATTTGAAATATTATTTTAAATAGTATTTTTATTTCTATATTAATACTAGATTTACGGAGCGAGTCAATTTGACTCATTTAAGATTTTGTTACTATATATACAGAAAACTTAAATATTATTTTTTAAAAACTTATGTTGGTTTTCAATTACATAATAACACATATGAAAAAAATATATTACTTATTTGCATATATGTCATTATGTAATTAAAAACCAACATATGTTTTTAAAAAATAATATTTAAGTTTTTTTTTATATACAGCAACAAAATCTTAAATGAGTCAAATTGACTCGCTCCGTAAATCTATTGATAATAATATAAATAAGGAAAAATTGCTATTTCAAAAAATATATTAAAAATTCCAACACACTCTTAAGAAATTGAACAACATTTTAAATATATTTATTAATAGCTTATAAATATTATACAGAATTCTCCACTAAAAATGTCAAAAATTTGACAGCTGGTGGAAGACAATTTTTAACTTTTTTCCAATCGCATTTTACCATTTCAACTCAGTACAATTTGGTAAATTATTATAGAACGTTTAACACTTCAACAATGCTTAAAAGTTTTAAAAACTTCAGTAAATTTATTGAAAATAGAGTTTAATGAGTCTACTATTTCACTAAATGGACTCATCAATTCGTAACCAAGATCATGTGATCTGACTCTATAACTGTAGGGTTATGTGAAATTATTGATTTATGTTGATAATCCACAAATAACAAAAGCATTAAAAATAAACATTGAACGTATAATTCGTTAAATTGGATAACAATTATGCGAAAGAGTGAATAAAAATTGTACTAAACGAATGCATTGTCAAGCGAAGTCGTGGTGGTCATATGAGTGAAATTTTGTTCCATTATTATTGCTATAAAATGTGATCAAAAATTATAAAAGAGGGTATGTGTACTTATGTACACATACCAGAAGTGAAACTTCTTTTCAGTACAGTAATCAAAAATACACGAATAAGCGTATCCCTAAAACTTGTAGATGAACAAATTCTTTAGGATAAAGCAAGTAACAAAATGAAGAAATGTAGTAGGGAGAGAAGCGGTAAATACACGGGATAAAAATTTAAGTAGAAAATGATCAATGTTTTAAATAAATTAAATTTTTACAATTATTTCATATTAACACATCATATGCGGACTACGCGTCTCGATGATGTTTTTCGCGCTCTAGTAATAGTATACGAAAGACGTCGTCGAGACGTTGTCCGCATATAATGTGTTAAGTAAGGTTTATATTTATTTTCAAATTAAAACTTTTATAAAATTATGAATTATGAAAATTTATTCGTTTTCGTTTGGAATTTCTTCGATTTCCATTGCTTCCTCCGGTGGTGACTGAGTAGGTATAAACGATACAATAGGTTTTTGATAAGTAAAATTTTTGCGCAATAGACTTTACCATCTTAAAGCCTGTAAAAACATTTTTTTAAGTTACTATTATATTACTATTGTATAATATACAATTTACAATTAGATCAATGTTTTAAAAATAAAACAATTAAAGGAAATACTCACAAATAATATATAACTGCAATAAATAGCATCTATTTAGATATTATTTATAGATAATTGATAATTTTATAACACCACGTAAAATTTAATAAATCTTCAAAATGACACCTGAGAACAAAGAATTCATAATAATTTTAATATAACATTTTTTGATAAAAGTGTAAATAATTTGATCATAATTATAAATAAAATTATTGTGAGAAATTGTTACAAATAAAACAACAGATAACCTCAAAACTGTTATAGGTTTCGATAATTTTTAAATACCAAATGTTTTTAATAGTATTCCTTTTATTTAATAAATAGATTAAATGTATATACATAATTATAAAATACTATATCTATGTGTTGGTATACATGTACATAACCTCAATTTCACGTTGATTTGATACATTTTTAAATACCACATGGATGTAATGTAGTCTTATTAAGCTTATTAGTATAATATGAGATTATATAAATTAATATACTTACCAAAAATATCAATGTTGTTACATTAAATAATACTCTTATTTAAACACAATTCACAGATTGATGTATACAATATTTTACTAAGAACGTACGGTGCTCTAACATATTAAACCGACGCGCATGCGACTTCATTACGTCTCTCTCTATCGTCTAAGTATTCTATGGAAATTCAAATTCAACTAAAATTTATTGATCTAAAATATATATATACATAAATTTTACAGTAAATGAGATAATGAGTCGATGTGGTGTGTTATCTGTTAAGATATTTTAGCAGTATGCAGTGAAAGCAGGTGTTTGTGTTTTGATGTTTGGAGTGTTTAGAAATGTGAGACCACGGGAAAATTTTCAAATAAACCGCTGAGAAAATATGAACATTCAGACATTCGTACGTGTGGTTTCCTCGTCATGTAAAAATTTTACCCCAACGCCGCTAAAGAAATTTCACTTCAAAAATTAATTAATTAAATAAGTTTTGTTTTATTTACATTTAAACATGTATATATATATATATATATATGTATATATATATATATATATATGTATATAAAGAGAGAGAGAGAGAGATAGAAACATAGATAGAGAAAGGGAGAAAAATCAGAAAAGAAACAGAACTTTCAATTTTCCGTCGATACTTACAGTGCCATTTAAGATTTAAAAAAGGGCATTTATTTATAAATATCCAAATGTCGAAGTTTGGTCAAAATATGATAATAAGTTTATAAAATATGTTAGTTGAAGTGGTAGTACTATTTGCTATACTGTCACGAAAACACAATGAAATAAGACGTTATAATACGTTTTGTTTCAAAAGTGGAAAAATATTCGCAGAGATTTTTGAATGTACTAAGTTTTCGATCAAGATTGTCTGTCGTACACATAAACTATATGGTATATTTTTTGAAAAAAATCAGAGAAGACATCAAAGATAACTCATGATAATGTTATCTTTGAACTATATCCACCTACAAATTCATTAAAAAAAATTCGAAAATTATTGTTAATTCAAATGTGACATTAAGAATACTTGTCGAAAAGTTTAATGTGCCCAAAGATAAAATTTATGAGATACTAACAAAAAATTTGTACAAAAGAAAGTTTTCCACTCAATTTGAAATACGCAGACTTTTTTAAGAGAAAGAGAAAGCACCCATTTGACCATTGAAAAGATATTGAAATGGCCAAAATAAATCCCAAATTCTTGAATTTTATCGTAACGAAAAGCAGAACATGGTATTTCAAAAAGATATATATATATATATATATATATGTTATACGCTATATAAATCTATATTTAAATTGTTTATAATCACTTTTACGTCATTAAAATTTAATTAATTAATTTTATTAGAATCAATTCAAATATCAATCTAAAAAAAGAATACTTTATTTCAAATAAAAGACGTTTTAGTGGAATTGCTATTTTAAGACTAAAATTTTCAATTACATTGCCAAGTGCGACATTGTTTCGATAAGAATTTCTTATTACAATTAAACCAAAGTGTGTATAGCACGAATTTTGTATCGCAATCAGTGCGAGTTTTCTTGAAAGTAACAATGGCGTATAGTAAAATTTAATTATCATAACATTTGGTTTTAATTAATACAGTAGATATACTCCTTCTCTATTTATTCTCTCAGTTATGTTAGAAATGAAATAAACATTAACGAAAAACGAATATCTTCACCACAAATTTGTGTTATAATTGTTTCTATATGATTATACACGTATAGACTTTATTAAAAAAACTGTTTGAATTTTATTTCATTTTTTTGGAGAAAAGATAATAAATGCATTATATTCAAATGAAATAAAAATTGTATACTTTTATAATTTTATTTAGAATATGTATATATTTTACACGGTCTGTTAAGAAGTATTTTTTTTAATATAACTAATATTGCTACTAAAAAATATTTTTTGAAAGCGTTATATCACCTCCGCAAACTGGCAAATGTGATTACCATCGAACAATTACTTTATAATTGATGGAAGTAGATTGTGATTTTTTCTTCTGAAGGAAATATTCTATTAACACTAAACCTACCAGTACCGGTCAAATTGACTGTTTTCAAACTTTTGTAAAACTTACACATTTTTAAACGTTATAATACCGTTATCAAACTGTATGACAATTCTTAGAATATGCATATAATATTTTCTTCATTGTTTACTTCTAGTTATTTTTTCTATTTTCCAAGAAAATTTTGTTTTGTGGCCTAGCTACCGTGGTCGGTCAATATGACCGGTGGGAAAAAATATTATACAGTTGTCTCAGAGTAAAATGTTTTACAGTTATCTCAGCGTCGGTTTCAATTGAAAAGAGTAAACAACAATAGTATTGATTACAGTCTCAAGTAATGCACTTCTAAAGAGTTTCTTATGCAATTTTTTTTACAATTGTTTATTTGAAGGAGATAAGGTAAAGTATCAATACTTGGATGTAAATTTTTTATTCCTTACATAGTGTAATAATCTGTTGTAGATATTTACCCTAAAAATGGCAAAGCATTTGAAAATTACAAATTACCTAAGAAATATAACGGAAATAGAAGAAAAGTTTTCAGAATATGATGAACAAGAAACTTTTCGAATTGAAAAAAACATGGAAACAGAGAAAGAGCTATTTACAACAAGTGAATTGGAATCAGAAAGCGATAGTGATGAGGAGAATATTATAAATAAGCGTCCAGTACAGAAAAGAAAGAGAGTTTTATTGACAACCGAAAGTGAGACAGATTTAGAGGATCAACGCATCGAAACAGCTGCTGATGGAACAGTCTGGGAAGAAATAAACGGAAGTCCCAAACCTGGCAGGTTACCAGTGTATAATATTTTTAGGGATATATCAGGGCCAACAGGATATGCTGAACGACATATAATGAAAGGACAAATGAAGACGGCATTTACTCTTATCGTTGATCAGCGTATAATGCATCATATTATAAAATGTACAGAAGAAGAAGAAGCATTTAGGGTGTTGGGGACTAAGTGGGAGCTAAATGCAACAAAAATAGACGTATTTATTTCTTTGCTATATGCTCGTGGCGCATATGAGGCAAAAAATTTGGATATCTCATATTTGTGGAATAAAAATTGGGGACCCGCTTTTTTTCGAAAACAATGAGTCGAAACGACTTTACTGAAATTATGAAGTTTATACGATTTGATAAGAAGAGCGAAAGAAGTCAGCGTTTACAAACCAACAAATTTGCTATGATATCTACAATATGGGATCGATTTATTGAAAATTCACAAAATTGTTATAAACCTGGTGCATATATTGCTGTTGATGAGCAGTTGTTTCCGTCGAAGACTAGGTGTAGATTTACACAATATATGCCAAACAAACCAGACAAATTTGGAATTCCGGAAACTATTAGATTTTATAATAGTACAAAATTTGGTGTAGATGTGGCAGACCAGATGGCAAGGAAATACAGCGTGAAGTCGAAAAGTTGTAGGTGGCCACTTCAGGTATTTTTCAACATTTTGGACCTAGCTGGAATAAATGCCTGGATTTTGTATAAAGAAACAACGGGTGAAAACATTTCGAGGCAGGAATTTTTGTTCCAGTTAGCTTCAGAACTCGGCGATGCATATAAAAAATCTCAAGAAAAAAAGCTTTTACCAACACCGTCCTCAAGTTCCGATTTGTCCGTACGAAAAACTTGTCAAATAAAATTTTGTAAAGGTTATAAAATAACAAAAATCTGTTCGAAGTGCGAAAAATATGTTTGCGGCAAATGTACATTTCAGACTAAAATAATTTGTAAACAATGTGAGGAAGCCGAATAAAATATATTATGTATGCATAACATTCTGTATAAAAATTTAGTTTTATTTGTTTTTTTATAAAGAATTTTAGAAATTATATAAAAATAAATTTGAATGAAACTTCATGAAAATTCTTTATTTTATATACATTTAGCAACAAATCAACAATTATCTGCATTGAATAATAAAATCGATAACTTTTTTAATTACCGGTCAATTTGACCGCGCGCGGTAGGAATAGGTATACAAAATTGTCGGTAGGTTTAGTGTTAAATAAAAGAAAGTTAATTAAAATTTAAAAATGTTCATTCATTTATTAACAGATCAAGAAATGTCTCGTGTAGAACAACATAGCAAATATCTAATTTAAACCCCTAAAAAGAACACTAAATTCTTGAAATCAATTATAAATGGCAAAGAAATATGGTGTTTTAAATATTAGCTTAAAATTAAACGACAAAGTGCCGAATGGATCTCACCAAAATGATAAAAATTAATCATTGAATCGAGATAATATTAATTTTTTCGAATAGTCATTCTTGAGAATCAGACAATTAAATAATATAGTGATGTACGTATTTTTAGAACATGATTATCGAAAGCCAGTCAAATGATTTTTTTACATATTAAAGCACCAGCTCACAAAATCGTCACAGTATATCATTTTTTGATAAAAAAAAGTATGTACGATTCTACATTCACCATATTTACCTGATTTGACTTCATGCGATAAAATTCTCTTTCTAAAACTCAAATTGGTTGTGAAAGTATATTATCACAATGGCAGTTCACACATCCACACCGATGTGATGAAGGTACTTGAAACGATTCCAAAAAGTGAGACTGGTAAATCGATACACTCATTAGTTGAACGTGCACAACGATATGTTGATATTAAAGAAATGTAGTCTGAGATAATGAATTACTTTTATAAAAATAAATGCTATTTTTTTCTATAAAAATTCGATTTATTTTCATACAGATCGTGTTCACGTAGAGAATAACCAGAATAAAATTTATTAAAACTATGTCAGCGCTTATTATAACTTTGTTAAACAATTTGCTTTGTATGTTTAATTTTTATATTAAAGTGTATTTTTTTTTGAAGTCTTCAGTTATTTTAAAATTAAAAATAATTTATATACTGAACCAGATATTTACACTGTAAAATAACATTTTAATTATACTGTATTTAAAAAACAATATTACTTGAAACAAAATTATAGACAATAGTGAAAATTTTCTTAAAAAATAAAATATTTGTTGTAAAATTGATTGAATTAACTTCATGAATTTATATAAAATGTTCAGTTTACTTTGCATTATTAATAATTCAGTTTGAACAATAAGTAATACTCTAACGCCATAAAGATTTTTTGAAAATGTAGAATAGTCATACGTTATTTCCATTAATACACACACATACATGCGCGTGCGCGCACGTACTCACACACACACACACACACACACACACACACACACACATATATATATATATATATATATATATATATATACATATATATACACATATATAAGGTTTAACAATAAGATTGCCAAAACTTTGACAGATAGTGGCAGCCATGATTGAATTTTTTTTAAGCTCATTTTGATATTTCACTCAGTATAGTTTGAGAAATTATCATTGAACGTTTAATACTTTAACAACGCTTAGAAATTTTACAACTTCAATAAACTCATTCAAACAAAAGTTTAATGAGTCCATTATTTCACGGAATAAACCTACTAATTGGCCACCAATATCATGTAATTTAAATCAATTGGATTATTTTCTGTGGGGTTACGTGAAATCATTAGTTGTGTATTTCATGAAATTGGGCAACAATGATGTAAAAGAGTGACTAAAAGTTGGACTAAACGAATGCATTATGTCAAGTCAAGTCGTGGTGATCATATAAGTGAAATTGTGTTCCATCTTTAATATCACTGAATGTGCTTAAAAATAAGTAACTAATTAATTAAATATTTTTTAAATACTTTTAATTAATTAATTACTTCTAAAGCAGTTATTGGAAAACTCTCTCTCTCTCTCTCTCTCTCCATATATATATATATATATATATATATATATATATGTATATATGTATGCATGTGTGTGTGTATGAAGATGACCTACACTGACAAATAAAGCTTTAAACAAAATCGTAAACTCCTACAACATCTACATATCGATTGTAAAAGAAAAGTGATGGATTTTCATAGTTATGATTCCATTTTATCTAAAATTGTATTGTAAGATGAGATATTAGAGTAGGCATCATATTATAATTATCTGGGATGCGATGTTATATATGAGTACAACATTGACTACAAAAATAAGATTAATAAACTTTAAAACTACATTTGCAATAATCATGCATACCAAAAAAATAAAAGTAGACATGAAAACATTATTCATTGTTATATATCAATGACCATTTCAGTACTACAATATGAAAGTGAAGCTTGATGACACAATGTAAGAAAAACATAATAAGGAATGTAAAAATAAATTTTTAAAGAAGAGTGAAAGAGATAATAAGAGCTGATAGGAATAAGTAACGAGGATATCAGACAAAGTCTGATATAACATCTCTATAAAACAAAATAATAAAATATACAGAAAAGTACAAAATATACTTAACAAAATGGGTGAATAAATAATACCACAAAATCTTACAACCGCATACCAACAAGCAGAAAAAATGTAAAAAAATAAACAGAAAGAACGCTGGTAAATCGCAACAGGATAAAATCTACACTAAGAAGAACATAATGATTATATGAAGATCTGTTCCAAATTTTCCACTTTGACTGATCCAATGTCTTTTCTTTCAGTCCAATGCAATAATTTTTTTTATATCACTGTTTCATCTATTGATTGGTATTTTTCTAAGTCTTTTTATATATTTAAGTTCTCAATTAATTTTTCTCGTCCATCAGTAGTCTTTTCTTCTTTCTATATGACCGACCCATTTTTATCTCCTCATCGTAATTTTTGTTTTCTTTTTAATCCACTTAAGTCTCTTTCTATGTCTACATGTTATTTATAATATGTACTTTTCCATACTTATTCCTATTAACTTAAGTTGCTGAATTATTCTGAAATTAAAGATCTATGTTATGTTATGTTTTTTTAATTTTTTAGTAACTTCTATTTTCTCCAATATTTCTTCTACAGGTTCGCTATTATATTTGCAGATATATTTTTTATATATTTTTATAATAGTTTACCTAGATCTGTATTTTAAATTATGTTTTTATATTATATGTTGTTTCCGTGTCTCATCGTTTTTCCATTAAAATTTTTGTAGCTTCTACCATCTTTCCACTCCACTTTTTTTTAAAGCTCTTCCTATGTCTCCCTGAAAAACTAAATAATTTGGACAATTTCAGTATTTATATTTTTTTCTTTACTCTATAATAGGTAAATAAATTAGTTAATTCTAATTAAATTCTCTTTTTTCCTTTTAAAGTACATATATTGATAAATTATCTCGGGATTTTAAATATCATTCTTCTTTTTAATTTTTTTATACATATTGTGCTTCTTATTATATCGTGAACACTTCCAAAATTGTAAAGATTCAAAATTGAACAATTTTCACTCACAGGTGTCATTAACAAATATAAAATCAATTTCATTTTTGACACCTTTAAGACCTATCTAAATTGAATTACTGTTGATATTTCTACAGAAAAAATGAATTCATAATATATAATCCTATACTTTCAACAAATTCAATTAATCTATCTTCTCTTTTATTTGTTATTATATAGTCAAAAATTCTCATGTCTATGTTTATCAATTTACTTCATTTCAATTTTTGTCTCTTGAAATTAAATTAGAATCACTCATAAACACCTCTATTAAAATCCTTTTTAATTATTTTAAAATGTCAATTTCTTTGATCGTAAAGGATACCAACCTTTCAATAAAATTATTTTATTTTTTTATTCATGAATTGATATGTTGGTGAATATAACATGAATTATTTGCAGAGTACCATCTTAATATTTGAATGGTTATTCTTGCTACCTTTCCTGATACATTTTCTATTTCCATGGCATTGTTTTTTCGTACTTTATTAATTAAAAAGTCAACTTCTCCTATGTTTCCTTTCTATGTAGCGTGGTAATAAAGAAGACCTCAATTTTAAGTTCTATTAAATTCTTAACTTTTCTTCTTAATTTTCTTAATTCGATGATTTTCACTTAATTGTTTTTAATTCTCCTTAAAGTTCTTTAAGTATTATCATGTATGTAAAACGATATATGGTAAATAAACTAAAATTGAAAGAACGACAAAAGATTTTTAAACTTCGAAAATTCTTAATACCCTCTACCCTCCTGCTTTTAAATAGTCATAATTTTGGAGATTAGAAGTTTTTAACTCACCGCGCTGATTCTATTTCACATGATTAAATTTACCAATAGTGAGAAAATATTGCAATATCTTTTCTTAAAATTTCATGACTTCACACCTTCACAACGTTTTAATTTAGTTGTGTAGATATCTAAAGATGGGGTGATTTTGGTATATATACTCGTATATATATATATATATATATATATATATATATATATATATATATATATATATACATACATACATACATAAAAGAATCTATACTTTTTAACACTGGTATAAATTTATAACGAATTACATTTGCAAATTAAAAATTCCTCAATTATTAATGAATAGTTTTTGTATTAGAGGTAAATGTGATGTTTTCGTAACAATATTGTACTAACTTATGCTCAGGTAGAAAGGTAACATTAGTTAATTATTAAAAAGGATCTATTACGTACACTTATCGAAATAAAATAATAATAAATAAAAAAAGATAAAACATAGGAAACTAATTTAGAAAAGTTGTAATTTTAGAAATAATAAATTAAAAAATATTTTTTTAAAAATGATAAAAAAATTAAAAGTGAATATTTAAAAAATATAAAAGACATTAAAAATTAATTATAAAAAATTACAAAAGCTTTGTTAATTTCAAACGATACAACAATTTATTTAAAGTAACTTATCACTACATGGAATCTATTTTAAATATGACATATTTGTTTTTAATATTGAATTTAACTTAATAACACTGAAATAACATTATACAATATAAGTATATAGAAAAAAAAGGTTACATATAAACATTATAACCATTTTTAGTCGAAGTTCTAGAAAAATGTAGGAAATTCTTTAATTACAAAATTTATAAAAATAACTATAAAATAACTTTTCTCCAAATTATGAATCTTGATTATCAATAAAAATACATTACTTAAACGTTGTATAATTAATTCTTTAATGTATAAATGACTTAGATAAATGAACATATTCAACATTTGTTTAGACTTATATTTTTTATATAATAATTTATTTATAGTTTTTAACATTTTTAGAACAAATTATTGAATAAAAAAACATGTATCCTTGAAAAAAATAAAAATGTTTGAGTTTTTCTCAACACATCGTATGCGGAAGACGTCTAAACACGTCTTTCACGTACTATCACTAGAGCATGGGAGCCGACAAAACACGGTTTTTACAAAATAGCGATATGGTGTGGAGAACGTGTAAACACAGGTATTTGGTGAAGTAAATATTATGCATCTTCTATTTTTAATTTTATTTTTATAATTTTGCGCGCATATTTGAAAAAATCGCCCGCTTTTCGGTTTGGATTTAAGTTTTTAACTCACGCCCGCAGACAATGTGTTAATATATACATATACATATACATATACATATATATATATATATATATATATATATATATATATATATATATATAAATATATGGATAGACAAAACAGTGATAATGGAACTTAGAAATGGTTCAAAACTTCCCAGAAGTAAATAACGCAAGCTGGGTACAATTTCTGAACAACCAAGTCATTATGAAAGCTAACGAGTTCGTGGAAAGTAACACTGGGTAACTGACGTTCAGTAAATACCACGTGGGATTAGTAATCAATAGGTCAATGGATCACGAATCGTGCTCGGTGTACGTCTATTTTCATTATCGTATAACGCCCTTTAAACAAAGTAACATTGATAAATAGCTTAAAATATCATTCTCTCTTTTTTACACACGCATGCATGCATACATCACTTAATATTTACATACATACAAACATACTCAAACATATACATACATATATATATATATATATATATATATATATTGTGTTTTAATATTTATAGTAAAATTATTATACCAAAATCACGTTTATATATGGATAAATTTGTAAGTTTTCACATATTTAATCCAACAATTTTAAATTATGAAAATCAAAATATTAAAACAAAAAATTAGTCAAACTTATCAAATGTCAAAACAACATTAAAATTATAACACTCACTTTTATTAAACGTATAAATATAACACTTTAACTGATCCATTTCAAACAAATCAATAAATATGATGAAATACACGCGGAACGCACATAAAAGTAGTTGCAATGATTAAATACTAAATTACAATTTAAGTTCAAATTCCCAACTGGCAGGGCATATCGAGTTATGGTTGTTTATACCCGAAACTTGCTTAATGATGCAAGTTTTGGTTTCCGGATCGAGACAACATAAAATATTATAACATCGTTATTTAGAGACGCAATGCTTCAAATAAAAGCGATTCGCCGTCATCGCCCCCAAATCTGATCTAGGATGGATGTAATTAAAATTTGAACTCTAGAACGAATTTTCCACTTTCGTACACAAACTATACGTTCGTCGATACATTCACTCGTGCATATACAATTATTAAACGAATTTAACTTTGTTTTGGTTATGGATTATAATTATTTTACAGACGATTAATAATTAATTTCGATACATATATATATATATATATATATATATATATATATATATCTATATATATATATATACATAGATTTATAGATACATATATATATATATATATATATATATATATATATATATACATATCGAAAATATTATCCGTAAATCATATACATATTATAAGCTAATTCATTTTTAATTATAATCAATGTCACAAATTAAAAATTATAAAAAGTATATTTACGGTAACTTATCGATAATTTTTTCCTTTTTACGCCAAATGACAAATCAACATACAACAAATTTATGTTACCACTACTTTATCTGTATTACTAAATGTAATTATATTAAAATATTGAAGATAACTATATAGACTAAATTAATACGTTGTTGTATTGTTTCAAAAAAGTAAATTATTCACATTACGTTTTAAATACAAAAACTATAGATTTTTAGTTTTTATTAGTATAAAACAATCGTTTTTTTCTCACTAGTTTTTTAGAACAATGTTGAGTTACTTTAACATTAATAAATTATTATCGCCACACCGCAAGATATTGAATAAGTGTCCAATAATTATTTACTGATCACTTTATTTATTAACAAACTAATGTGCATTTCTATTACAATACCATCATCGCCATAGCGCTACATTAAAACATCTGAACTATACATTATAAAATCAGATTTTATAATTCGATGATTTGACGATGGTACGATAGTCATCGAAATGCAGATTAGCTAGAAATAAATAAGGTGAACAATAAATAATTATTAAATAATTTGATATCTCGTGGCGATGTAGTTATAATTTATTTGTGTAAAACTATTTTTGACATTTGTAATGATAATAGTGTATGAAGGAATATTTAATAAATAAAATAATTCCAAAAGTATATAACGAGGTTATTTCTTAATATATTTCTTTTTCATATATATTCTTTTAACAACAGTACCTCATTATATAAAAAAAAGAATGGTATTTTCCTTTTTATAATTAGATTTATGTATACAAATTTAAAAAATCTCTTCATTTATTTAAGTTACACTCATATATTACAACAGGTTATATATTACAGATTTTTTTTAAAAAAACAACAGGAAACTATACTCTCTACTCGCTTTGCACGTCGAACTTGTTTCTGTTTAATAGTTTAAATAAAAAATAAAACAATTAAAAAGCTATATTAATATTTCTGTCTAGAAAATATTTATTATAGATTAATGATCTGATGTTCATTTAAATCTAATGCAAATTTAATTAAAATTTGTTTTGTTTGAAAAACTGCACAAAAATTCTACCTGAAAATACATATTTTCTCCATTTTTTGTCATTTTTAATATTTCATAAAATGATTACTTTGGTAATTCTTGGAAAACTTCGGAAAAGTTCGAAAACGAAATTTCTATATCTCTCTCTATATATAAAATAGATAAATTGCAAAATTAATATTATTAATATTCACGTTACTTCGAACCTGAATGATAATTTCCTAAGATTAGGGATTGAAATTGTGGAATGATGTGAAAATTTCAATATACATCATTCCACAATTGCAATCGTTAATGTTTAGAGATAATCCTTCACGATCGGAGTTGATTAATTACATTAATTTTTCGATGAAACTATTTTATATATAGAGAAAGATAATATTTAACATAATTGCTATTATTTATTAAATTTTGAAAAAAATTCATGGAAAATGATTTCATCTCTTATAGTAGTCAAATTGTTAGTTTAATAAATAAATTAATGGAGAAAATAGTTAAAAACATATTATGAGTTTAATTTAATTCTTAACCAAGAATGAAATGCAACTGTGTAAAAACATTTTTCACATTTATGATAAAAATACGAGGGTGGTCCCAGAAGTACCCGACCCAACAAAGAAAACACAAAAATTTTGGAAAAAAATATATTTATTTTTCAACATAATCTCCTTTCAGCTCTGTACACTTTTCCCAGCGATGTTCAATAAGTTCGACCCTTTTTATAATAAGAACTGTCTTGCTCCTCAAAATACCCATTAACTGCCGACATCACATCTTCATCGTTGGGAAATCTTTGACCACTGAGCCATTTTTTTAAGTTTGGGAACAGAAAATAATCCGAGGGGGCTAAATCTAGCGAATAGGGTGCATGAGGTAGCAATTCAAACTTTAATTCATTAATTTTGGCCATTGCAATAACGGATTTGTGAGCTGGTGCATTGTCTTGATGAAACAACTCTTTCTTCTTAGCCAAATGCGGCCGTTTTTGCTTGATTTCTTCGCTCAAACGTTGCAATAAGTTCGCATAATACTCGCCGTTGATAGTTTTTCCTTTTTCAAGATAGTCAATGAAAATTATCCCACGCGCATCCCAAAAAACCGACGCCATGACCTTGCCTGCAGATGAAACGGTCTTCGCCTTTTTTGGAGCCGGTTCTCCCTTTTCAGTCCATTGTTTTGATTGTTCTTTTGTCTCGGGTGTGAAGTGATGGACCCATGTTTCATCCATGGTTATAAAACGGCGCAAAAATTCTGCTTTATTGCCGTGAAACTTCGCTAAACACTCAATTGAGACATCTTCACGACACTGTTTTTGCTCGAGTGTGAGCAAACGCGGCACCCATCTTGCACACAGCTTTCTCATGTCCAAATTTTCAGATAATATGCGATGTACCGCACTTTTTGAAATGCCTACTATGTCTGCTAGCTCGCGCACTTTCAGTCGACGATCATCCAGTACCGCTTTGTGGATTTTCTTCGCCATTTCTGGAGTCGTCACCTCATTTGGTCGACCACTGCGATGCTCGTCTTGGCAGCTCGTACGGCCTTGTTTAAACTCTGCTACCCAATATTTCACTGTTGTAAACGAAGGAGCAGACTCACCCAGAGTAGAATCCAGTTCAGCTTTTATATTGGTTGGGCTGAGGCCTTTCAAATAAAAGTATTGTATCACGTAACGATGACTAATTTTCTCCATTTTCATAAATTCACTGAAAACGTTCACTATTGATGGCTGCCAAACAAATACTAAACAACGTGGCGTCCTCAAACTTGAAACATATGCTTTATAGATTGTGTACTTTCTAATACAGTGATATTTTTCAAACAACTACCGCCATCTCTAGGTCAGGCCGGGTACTTATGGGACTAACCTCGTATGAAGTAACTTATAATTTCTATTACAAAAATAAAAATACATTTTTGTTTTACATAAATGATACGATTACGCCAAAACCGCAATTTTTTATAAAAGTACTTAATAATAATTTGTCTTTGTGTTGTTAAAATAAATAAAACATTTGCATAATAAAAATGAATCATAGTTCAATCCAACAATTTCATCTACTTTGAGTAAATCAGTTTGTCGGTAAGGTTCTTTTTTGTTGAAAACAGTTGTTTATCATTTCATATTCCTTGATTTTTTCTTTATATGGAATAAAATATTAAAGAATGAAATGATTTACAAATGCAGTATTTCATTTTATTGGATTTTTTATTCTTTCGTCAAAATAAAATAATTTTTAATATAACTTATATCACTTTTTATTTTAGATATTTATTTATGATTATTTTTATCTAAGAAATATGATAAAATCAATATTAGTTTTTTTTTGTTAAGATAGATAATTTAAAACAATAATAATGTTAGATAACAAGTTAATATGAACATAATTAATACATTATATTTTTAACAAATAAAATTTCAAATAAAACAATGAAATTACTTCTGAAATTGGCATTTTTTCGTTACATTTTATTCCTAAAATTAATAACAACACATTTTTAATTGAACAACGTTAAATGAACAACAAAATAAAAACGAATTGTACTTTCGAAATCAAAGTATCAAGAATATTAATTTCAGTAAGCAGAATAACCGAACATTTTTAGATAATTTACAGTTCGTGTACGCTGTTTCTCAACGTCCTACGTTCCAACATTATTCATATGTCAAGTAACATGTGGCAAAATTATATAGTTTCCTGATAAATAGACGTGGGTGAACGCGTTGGCGTACGAATGATTACTGTACTGGAAGAAATCGAGCAAACAGAACGAAATTCTGCATTCGTAAAAGGCCGACGAACATAATAAAGAATTGATATATTATTCATAAAATCATCACTGTAAAAAGAAAATACGGTACTACTTTGAAACGTTTCATGCCATTTTTCGTCTGTATTATCCGAAAATAGCTCTGTTATGTTTTCGTCTCATTTTTATACATTTTATTATTTTTTGTTTAACGATTTGATTCAAAAGTACAACTAATGAATTCTTAATCTTTTGTTAATTTAATTTTTATTGAACTGAATTATATTGAGGTTTAAAAAAATATTACCTTATTTTTATCAACTAGAGTAATTTAAATTATCTCTCTCTTTCTCTTTATATATATATATATATATATATATATATATATATATATATAAATTATTTTTTTAGGTTAGATAGAACTTTTGATATGGATTAAATTTAAAATTCTATCACGCTTAAATAAAATTATATATGTATATAGATATATTATATATTGCAAATAATAAAAAATATTCAAAGAATAAATAAATTTACTTTTATTAAAACATATTATGTAAACTCATATGAAACAAACATAAAATTATAATTTATCCAAATAATGTTAAAAAATAAAAAAAGTAATGTTAAAATTTATTTATTGGGTTGTCAAAAAAGTCATGTCGGATTTTTTCAATAGATGTCACTAGTTTATTTTTTATAGTAGAAGCGTTATTCACATCTATATAACTGTTATATTGTTTGACAGCTGGCACTTTTATCCTTCATTCAGATAAAAAGTTTGTGCGATTTGGTTGAGTTTTATAGTTTTTATAACAAGTTGAAGATGGAAGATCAAACTGTGCATTTTTACCATATTTTACTGTTTTATATGTTTCACCTTTAATACAATACATATTATGGTAACAATATTATATGACAATGATGTATTAGAATAAATATGTTTCACCATATTTTTCCGTAAAAAAATCGTAACGTAACGTAAGTTTCCGTATTCATTAATCGTAAAGAAGTTGTGTTCCAACATGACAACGCGAGACCACACACAAGTTTAGTCACCTGTCAAAAACTATTGCAGATTGAATGGGATGTGTTGTCGCACCCTGCATACTCGCCCGACCTTGTGTCGTCAGAATTCCACATATTTAGGTCTTTGTAAAACTCCTTGCGTGGTAAATCGTTCAATTCCGATGAGGTTATAAAACAGCACTTAGTCCAGTTTTTCGATAATAAAAACAGGTCTTTCTATGAACATGGAATTATGAAGATTACCGAAGGATGGCAAAAGGTCATCGAATAAAATGGCAAATACATTATTGATTAAACTTTGTACTTTATATAAGAATATAACATTTGAAAAACATAGTCAAAATGAGTCATGACTCACAATTCTCATGTCCATCAATATAATGAAAGAAATTCTGCGATATGATATTGTATTATAAAATATTTAAATATAAATATTATTAATATTCTTGCATTGAAATTTATTCAGTTTGTGTGAAAAAATATTTCTTTTGATAAAATAGAATAACGTTGTGAATAAACAACATTAATGAGTCTATAATTAAGCATTTTTGAGAGAAAAAAATTATTAAATAGACAACAAGGTAAACAGAAGTTATTTTATCCTATATCATATCATTAAACGTTTTAAAAATACAAAAATTCTAAAAAACAGCAAAATAGATATTCACAAGATATTCAGTAAATATAAACATCGGTTTATTAAAAAAGTTTAGAATACACAAAATTAGGCGTTTCAATATTAGAAATACAGTGAAGAAATATTTGACAAAAGTGTCTCGTAAAATAATGAAAAAAATCTATAGGAATATAAATTTAATATCATAGTAGTCCTAAGAAAGCCTTTAATTAGTGAACAAGACAAAACTAAAAAAGTATAATTTACATACTGGCACAAAATAAAAATATTTAGTTCCAGAATTAGGTTTTCTTTACTATTTAGAGTTAATATAAATAATTTAAGTTTTATCAGTTAATAAAACACGATTTTAAAACGAAATATTTTTATTTTGGCTCCCCTTTATACTATTATAATATTTTAGTTTTGTTCTGTTCTTATTTGTTTTCGAAAATAATTAATAAAGGGTCATCCAAATGTGACGCCTAGATTTTTATTTTATTAAAAGAAACATGAGTATAGGGTGGTGTATAGGAAAACTAGTGTATAGTTTTTTCGTTTCTATTTTAAAAAACACAATTATAGGCATTGCATTTGGATGATCATATATAAAACTCTATATTCTTTAATATTATTTGCATACGTCGTAAACCAATTTTAACATGAAACAATATTTTTCATATAAACTAAACAATTTATACTGAATAAATGGCAACAACATGTATATTTTAAAATAATATAAAATCATATTCTATAATTTTATTTATTAGAATGATGATATATACATATATATATATATATATATATATATATATATATATATATATATATATATATATATATATATAATATTCAGCTGTGTGATTTCTATTTTAAACTAAATTTTAATATAAATATCTCTTTTTATTTTTTAAAATGAATAAAATATGTTTTTGTATTTGTTTCATATAAATCTATTGTATATCAATACATATAAATGAAAATTAATTTATTTTTCATTGTAGTAGAATTATTATATTTTTTGTTTAAAATAAATTATCAATATTCAAATATCTGAGTTTCATTTTCAACTACATTTTACGTGATTACATTTTGCATTCAAGTTTTATCAGTAAAAATACAAATAATAAATTCATTTATACAAAGTTCTTAAAAATCGATGAAAATATTAATAAAAACAAAATTAATATTTAAGATAATAATGAAGACAAATTAATCAAGAAGGAATCCAAAAACGATCAATAGATAGAATATAATTCTTTTACAAAAAAACAGATTGTCGCATATTACAATGATAACTTAGTAAAAGTTACCTAAATTATATTTTAAACTTCTATGTTACCTTCTTTTATTACTAAATAATCCCCTATATAAATTGTTTGTTTTTATCACGTTGAAATTATTAATAGAGCTAAATTATATTTTAAGAGATAAAAATGATTATAAAATTTTCAGACGAATTAAGAACATTTCTCAAATTTAAAATTACCATTATTTAATTTTAATAATTTAATATTATGGAATTGTGCATCATATTTAATTATGAAGATATTAAGTGTTAATACCAATAAATATTTTAGATTTGATATTCTATGTCACACATATGAAATATCATCCTACCACCACAAGAAATTGTAAAATTACTCAATAATTATTAATTATCGCTCTGTTTGTTTATAAGCTGATGTACATTTCGATTACAATTCTATTATCATCAGAGCACTGCCTTATAAAATTTAAACTAAATTTTAAAGTAATTTTAGTCTACATTTTTACTGATGACAATTGGTATTACTATCTAAATGTGCATTATCTTGTAAATAAATAAAATAACTACTGAACATTTTTTTAACATTTATGATGATAGGGTGATACTTTATTGCATGGAAGTGAATTCGCTATAGTTCCAAAACAAATAGTGAATATTATATTTTTAAATAATTGAAAAATGTGAAGAAAATCGTAACTTAATTAAAAACATTAATGATATCTTTACAGAATTTGTCAAAATAATTTAAACATTTTAAAAGTTATCTATCATCGGAAGGTTTTTACCAAAAGTTATTCTTCATTCTATTTATAGCAAAAAATATTACTTACAAAAATCAATTGGTAGTTGATGAAAAAATGATGATAATTCAATTATTTATAAAAATATTCTGGTTTGATTTTTTTCAATTTAATATATTTATCTTATTGCTATTGTCAGTATAAATACAATTAAACTTATTTTAAATTCTTAGTTTTATTTAAACATACTTAAATAATTTGTCATTATTGGAAAATGAAAAAGATACATTTGTTTTCATTTTACAAAACGAATTTTGTTTTAAAAATATCTGTTACGAATTATAATAGTCGAATTATTTTAAAATGTTAGTAAATATTTCGAAGTTGAAAAATTTTCAATTAGCAGCTACAAAAATATAGAATAATTATCAATAATTTGTTTGGAAACTTTTCACCTCGCGGGAGAATTACGAAGAGTGATTATTGAATTTCGATGGAAATAATGTATATCTGTTAAAAATATATTCGATGTAATTTTAAACAATCAATGCGAATAATTAAATTTATTGTTTTGTAAACAAAAATTTTGCCTTGTTAATAATCTAAATTATTTTGATATAAATTTTCATTACTTTAATTATACTTTATCGAATTGTACAATGAAATATGAGTTAATTATTTTTCTTATGATATTTAATCAATTAGTAGCTGTCGTTTATTATCTGTACTTTTTTTAATATTTGACAGATCATCGTATCTTCATGTATATTAACTGAAGTAAAATATTTTAATTAAGTAAGATGTTGTTTATATATTTGTTTTGTTCTTTTATTCTCTAAATAAAATTCGAATTTTATTTTCAATTAGTGGTTTTATTTAATATTTTAATTAACTTCGAAGGAAGTATTATAAATTAAAATTGTACAAATATTAATGAGACACAAATAATAAATAACGAAACAGCAGTCAAAATCATTGAACAATTAATCGTATACAGAAATTAAGCTTTTTATTAAATTCAACTTTTTGATGATTGGTGTTGATAAATAACATTTTATAAAGAAGCGATGTTAATTTTAATTTCCATTAATATATTAGCTAATTTTATAATTCAATCTGATATGATAAAAAAATATATACCATATAATAATGAAATAAAATGTTAAAATAATTAAAAAGGTATAGAAACATATTTTTAAATTAAAATAATTTGACATGTAACAAGATCAAAAAATCGAATCATTTTGCGTAATATAATCTGTGAAAAAATTATGTTCGTGTAAAAAAATATTTACGTACAATTTAATAAAACTTTCATTTTCATTGCACGTTGTCTAAATATATAACGTAGTGTGTTTTTTTCACACACTCGTGTTTACATACAAATAATATCATTGTCAAGTAAATTGCAATTAAGATTTCGATCAGAAATACTGTCAGTGCTTTGAAATTCCATTTAATGACGTATACGAACACGAATTATACATTACGAACATTTATCATGAAGTACACACGAATGTTAACAGGGGAAAAAAACTTAATTATTCCGTTAAAACGACGACCGCGCACTGCATATTACAAAATCCACTAGTGATTATAATCTAAATTTTATGGTAAGTACATATAATATATAACGTAAACGAATAATATGTGAGTCAGTGTATTTGCAATAAATACGAAGAGTAATATTTTTTAACGATTGTGAATAAACTTGTTATTTATTATACGTGAAAGTAAGCTTTTGATTCATATGAATGAAGTACATGTATGAATATGAGAATGAAATACATAGATAAAATTTAGTACCGTACATGGATTCATATAGTACATTTATTATTATTTATTTTTATTTAAAATACTTTAAATCTTTATTTTTTTTAACTTCTATACACAAATCAAAACTAATATTTAATATTGTTTTTTTATTTATTAACAATTAACAATTTTAATAAATAACTCAATCATGATTGATCGAAGTGTTTCATTATAAGAAAGATACAAGTATTTGTAAGGAAACGTCGATTAATAATTTTTTATATCTTTATATATATATATATATATATATATATATATATATATATATATATATATATATAATAGTTCCCACGCAAAATTTATATCATTAATCTACTCCGATCGTGAACGATTACCTCCGAAGATTAAAATTACGGAATAATTTAAGTGTGTTAAAATTTTCACATCATTTCACAATTGCAATAGTTAATCTTCGGAGGTTATCGTTCACGATCGGAGTAGATTAATGACATAAATTTTGCGATGGAACTATTTTATATATATAGAGATAAAGAATTTTTTTTCCTGAACTTTCCAAAAGTTTTCTGAGAATTACCGAAGTACAAATTTTATGACATATTAAAATTAACAAAAAATAGAAAAATTAGATTTTTAGATAAACTTCTCGGACAAAAGAAATTTTAATTGCATTGACATTAGATTTGAATGTACATCAAACCACAAATCTATAATAAAGATCGTCTACACAGAAACATTAAACGTAACTTCTAATCGTTTTATTTTTTATAATTTATTTATATTTTTAAAAAGAAGTATATTCGGGAATCAACAAGTGAATGAAGTAGTACGCGGAATCCCCTGGTAATATATAATATTTTTTTTTATTATTATCAAAAATTTTAAATCAAAGTAGTGTTAGATATTTATACTTCAACAGGTTTAAAAAATAATATATATTTTTTTATTTCATTCTAATATAATAAATTTTAATTTAATATACGAGTATTATAGATATATTTTATCAAAATTTACAATTTGTAATAATTAAATATAATAATATGTATTGTGTAAAGATGTAGTTTTTTAAAAGTATTCTATTACTTGTTGCAAATAATTATTTAAAAGATATTATTCTTTAAATAGAAATATCACTTATTCTAATATAATAAAATTTTATAAATGTGTTTAATAATTAGCTAATGTTTCGCATCTTAATGATCGTATTATTATCTTCAGAACGTTTCCATGTAAACTCGAAATTTGATTTAAAAAATAAACATCGAAAATATCATAAAACTAAATAAATAACACAAATATGATAAGTAATAATCAAAACATCGAAACATATTAAGAGTTCCACATGTAGAAAATAAATTGTTATGATATATTAAAAGTTTTCACTGGAATTATATTATGAAAAGCTTTGTACTAAAATATCAATACACGATAATTTACTATTGAAATAGTCCTGAAAATTTATTATCGAGAAAACTACAAAGTATAATAATAAAAGAGTGTAGATTTAAGATAAAAATGTTCATATTATGCACAATAAAAAAAGTCATATATAAATATATATATATATATATATATATATATATATATATATAAATATATATATATATATATATATATATATATATATATACGCTGATCCAAATGAATGCTGAAGAATTTTAAATGATATTAAGCAAGTAAATGTATGTCTCAACCCATCAGTCTTATTTAGGTCACCTATATGTGCACGAGGGTGGATCGGAAAATTTTTAGAACGAACCAAAATATGACGCTGTAAGTGCAAGCCCTAGATTCATAATATTTTGAAAGATCATACTTAAAAATGATTACTGTAACATTTTTAGACAAATCATGCTTATAGCGAAGCTGTGACAGTCACACATATTTAATAATTTTTAGTTGTTTTTAATCATGGAAAAATATTATGCAATATTTAAACGGTTTTTTTTTTGAAAAGATGTTATAAAGAAGATATAAAACCCAAAATAGATGAATTTAATAGTTAGTCTGCTCTTTTATATGTAACAGTTTCAAATTAAGATGCTGAATTTAAACGTCGTATAAGCATGCAAGATGATCAATGTTTAAGAAGGCCAAAAACAGATACCAATGAAGAAACCATTCTAAAAGTCCACGAAATCGTGGTGAATGATCGCTGATTTAATTTGAGAGGGACAGCATAGACTGCAGGCATTTTTAATGACCATACATTTTGCATTTTATAAGAATATTTCAATATGAGAAAGCTCACTTCTCGATAGATGCCACGTTTGTTAACAATTCATCAAAAGTAAGTTTGAAATGCGATTTTTCGTCAATGTTTAAATACATATAAGCGTCATGAAAATGATTTTTGCGTCCTTTTGTGACTGTCGATAAAACCTGGATCTAATCATTATACACCACAGACAAGACAATAGTTAAAAGAATGGACAGCGTACAATAAATCAACTCCGAAGAAAGAAAAGATCGTATTATCATTTGGAAAGGTTATAGCTACTATTTTTCATAATTCATATAAAATAATTTCATCAATCACACAAGTCGTCAATTTAGAGGGCAAATTATATAAAATACGATTAAAAACTATTGAAAATGCACAGTATTCGCCAGATTTAACACTTTTAGACTTTTTCTGTTCTAAAACTTAAATAATGGCCAGGTAGAATTTTTTTTATAAAATACTAAAGTGATTGTAGCTGTAAATGGATATTTTGAGGGTTTTTATAAAACTTACTTCTTTAAAAACATGAAAGCTATCGAAAAACGTTGAACTAAATGTATAAATCTCAAAAATCTATATAGAGATGTGAATATGATTTTGAACAGAAAAAAATAATTTCTTTCATATTCTAGAAATTTTTCAATCCACACAGATGTATATATATATATATATATATATATATATATATATATATATATATATATATATATGTATATATATATATATATACAGGTAACCCCCGTATAACATGGTTGTTATGTTCATAAAAAATGCCATATTATACGAATCCGTCTTATACGAAACAAAGAACTAATGAGAAATATATTTATTAAAGCAATTTTCATCAAAAGTATTACATATTAATATGTATTAAATAATAGTTTCTTCGTCATCACTAATAAGCACTATTAATTGAGGGCGTTTTCTTTTTAACCAGATATTCTCAGCCTATAAAATTTCTTCAGCATTAATTTGAATTCTATGCTCTACTTTTCGTAAAAAAACTGTTATTTTAGATTACTTGCTTTTAGCTGAAAGTAAAATCTGTAATTTTTTTTAGCGAGATGAAATGCATTTGTAAAAGTATTTTTTTATTTCAGCCAGACATAGTTCAAGGCTATAAATTAATTCATAAAAATAAAAACATAATTACTATTTCTAAAAAAGGTTCAATAATACGCACCCGAAAATTTTTAATCTATGTATAATGTAGTAAAAAGAAAAACACAAAGTTTAAAAATGTACTTAATACTCCACAAATAAAATGGATTTTAAATTCTAATAAATTTCAAAATTCTGCAGGCAAATCTAATACGACCATACACGTTCAAATGAAAATTTTCCAATGAGATATCTTGTGCATTTAAAAGCTCTTATTTCGTTCTGAATTGTACGGAGATTTCCCTAATTTCGAATTTTGTTCTTAACACTAGATTGCCCAAGGAAGTCATTTTGACTGCTTTTTAATTTCAATTAGAAAAACAATTATGTATATAATGACACAATTTCTTAGAATTTTGTGACTTTTTATACAACATATAAATGCGTTTATTAATAATTGTAGTTACCTCCCCCTCCTTCATTTCCGGTATATATATATATATGTGTTATACCTATATTGCCCAAAAGCAGTCATTTTGACTGCTTGGGAAATTTTAAATAATCAAATGACTCTTATTATTGAATTGAGTAAATTTCTTATATGACCAGTTCGGCTCTGTATTTTTCGATTACCTTTACATGATAACATACAAGTACATGATAAATTGTCGATTTGGGCGTATACTTGATAAGTTGCAGTTGCTCAAATGTAAGTTTACTTGTTATTTGAATCTTTAAGTGATATTTGTTATAACAAGTTGTTTATTTTATTTCTTTTGCGCCCTAAATTCACAAAAAAGTGTCGAATAGAAGTGAGTTATTAGCTTTAAGTTCGATATAGAATCAGATGCAACAAAATGCTCGTGGAGCCTAAAATATAATTTAAAACTGATGTTATTTGTGGTCAGCAAAGTGGGGTCCTGAATTTTTCTAAGAAAAGTTCAAGCAAATCCTACGATTTATTCGTTTTGACAAAAGAACCAATTAGGCGCCTACAAACAAAAATTTGCCTTGGTTTTGGGACAAGTTCATTGAAAATAGTAAGCTTGCTATCAACCAGATAAAATATAAAAAGCAATTATTTCCGTCAAAACAGGTGCAGGTTTTATAGTATATGCCACCCAACAAATTTGGCATCAAATTCTGGTGCATCAATGTTAGTAGCAAATATGTTTTGAATGGTTTTCCTTATTTTGGGAAAGATGAACAAATCAATGCTTCTCAGTGAACACGTTGTTTTGAAACTTGTCGAGCCATATAAAAGTTTGGAAGAAATATCAACCGATAACTTTTTCACTAACATGTTCGCGACAAAATTATTGGCCAAAAATAACTCTAGTTGGAACTATTAGAGGAAACAAAAGAGAACTACCCAAAGCAGCCAAACAAACGAAGGATAACATGCCTCGTTTTTCCACTCTGCTATATAAATCAGAGAATTGTGTTCTTACAATATATAAAAGCAAACCAAATAAAAGAGTAGCTGTTCTAAGTTCTAAGTATAAATTTGTGAAAATTGATAAAAGTAATAAAAGTAATAAAAAAATGTTACCGGAATCTATTCAATTTTATAACAGCACAAAATTTGGAGTTGATATGGTGGATCAAATGGCCAGAAAATATACAGTAAAAGCTAGTTCTCGTAGATGCCCCTCCAAATTTTTTCAATAATAATGCATAAATTATTTTTTTTCCAAGTGAAGTAAATTTTTTTATTTCGAATTTTTGTTATATAACTGTAAATAATATAAAAATATTTTAAGCGTTCTTTACACATTAGTTATTCGGTCATTTTATTTATATTCTCAAACCGTGTTAATAACTTTAAGAAAGATTTATCTGTGTTAGAGTGAAACCGTGTTCTAGGTTGCCGTGTTGTATGAGAGTTTTCCCCAATTCTCGAACCGTGTTAAAGCGAAATCGTGGTATAAAACTCCTATTTTGTACGGGCTTACCTGTATATATATATATATATATATATATATATATATATATATAGAGAGAGAGAGAGAGAGAGAGAGAGAGAGAGAGGGAGAAAATGTATGTTTAATGTTATGTCTTCAATTTTTAACAATGAAAGATTTATTTATTTTTAACACAAAAAAGTCGTGAAATATTTATCTTCGATAATGTGTAAGAAAAAACTTTTGATAAAATTAATTATACATCTTTTAATATTATTTAATGAACTTTTGCCTACATATCTAATAATAATTTACACAAAGGTTTATTGATAAACAATTAACAAGATCGTCGTGTAGTGAGTAACTTGTATTTGATAAACACTACTATCTAGTCTAAACATGCAATTTAGTTTCTCATTGCTGCACAATAGTATCAATTATTATAAGCTCTTATTCTGAATTACATAACAAGCAACGATCAATGATAGAATTTCAATACTGGAAAATTTTGCGTCCATCGAAATTCACAACCGTTTGAAACAGAATTGGGTACGAATTGACTTAAAAATTTTAATCACTAAAATTTGTATTAATGGGTAATCATAACTAAATTAGTTGTTAGTCACAAATAATTGTTCTTTATTAATTGGATTTATTAGTTTGCTTAAAAATAAACTAATTTTAATCATGACTCTATATTAGTCATTAGTCATGAATACAGTATTAGTCATTAGTCACTGTTTGTTTTAAGTGACTAAGTTTGAGAAAGAATAGGAAATATAAATATTTCTGTCATCAATCTATATACCTTTTGATCCTTGCATTTATATTCTCAAAACCAAACTAACATTACACTCAGATCAATCTAAGAAAATCTTGTGATAGTTTTAGATTATCTTGATACACTGTTGATTTATTATTTTTTTGCAGAACTCACTATTAAAAAAATCTTTAAAGAAAACTTCTTAAAAATTTAAAAAAAAATAGAATAGTTACTCAAACTGTTTTTGGCTAATGATTAACTGTTAAACATTAGTCAGACTAAAACATAATTGACTAATTCAATCATTTTATACAAAAGGTTAATATAATCAATTATCATTAAACATGTGACTAATTTAGAGTAATCGTTAGTCATAGAAGATTTTTGATTAAAACCAATGGTTTATTCATTAGTCATTTTTATTGATTATAATTTAACTCTAATCATTAGTCGCATTATTGGATGGAATTTTTCCCAACTCTATTTTAAAAGCTATACATTTGAGTTGATGTAAGGAATATTCGCCAAACTGTTTGAAGTGCAAAAGTAAGGAAAGAGATGAATTTTTGGAATACAAATAAAATAATTTTCGTGAAATATTCGCAAAAGAGAAAGACAAATGTTTAATTTAGAAAGGTATTGTGAAATTTGATGATTCAAGAAACGTATCCAAATAAACTAAAAAAAACTGTTTGCTCTATGACAATACCAAAAGTTCATTGCCGTCAAATAAAAATTAAAAAATTGAAATCTATGATTATTTTTGGTACTACGTATAATTTCAATTTGGTTATCTTATATTGTGATTATTCCCAAAGTTAAAGAAAGTATTTAGGGTCGAATTTTTTGTCAAATACCCAAGTTTAAATTGTTAAAAAAGAGTAGAATGTTTTTTCGGAAAAATATATAACTCCACTAATGCTAATTACATTAATAAAAATACATGTAAGTTTAAAGTCAAATGAATTACTTTATTTAATACCTGTTTCATTATTTTATCTCGTTCCACACATATTTTATAGCATTGAAGAACTCAGTTATCCATTAGTCCTCGCTCATTTAAAGAATAAAAAAATATGTAAATTTATATATATATATATAACTTATGTGAATTTAAAATTCATTTACAACAAAAATCCATAAATTGATTAAAAATATATAAATAAATAAAATAATAAAATGAACCACTTTTTTCCATTTTCTTCTTGTTTTTTATAATGATCATAATTTATATCCTGATAAATAGTTTACTGAAAACCATCATTACAAATTTGTCCAACAATATAACCTTGTCACGCATTATCACAGAGGCTTGTAGCCTTATACATAACTCATCATTCATCGGACAGTAAGAGTTAAATTAATTTTCATTATTTAAACCAGATATGTTCACCAAAAACGTGTTCGTAGTCTTTTGCACGCACTCAATGTTTACAATTTTCAACCAGATAAACAACGATGAATGATCATATAGATCTTATATTCACTACCTACGGAAAATTTAGAATGATTCTCACACAGGAAAACGAAACTTAATTTTGATTATTTTATTTATACAATATACTATAAAAATAAAATATAAAATGTACATAAACAATATTATATATATATATATATATATATATATATATATATATATATATATATATAAATCGATATTCAGAGCAGCATGGAAATAATTTGGTAGAATAAAATGTATAATGATGATTCAAATACCATTTAGCCTGAAAGAAAGCAATAGATAGACAAAAATCCATGTAAAGAAAATCAAAAAAGAAACTTCGTTAAAAGAGAAAAATGAAATTGTGGAGCATGGTGGAGATGAGGTTTGGAAAAAATTAATAGCAGACATGAGAAAATGGAAGTAACACAGGAAGATATTTAAGAAGACCCAATAACATTTCAAGAGGTATTCGCCTAGCAGTGAAGTTATATAAACTTTAATTATTTATATATATATATATATATATATATATATATATATATATATATATATATATATATATATATATATATATATATATATATATATATATATATATATGTATATAACATTTTTAAATAAGCATTTTTTCAGTAGTTTAAATTGAAATAAAACAAAAAGTATTTAATCAATTAGTTATTTATTTTTTACATTTATATATATATATATATATATATATATATATATATATATATATATATATATAAATATACATACATATATATATATATATATATATATATATATATATACACACGAGTATATATAATTTTTATTCACTGTTGAAGAAGGCCTCTCACAAAAATTTTCAATTCCTTTCTCTTCCATTTTATAAGAACAAATATTCGTATGTCAATTCTATATATCCCTGTCTCTTTTCTAATTAATTTTTTTTATTTTTAGGTTTCTAATAAATAATTACTTTTATTCATCATGTTCATCGAAGATCTACTTTTCTTGCTACATGATTAATTTATTACAATTTTAAACTTTTCATTCTTAATATAATGTCTGTATATTTGATTTGATTTCGAAACTATCATTTACATTTTTCCTCCATGTATTATTTCTTGCATGAATTGTTCATCCTTTTTCTATTATCTAGGGACACTAAATTATTTTGACACTTAGAACTCATGTTTCACTATAATGAATTTATCAAATATTTTTTCTATATAGAAATATTCGTCTTTCTTTTTCTCTCTTTATATATATATATATATATATATATATATATATACATATAATTCATGACGAAATTACTAAGTCAAAAATAGATATTAACTGTATTTGTGCTCCGAAGATGTCCACGTAAACATTTAAATAGACATGAACGAAAAAAAATTAACAACTGTTGGACATTTTGATAAATATAAATTTGTAATGTTTGTAATTAATGTTCATAATTTTATTTATACAAACCGATTTAAGCGCAATAATAAATTATTTTAATTTGTTCTATTAAATTTTCTTATTTTTCCAAGGAAAATATTTTACTAAAAAATACTAATGAATATTTTTTTTGGAAGATTTGCTACTCTAACATAAAAAATATATTAGTGTTGAAATTATTAAATTAGAGTTTGTACTTTTGTTACATTGTGGAAATTATATTTTTATCCATAGATATGTCGGTTTTAATAATATACAATTTTTTCATATTTTTATTTCTTCTTAAATGAAAACTAAAATATAATTCAGATGTACAAAACGTAATAAAGGTTATAATATTATTCAATAAAAATTATATATCGCACAAATAATTTATGCACACACATGGCTATATTTATGTACTAAAATAAACCATTTCAAGATAATTCAGTTATTTCATGTATGAATGGTATAACTCCGTTGAAATATAATATTCATGTAAATATTTTATTTCGTTTTCGTTAAGATTTTAATATGTTAATGTGCTTTTATTACGACTTTACTACTATATTTTTCATACGTGAATGTTTTAATTTTCAAAAGGATATTTTTAATGATCCCATGCTAAAGACGTTAATAAAAACAATTAGCCATTCTAAATGGATTTTCCTGTGCAAATGTTATACAATTAAATATAAAATGTCAAGCGTTACCAGAATTACCAAGAATTATTTCTGAACACTAAAATCAATATGTGCAAACAGACACAGCTGTAACTTAAGAGTGTAATTATTGACGTTGACCTTTGTCAAAACTGCCTTCCGAAACGTCCTCCTGAATTAGGTCAATGGGTTTGTAACGACCGTTCAAATATTTATCGAGCGATTTTTTAACGGAACGTGTTTATATCAACGCAATCTACTTGAAATTATTTTTATAAGGTAATAATTTCTCTTTCCGTTCACAAAATGACTATAGTTTGTAAAGTTACAATTTATTTTTTTCCAATTTTTATAAAATATTTATAAAGATCATCAAACCCGCAATTTTTTCATAAAATATAAGTTTACACATTAAATTATTCGATTCAATTGCATTAGTGTTTATATATATATATATATATATATATATATATATATATATATATATATGTGTGTGTGTGTGTGTGTGTGTGTGTGTGTGGGTATATATGTTTTGTATGTAATAAAAATATTGACCCACTAAATATATACACTGAGTATAGATTTCAAAATTTTAAGTTTTAATGCAAAATTCTAAAATATTTTATTTTACCATTATATAAATTATTAATATTAAAAAATGTACTTTAAAAAATATTTGGTCAATCTTTTATTTTATCTTTACAATTATATATAATTAAAAATTGTGTTATGAAAAAATAAGTTGAAAATTACAACCAAGAACCGTTATTTATAAAAAGTATAATGAAAAATAATTTTATGGAATTACTTTTGTGAGAAAATAACATATGTTAATATACACTATATATGTAGTTAAGTAATTATATTCGTTTTAAATATGGTAGCATATAGTGTTTCATAAATTTTTGATAGGAAAATATGAACTTAAATAAATTATACAAGTTCGTACGTACTTTTCAAAAATATAATGATCTATTATCAATATATTAAAATTATATACCAACATATACATATACATGAAAGTAATTAAATAAAATTTTTCGTGCGTAATTTTATAAGATTTATTTAAAAAAGAAATAATTTTGGCTTAAAACATTCTTGAATCTGAAAAAAGTTGTAATAAAATTTATATAGAATACAACTTACTCTAATCTAATATTAGACTTCTGTTTTATTCTTTTTAATTTTTGATATTTAATAGATGTTGGTTATTACTTATACTTTTTATATTTTAATTAACACAAATTTAATATAAAAATTAAAAAAATATATATAACACAATTTCAATTTAAAATCAATATATGGTGAATAAATTATTTATAATGAATCTTTCTGAATAAAATTACTTACTAAACGTAATATTTAGAACGACATCAAAATTTATTATTATATAATACATACAAGAGAACAAATAGATTATAAAAAAAATATACGAAAATATTCAATAAAAATATTTATTTTATTTTTTTGTGTAAATAAATTTGATTCAAAACTATGTTTATATCGTTCTTATATTTAAATCGATATCTGGATAAATAAAATCAAAATGTTAAAAAATCTAAAATTTTTATACAAAATCTATATAAATATAATTCAGTTATATAAATAAATATTATTTATCTTTTAACACTTAAACTTTTGTTTATTTTTTATAACTGAATATTATTAGAGATATACCATACAAACACATATATAGAAATAAATAACTCAAAATATGCATAAAATTTCTCGTATTACTAATATGAAATACATTTTTTTTGTTTCTATTTGTTACGTTTACTAAACTTTTTTTTAAAAAATGTTCAACTTGCACTACAACTATTCGTAAGAATAGATTTCTACGTTACAATATGGTTACAGATAAAGCAGTGAAAAAAGATCAATAGGCATTTATGAAGGAAAAAAGACAACTGTTGATAGTGTATGTTTTTCGAATAGTGAAATGGTATGATAACCTGCGCGTGACTCTGACAAGTACATTTTTTGGCGAGAAACCAATATCTATGATCTAACAACAGGATAAAGTTGTCGAACATAAAATCAATAATTCATATTTTAATATTGTAGCTATATATAACGTATTTACGGAAAAAAATGATTGCGCTTGGTTTTTTTTTATATATTATCAGAGATATGTAATCAAAAAAAAAAAAAAAATTAAATCACCGAAAATACTATTATTTCATTAAAATGATGATCATTAATTTTTTACTATTTACTATTCGTAATTGTGGTAATTTGTATGAAAAAATATTTTTAAACTAAAAATATAATGTGAATCACTATATAAATAAATATATAATCTATATTCTTAAATTTTACAAATAATAATTTTTATTTTGAGTCGTTCCATAATGACAATAAAAATGTACTATTTTGTTTTAATTATTGAATTCTTAAAAGAGTAAAATATTATAATTTTTTTATTTAAATTTTTTAAGTACAATAATATTTTTTCATTTAAAATATTAAATTATAAATTAACTATTAAAAAATAAAAGCAATATATATATATAAACTAAAGAAATGGAGAAATCAAGAACGTAATTTCAAAATTCGACGTAATGAATAACATGAAAAACTTCTACCGCCAAACAAGTTGAAAACAATTCCCTATAAAGCATCCCCTATAAAACAACGTACACTTAAATCAATATAAAGCCCGGCGATATTAAATTGGGCCAGTTATAGGTGTTATCGGGAATTTCTTCATCTTTTGTTCGCATCGTCTCGACGAACGGCAGGTGTACAATGCTTTTGTCATCTTATCAATTTATTTTCTATCCGCCAATATTAGATACACGATTGTGCAAATGGTAAGCAAGTATAAAAATGTTTCTGTTCGGCAATATCACCATGAATTTATTATGAAGCGATGATAATTCAGTCATAATAGTCTATCAATCAGTTAATCGATATTTTCAATTCGAATTTATAAAATATATTTTTTTTGTGTCGCAGAAAATTATTTTAAAGTTTAGGTAAAAATCGATTTTTCTCAATAGACATTTTTGATATTCGGTTAAAACTTGAATTAATTGTCAGATTTCATTTCGGTTATGTCATTTCCATTTATATACATACATACATGCATATATATATATATATATATATATATATATATATATATATCAAAAAGAAACCAATGACAACAAACAAAGCACCTAAAATCAGTTCGTCGGTGCGCAGTCTCGTTTATCGAACGGATGACTCACATACGCGCAAGGACGGATTCGCTGACTGTTTGTCTACGAAAATTAAAACGGCGATAATAGAAAATAAAGCTGTGTAAATCCTATTGTACGTTTTACAATGAGTGGAAGAGGGCAATTATCCAGTAAGCAGTTCTAAGCGGAAACATTTACATTATGAACTTCTTGTTAATGTCCTAGTTCTGTTGTTTATTAAAAAGAAAACTGTATTTAATTACGAAATAACGTTGAAAATATATTGTATTTTTAGCGATAAAAGTTAATAATGTAATTCTTTGAAATATTTCACAAAAAACACTCTACACTAAAGATAAGTAGAAATATAACAAACGTAAATACAGTCGCATTAATTTATAAACACACACGTCTGCTTTAATTATTTTGAAGACGTTAAAAAGGCTTAATGGATAGATCACATCAAAACAAGAAAAATTATTTTTGATGGAATTCATAAGTTACCAAAAAAATTGAAAAATATTATAGCTAATGATGAAAATTATATTGAATAAAAAAATATTTACAATTTTACAAAGTAAACGTTTTTTTATTTGCAAAAAACAGCGGAATCATATTTGTACACCATGTATATATATATATATATATATATATATATATATATATGCTTATTCATTTATTATGAAAAAATTAACGATATAATTTCGAAAAAATAATGTAAAATAATTTTTCGGTTCTAGCATATTTATTAAAAATATATATAAAAATTATAAAAATACAATTTAATTGAAACGAAAAAAATTAGTATTTTATTATTTCTCTTTAACATTAAAAAAACTAATTATTTACCAAAAATGATCATTTTGTTTAGTCTTCAACAGAGTGAAATTCTTTTTGAAGAATTAATATTTTATTTAAATTATATTAATTTAAAATTTCTAGATTTTTATTCCATATTACACAATTGTTTCAAAGCTAGTGTATCAAATTTCTAAAATTAATTTACATTTTATAATATCAATTGTTAGAAAAATACCTATTAAGGTCATCTTAAAAATTAACAACAATATTGTGAAATAAGTTTAATATTATAAGCACTTAGGTACTGTAGTTAATAGTCACGATAACCACCATTAAGAAATCGTGGTTAGAATTAATTAAACCAGTGTATTATTTATGAAAATGAGGTCTCTGTTATCATCAATATACCTATTATTAGCCTTAAGAATACAAATAGTGAGGTACTATGTTTTTCCTATGCTATTATACGGTCTTGAAAATTGAACGTTAAAACAATACTCCATAAAAAACTACAAGCGTTTAAAATGTGGGCTACCGGTAAATACTTCACATTCCCTATATAGATAGTCACTAACATTGATGTATTACAAAAAGTAGAATCAAAAAACGTATATTTACAATCAAAAAACGTACGTTTTATATTTGGGTTATATCAAGCGTAATCAAATTTATCAATGTGGTATTTAAAGGATTACCATTTTATGGCTTCGAAACTAATGAAAATGGTTTGGTAACTCAACAATCACATTATTTGACACTTATGTATCTAAAATTGTGATAACTAATATGATCAACAAACTTCAGAAGTAGTTGGTAAAATGAAAAAAAAATGTCAATTGAAGTATATATATATATATATATATATATATATATATATATATATATATATATATAAGTCTAAAATAAATATAAATAACACGTATACAATAGACATAGGGTAAATGAGACAGGTGTTTATTTAATTATTAAATTATATACCACTTAATATAAAAACTATTGTGCAAGAAAAAATATATTTAAAAGTTCTTTTAACATATAGAATTCTATAATAAAAGTTAACTATAAATTGTTTTAATACTAACAAGAACAACAACAAAGTTACTTTTTTCAAGGACAAAACTTCTTTTAAATGATAGTTATTTTGTTTTACACGAAAATAAATTTTTCTCATTTGAAAATTAAAAAACATTGCATTTATTGATTAAGATTTTTTACGTACTGCACGAAAAATTTAGTAATTTTCTATTTAATTAAAGAGAATCGAAAATAATAAAATTTAACAATAAAAAAATTGCCATTCTATAATTTTTCATCTTAATTTTAAAAAAACATATAACAACTGTAGTTAATGAATAAAAGTAAAACTGTCGTTAACAATATTTAATTAAATTTTACCCAAATGAAAGTTGAATAGTAAACAAATAAATAAACGCAAACAGTAAAATCTTTTATTACGAAAAAAGAACTCTTAGAGAAAGTAACAAAATTTCCAATATATATATATATATATATATATATATATATATATATATTTCAATATTGTCATAAATATTTTTAGTGAAGATAATGTTGTAAAATTAAAAGAGACCTAGAGAATTTATAAAGAAATTGATTGTTTTACGGTAGACGAGTATGTATTGTACAAACATCTCTTTAATTAAAAAATAAATATGTTGTTATAAAGTTCATCTGTAAATATGAAAATAAAAATAGTAGTTTCTCAAAGATAGATTTCTGCAATTAATTTAATAATTTTTTTTAATAAAATTACTAAGTAATTATCGAGTTTATAGCACACTTTCCTAAGAAACAAACGATTACAAATTATAACTTTTTAATTAATACAAACTAAAAAATCTCTAATAAATTAAGTATAAATGAATAAAAACAATGTGTTTCATTGACTTGAAATTTATTATTGAACATTTTAATATAACTAACTACTAAATATTACTTTTTTCTATCAAAATATTTTATAGTTTTAATCCTTGATTGCTATTGTGTATATGTGTACTATATGAATACTTGAATCTCTTGAATTGTTTAATAATAAATGCCGAATGAGTAAAATTTATATCTAATTACTTATAAACAAAATTATTCATTTTTTACAAAAATGAACTTCTTTGTATGTTACAAATGATACAACTATATTTCATATTATAATGTATTAAATATTATTTGCACGATAAAATACTTGAGTAATAATGAAACAAGTTAGTTCAAAAAAATTTTAAAGAAAAAATATTATAGAAAAATCAATTAAGTCTTGCAATAATTGCTATTATAAAGTCAATTACGTTTTCGAAATTAGTTTTAGTATGAAGCAAGCAACACACCTTCATATTTTTCTCTTTACCAATAAAATGATCACGAAATTCAGTAAACTAATCACAACCGCACCTTAATAAATAACCAATGAGATCTCATGCTATGGTTTGTTTTCCCTAAAGAGGAATTTTAAATAATGATAATGAATATTTTAGTTTGGAATTAATTCATGAATGTATAGTTATATACTGAGTCATTTACTGTTACTTCGATCTATTACCATTTAATGATATCATCCTTTTGAATGCAGTTAAAATTTAATAGTATTAATTATCAGCACACATTTGCATACTATAGTATATAGACATTATATATATATATATATATATATATATATATATATATATATATATATATATATATACAATAGTAAATAGAGAATAAAATTTAAGTATAATTATAAACAATCAAATATATATAATAATAAAACATTATAATTAATTTTTTTTACCAGTCAAATATAACTTCATCTCTTTTCAGACGATTTTATTTCAGTAACATAGAAGAAAAATTACCTGAAACAAAAAAAATATATTACTTAAAAATTCAAAATAAATATTATTTTTTAAAAAAATAACAATTTAGGTTAGGTGTATAATACATTTGTATTTAATATTATTTTTTGATATATTTCTTCAAAGATATACTTTTTTTATTCCGAAAAAAATTAAGTATTCGTTTCAAAGTTTTTTCTATTAATATAGAAAAAAACTAGAAGATTCAAACTTAGAATTACTTTTTTATAATTTCTCTTCTTTCAAATTTAATATTATCATTAATTTTTAATGATGTATTCATTTTTACATATAAATTAGTCACGTATTAATACGATAAAATTTTATAAACGTGTAAAATATTTTACTATATCTTTATCTGATGATGAAGTATAATTATCAACGTTAAGAAATAAATTATTATAATTAATACATATTTCAACAAAAAATAATTTTTATTATTATTATTGGAAATTAATACATTTCAAATTAGTTTATAACTTGAATATATGATTATTTATTTTAAAGATAAAACTTATTTCAATTATACAAAAAAATAGAAGATATTGTATAAAGCTAAATACAATTAACCATCGTATAACTCGGTCGTTAGGTTCTTAAAAATGCCATGTTATGTAAATTCATGTTATACTAAACAACGAAATGGTTCAAAAAAGAATTGTTACAAAAATTAAAAAAAGAACTATACTATTTTCTTTCTAAAAGTAAGAAAAAAATATTCAATAAAATAATAATTGATACAAAGTATTACATAATACAATGATATAACACAATGTTTTTTTCTTCATCACTGCTAAGCACAATTAAACAAACGCGTTTTCTTTTTGGCAAAATATCTTCATCTTATGAGCTTTCTTCTACAGAATCTTGATTTCTATGCTCTACTCTTTGAAAAAATGCTATTTGGTTATGTTTGCTTTTAGCTGAGAGATCTTTAGAAATTTCGTTGTATGAAGCTAATCATTTATGAAGTATTCTCTTAAATTTTGTGCTTCTTTCAGTGGAAAAATCTTCATTTAGAAAATAAAACTCCAATTGTTCGGCTAGGATTAGATATTTTTTGATTCTTTTTAGTGTAACATTTTTAATTTCCACGTTTCTATCTGTGCTATCATTTTCTGAATTAGTTTGGTTTATATCAGATATCATTTTCACCAAATTTCTTCTTCTGCCTCTTCTCTCGCGAGTAATTCTTGAATATCTTCAGAACAAATATCACCGAAACCTTTCCTTTCTAGAGACTTAGCAACTTCTACTCCCTAATTCTCAAATCGTGTTGTGCGGGTATTTTCCTTGTTTCTCGTACCGTGTTAGAGCGAAATCTTGTTGTAGAAATACCGTATTATACAGGAGTTATCTTTATATTGTTACATAATTATATTTTAATCAAGTATAAGTCTGAAAATGAAATTAGTAATATTTATTTTTATTCATCATTACTTCGAATATAATTTGTACTCAAATTTCAAGTTAAATATTTTTATGAATAAAAATTATAAAAGATAACAAGCTCGGTGGCATGATTAGTAATATTCATATATACCTACAAATTTTCATTATATACTTTCTATGATTTTTTCTAAATTATTAAAATATATAAACATATTTTTTAAAAAAAAACTAACATAATTGTTATTTGTCCAATTAGATATTTTAATAATGACGATTCGTCACGGTCAGATATCAAAGTCAAAAAATTTTTCTCCATATAATACAATAGTTGGAAAGATATGATTTTAAAATTAACTCAAATTGAGTATTTGTTATTTTTTTTAAAAAAAGGAGTAAATATAATAAATTAAATACCCTTAATATTATATTAATGTAATTCAATCAGGTAAGTTTATATTATTCAAATGTATTAAATGAAATGTTTGCGTTTATTATTTTAAAAATATATGATTAATTTTCATCAATTACTCTCATATAAGTAATTTTACAAGCACAAAATTACCTTTAACTTTTTATTGAAAAGATTTGTTCTAAAAAAACATAAACAGAGGTTATATTAATAATAAATAACATATTTTTTGCTAACTACTACTTCTTTGAATGCTTTTTTAAATTATATCGAAAATGTCGATATTTTTAGAACAGTATTCGTTTGAACTTTTTACAGACTACATGTCGTTCGTTAAATTTCCGTTTTCTGTTTCGAAGCAATTGTTGTTCTTAGACAATAACAAGATTTTTTTAAAAAAATGTTCGTTTTTCGCCGAAAGCGAAATATTAAACAAAATGTTCGCAGCGCATTCGTAAAACTTGAACACGTAGTTCGACAAAACTAAATCGAGCCAACTTGGCCTCTGATATACCGGGAAAAAAATAGAACAGATATTATATATGTATGATACGGGATCAGTGAAAGATATATTCACTTTTTCTTGCTTTATTCTGGACTAAATTCAATCAATACGTTGTCTGTCCTATGGGTTCCCATTTAAAGTAACGGTTTTATCTTGGTATCTTTTCAAATCCCTACTTACATACACACACAAGTATATATGTATATATATATATATATATATATATATATATAAATAACTGAATGTATTTTTTTGTTCCTAAAAAAATATAATTCTGTATTAAAAAAAATTACAATATGCAATTACAAAATAATAATAAACTTTATAACTGATTTGACTACAACTATCACAAAAAATCACAGAACAATGTAGAATAAATGTAAGCAACAAATAATAGTATCAACCTATAATATTAGCTAATATACATATATTAATAAATATACCTACAATATTAGCAATATTAGTATCAACCTATGCCATAAGTTAATATCTAAAAATCAGCAAAAGGAATTAAATATGTTATTAAGTGCGAAAAAATAATAAATTAGAAAATACATACAAAGAAATACAAAAAAGAAAAACAAGCTAGAAACTTGTGCATTGGTGTGTAAATAATCAATGTTATAGCTAATCTTCCTCGATGAATTAGTATATGGAAAAATATTAGGAAGATTAAAAACAAAAAAAGTATGTGAAAAAATAGCCAACACTATATTTCAATTATTAGATTCTGTACCAAGAAAAAAAAATATATATACAATATACATGGTTAGGAAACCAATTACATCTGAACATTATTTTTTGAGTAAAAATAATATGAATTTTACTTCTACTGAATTATCTATTTAGAAACGTCGAAGAATCGAACTCGGCAGTGAATTTATCAAAGAAAATAAATAAAATATTTTAAAATAACCCACATATTAAAAGAAATATTATACAAAGTAATTTTAGTTTGACAGATACATTTTACAAACAACCATCAAATCCAGATTCTACTTTAAATACAATAAATATTTTACCTCCTATTAGATATTTTAACAGTCATAAGTCTGCATTTATAACAATTATAAACTATATTTTCACATTATATATATATAAACAGAAGCTTCTTTCTATCAACTGTTGGATAAAGTTCTCTCTTAAACCTTTCCCCGTTGATTTATTCAATGTCTTTCCCTTCTAGTTCATTCCAACGAATTGTCCCATGGCTCTGTCCAATTTATCCATGGGTCTGTTTCTAAACCTTTTTATATATTTAGGTCCCCAATCACTAATTTCTTTTGTTCCATGGTATTTTTCCTGTTAGGGTATAATTGATTTATATCCATGTCAAACTCTTTACTCTTATTACAAAGTCCATAACTATTGTTTTCTTTCTCATTCAATCGGATTTATTTCTATATCTACGTATTATTCCTAATACGTATCTTTTTATGGTTCTTTGCGTTATGTGGTATCACTGATTTATTCTAGCATTTAAGATTTATGTTTTATTACAATAAATGAAAACAAGTAGGATTAGTTTAGTTCTTCTCAAACTTAAAAGTTCATTATATATTACGTTTAACTAGCTAAAGTTTATCATAATACAAAATTTTGACTTGTCTAATTATTCTATTTTTTAAATTAATCTGAGATGAAAATATTATGTCGTCAGCAAATCCTAAGTGATTAATCATCTCTTTATTTACTTTTATTCTTTCAGAATATCAGGATAATGTCTTAAATATTTCTTCTAATGTTTTATATATTTAAAACAATATCATATTACCCCGCTTCACTCCTTTCATAATTTTAAATTTCTCTGTTTTTTTGTGTATTTGTATAGAGGATGTAACATTTTTATAAATATTTTCAAGAAATTCAATATATGCTTCTTCAATTCCTTAGTTCCTCAATTTCTAAATGTATTTTATATTACTGACGTATTGATTGAATCGAAAATTTTTTCATAATCTATAAATCCAAAAAAATGTATTTTATATTCTTAGCATCGATTTATACTATATATTCTAGTGGCTAAGAAATTCAATTCTCTTTAAAGCGATGTTGAACAATTTTTGATGAAAATTGTACATATTATCAGAAGTAGACTAATAGGTTAGTAGTTTTTTAAATCTTCTTTTTTCCCTTTTTTACGTATAAAACTTACTATAACTTCATACCATTCATTTGATATTGTTCTTATTTTAGACATCTAGTAAATATCATCTAAATGCTTTTTCATTTTTTTAAATTAAAATTTCCTGTTATAATTCCATCATTTGTAGCAGTTTTTCAATTTTTAATGTATTGGAAACTTCTACTCTCTCTCTCTCGCTCTCGGTATATATATATATATATATATATATATATATTTATACTTATGTATTTATATATAGAAAATTAGAAATATTTTATACTGAAATATTTTTTTGTTACTATAATTTTTTATTATTCCATACTCCATTCATTAATTATTATTTAACGAATCATTAATAAAATTAAATTCACTTCAATGGAACAGAATAATGATTTGTTCTCTAGTTATATATATTAATAGCAAATAAAATAGCTCATTGGGGTATTAAACACATAAACTTTTCAATAACAAATGAACCGTTACTACAACTTGCAAAACTTATTACAAATTCACAATCTAAGTTATTGTTAATGAGTAATTTTTCTCAATGTTGAATAATAAATGTTTATTGCATACTTTGTATGTGTTTATATATATATATATATATATATATATATGTGTGTGTGTGTGTGTGAGTATACTGTATATATATATATATATATATATATATATAATGTAAGTTATAGTCTATTTAAAAGTATATAATAAAGAATTGAAGAACAATCGAACGATTAGTCTATTTCTGATAATCTATAACATTTTTAGCAACATTATTTCAAGGCAGTTGCAAAGTTTTATGAATTTTTCCCGGTAATAAGAATAAGCAAGATTTTAAAATGGATTAAATACAGTAGGTTTCATTTAAGTAGTAAGAGAAATCATTATTTGATGTAATAAAATATCATCTACCATTTTAAATAGAATTTTTGGATTGCGAAAAAGTCTACAATACTAATCAGTATTGAAAAATCAAAGAACTAAAGAAACTTCTATTGAAATTTTAAAAGATATTTATAAAAATACATCGTCCGTGCAAGAATACTAGAAGTGTTTAAGATTTAACTAATTATCTAAAGAAGTAAATTTAAGAAGAGATATAATCGCCTCTGATTTTCTAAAGACATTATTATTTTTTCAACAAACCTAGTTGAACTCAAAAAACATGGAAGAATCAAACAAAGCAAGAATTTTAAATGAATGTTAAGTTAAAGGAATATCGAATTAAAAAGAATATAAAACAAAGAAGTTAAGAATCACTTGCACACATATTTAAGACATTTAATTAATACAAAAGAAACAGATGGATGAAGTAAAAAGAAAAATAAATATGAGATGATATTCATTTAAAAGAAATTTTGAAACTGAATATTCATTATGTTTAATGGAAAAGGTTCTCTTTTTTGCATATTACTTGTTCTCATTTATGTTAGAAAAAAATATGTCTTAAGTACTAAAATAATTCAACGACTACAGATAAAAGAAAAAAAATTAAAAGATGCATGTCAAAAATAATACGAAGGGATGAAAAGAGTGGATTCAAAAGGAACCAAAAATTATAGACGTTATTACAAAAGTTATAGTTTAAAATAGAAATATCATTGATCATATAAAAAAGAAATATCGCCGATGTACAAGAAAGAAGGATCGCCAATAAACAATAAGAATTATTGACTGACAACTACAATTCAGAGATATAAAAAGATCTAGAAAAATATTTTAAAAAAAAAATTCGGTATAAAATTGTAGAAAAAATTATGGGGTTACTAAAAGTGAAAAAGTTTGGCTAAGACTTTCATCCAGCAGTGGATACAAATAGTTTTTTGATATTTGTATACATACATACATACATACATACATACATACATATACACATACATACATACATACATACATACATACATACATACACACACACACACACATACATACATACATATATATATATATATATATATATATATATATATATATATATATATATATATACATTATCAGTCATTAAATATCTTTACACATTAAATTCTTAAGAAAAAATAATGAAATTAAATCATAATAAATGTTTGTCCAAAAAATATAAAATAATTATCTTCACTTTAAAACATTTTCCATATATATTTGTAATAACACTTTTATTGATATTTTTATGTCTTTCAATATGTTATAGTTTCTTTTTGTAAGCTGATACTCGTTTTTTGTTATCTGTGCATTGAATCTAAATATATTTTTTTATATTTACTGTCAGTTTTGGAAATAAAAAGAAAAATAAGTACTAACGAATTTGGTCCCTGAAGAAAGACTGACATACTCTAGAATGAATCTCAGAAAATAATACAAGATAAATTATAAAATTATTTCAAAATTTAAAAAATCACTGAACTATTGATAATAAGATATATTGCAAACGATGATAAATACCTTTATGTATGTTATTTTCTGCAAATTTGTGCAAAATGAGTAACTTAAACTTAAGTTTCTCGATTTTAGGTACGTAAAAATTCATTTTCTGTGTATTGTTTTGAACAAAATAGTACATATCATTGATGAAGTGCTGCTTTACATTTTCTGAACACATCATAACAATAAAAAAAACATATTTGTCTCAAGTAATTCAAATTCTTTATTAAAATAAGAATTTCAATAATTGAATAATTTAGGTAAAATGACTGAATCATTCTAATAGTGAAAAGAAAAGTAATAACTCCGAAATTTACTAGGTACATTGAAATTATTGATTACTACAACTGACTTAAGACTATTTTGTTTAAAAAACGATTTTTATTTGTTATAGAAAAAATTAATAAGTGGTAAAACATCTTGCTTTTGATATAAACTGAAACTAAAAACGAAAATTGTTAAGAATAAATCGAACTATTAGTAAATAAAAGTAAATTTGTATAGGATTTCCTGATATGAAAATTTATTTTCTATTTTATTAAGAATGATGGTTATTATTATTATTATTAAAAGTTCCCTTGATTATTTTTTCTAGATCTCTTTTCCTGAAAATGTGATTTTTTTTAAAAAAAAATGTTCATTTATAACGGAAGTAAAATTCCCGTTTCTAAAAATAACCCTTGTCACTGGACTTGTACATATACGTGTATTCATATTTATTCATTATTATTTATTTATCTATGTATACAAAAATGTTTGTATGCGTTCACACTACGCACCAAACCACATAATACGTATGTAAAAAATCTAAAAATATGTTTATCGATCCGTTTCAAATAAATAACGAAACATCATAAGTACAGAACGTTTTTTGAATCGTTAGTAATTCTGAATTTTCATACATAAAATATAATTATATTTCAACACTTTTATTAAATAATATGTTGTGTAACTGTAAACATATTTTATTTGAATGTATTTTTTATCATTAAAATCAATTAATTCATTATAAAAAAACAATTTCAGATAATGCTTTAGAATTAAAAGGGGTATAAGATACATTCTAAATGAAAGATTTGTTACATGCAATTAAACTCGTTATCAATACGGAAAAATTAACATGAGCTTCTTATACAGGATTTTAGATTACGTTGCGTGCATGAATTGATAAGTTAATGCAAGTACATGTTATATTACTTAAACAAGTGATCAAATAAAGATAATTTGTACAGGTGAACACATTTTGAGATATTAAAATACTGTATATATGTATGTGTATATATATATATATATATATATATATATATATATATATATATATATATATATACACTAAATATATAAAGTGTTAGATATAATCTTAGGGACACTGTAATGCAATCAGAAATTTCCCTAATTTCCAGAAAAATATGAATACTTTTAATGACGTCAGATATCAACAATAATTATCATTAGTGCTTCATTAAGAAATTCCACAGGACTTAAATTTACTTTTGTATTCTGTGGCAATTCTCCGAAATAATTTTCAAGTGTCTAATGAGAACAGTGTATTTTTTAATAATTTATTTCTGATAAAAAGTGTATTAGGATGAAAAAGATATATTTTTTAGCTTAATAAGTATGTGATATAATAAGTTTGTTATTGCAATTGAACTTTTATTAGTTTAAGATAAACCGAGGCATAAAAAAGGTTCACCAGAGAAGCACAAAAAAAATTGCTAAATGAAAATAAATCTTTAAATCAGCTTTCAAAAAATAAACAGTGTGCCGGAAAAGAAATCAAACCTTTTGAATATATTTTTTATTTTTCCAAAAATTTAAAATAAGTCTATTTTACATGAATACAACGGTATATACATTAGAATTACATATAAACAAATTTTAATAAGTTTATTTTTGAGATGACCACAATGAGCCTTGTTAAAATGATCTATATGGCTTCAGCCTTACCGTAAACCGTTACTTTTATAATCATTTTTAGGAAACAGAAATAGTATAGTAACACGGTGACAAATATGGCGAATATTAGATAACGTACACTTTTTTAGCTAAAAATTGGTATGCAGCAACAGCTTTGAGGTATTATAAGATAGTGCATTGTTGTGGAAATTCCAGATTTTCAGCTCTCAACAATTTGACCTAGTTCTTACTATCTTTGGCTACAAATGCCATAATACCCAAATACTAGTACTAGCCAGTAATAGTTTTACTTTTTGGAATGAATTCTCGAGGAATGATACTTTCTGAAGAGTAAAAACAAATGAACATTGTCTACACTTACGATTTATAAAAATACAATTTTCTTACTTTTAATATATCTGATCATTTATATGAGTACTCTAGCACTTGATTTCCAAATCTTACTTGAGACATCATATTTTAAATCAAATAATGATATAATCCAATAATTTGGTATTTCTTTGGCTATTTTAATGATATTTTGCAATGACGATCTGTTAGTTTGTATAGTATAAATCTAGTATACACATTTTTTTTTGTTTAAAATATTTATAAATACCTTATAAATTGTATCCTTAGATACGTTAAACTCTATTTCTGATTTTTTCCAACCGATTGTGTTTAGTTGAAAACATTTCAAAATAATATAATGAATTAAAAAAAATAAGACCAAAACAAAAAAAAAACAATCAAATTCACTATCGTATTTCACACACATTATCATCTTCAAAAGATATTATAGAAGAACTATAGCTAGATATAAGTTTTTTTTTGCTAGAAATAACTAGTAACTTGAAAAAAGAAATCTTTTGAGTAGAGCTCCAGTAAGAGTTTTTGTTTGGTAGAAAAGTATAGAAAATCGATTAAGATCTCCTAAAGAGTATGAAAATGAAAAAGGAACGGAAAGATAAAAAGTAAGGAATATTCTTTGGATCAATGAGAACAAAATTAATCTATTTACAATCTATACAATAACTCTGACGAAATATTGTTTGATAAATAATCTTTAAATAAGTAACTTTTTTAAAAATACACTAAAAACTTTTAAAGATTCAGGGAATCATGTTAAAGTTTGGGAAAGTTTTTTTTTAAATTTTAGCTGTTGAGCTAATATTTTAAACAAAAGAGACATTGATGCCAAAATGTCATATTCATGTTCTTTTAAAGGAAATAACGCTATCTTATGTTGAAGAAAACACGTTCATTTTATGAATACTTCGCCAAGATAATGACCCCAAGCATATTTAGAAAATATCCAAAGATTTTTTCCAACAAAATAACATAATTACGATTCTTTACTTAGCATAGTTTTTGAATTAATTTGATAGAAAATTTATGGAAATATATATTGAAGAGCGTATAGTAAAAAAGTAATATTTAAAAATAATGTGACTGGACATTTAACAAGCATATTTCATTGGAACAATTCCAAAACTTTGTGGAATCAGTAACAAAATGTTGCGAGGCCAGTAAACAATAATCACAAGAACAATAACAAAATATTGGGAGATATAAATTAATAATAAAAATGTACTGAATAAAAATAATCATATTGTTACATTTTAGTTATTTTTAAAAATAGGTAGTTAATGTACTTATACAATGGTTATTTATAAACGTTTTCACATAAGGGAATAGGAATGAAATTCATGTTTATATTTCATCTTTCGATTTAATTGTTTTTTAATGAAAAATATTTCATAAAGAAATATTTTGATTTAATTTGTTTTTTGAAAAAAATCAATCACATTTTAATAATTTATAATACGAGTACATGTTCGAAATATATCCCATACTGTATTTTATATATATATATATATATATAAAGAAGAATAAAAAAGAGAATAGGAAATAAAATACAACCAAAAATAACAATATAAAATAAAATTGTGTCTTTTGAATACTTTGCTATTGATTAATTTACACTATACAATATATTTAAATTAACTTAGTAAATTTTAAGTTACTAAAGAATTTAATTACATTCCAATTCAAACTTTCTTTTAAATAAAGATCAGAAAATACTTTTATTTTCAATGTCATTGGTATTTAAGATATATTAAAAAACCTATTTTCAAATTTTAATTTTATAGGTAAAGTAATATTGAAAAAATGTACTGTTTTAATCCCATCGATATTATCTGCATTTTGCTTTAGGATAAATAAAAGAGAATTTCATTAAAAAAGCAAATATGTGTATAATTTGAAAATTAAATTTATTGTAACATTTTCTATATATATATATATATATATATATATATTGACTGGTATTGTTTTTATTTATTTTGATTTTTTATTATTTATAAAAATGTACTAGATTGATATATAACAGATATTTAACTTATTATAATCAATAAAAAAAATCTATAATATAAACAAATTATATATTAAAATTCCTTTAATATTTCATTTTGCAGATATTTTAAAATTGTGGTTGATTCAAACATTGAAAAATTATTAAATGAACTGCTATAAAAATCATAAATTATGAGAAGAAATTTCATTTTATAAAACGATAAAATATTTTTTTGAGACATTTGATAAAATATTTTCTAGTTTATTTACATATCACTATAGATTTATAAAATCTTTATGTAAAAAGCAATTTTATAATTTTTGTAATTTATAATTATCAAAAAATGATAATGGCTGATGTTTTAAAAATAACTTTAAAATCACTTATCAATTTTGGAACATTACTGCTTTTATATAACATCCAGTCGAGAAATAATTAAAAGATTTTATTTTATTAAAAACAATAATTTCTATAATCTGTCATTAGTCTCTCACCTCTTCACCCACTACCTCCCTCTTTCTATATATAAATTTATACATATATATATCTACATCACTCTTTCTTTCTCTCCCAATTCTTTCTCTTTCTTTATATATATATATATACATATATATATATATATATATATATATATATATATATATATATATATATATATATATATATATATATATATATATATATATATATATATATATATATATAGCATTCATTGTGGCTTTCGTCCAGTATGGATATAGATTTATGATATATATATATATATATATATATACATATATAATATATATATATATATATATATATATATATATATATATATATATATATAAAATATAGGATGATCCAAATAAGACTGAAAGATTTAGATATGTATTTACTTGTTAATTATTCTTTACTATTTTTAATTTCATTTGGGCTATCATATATATTATATTATATTATATTATATTATATATATATATATATATATATATATATATATATATATATATATACTATTAACAAACTAAAATAATGAAACATTTGTTGATGAAAAAATAAAATTCACTTAATTATACGGTTTTATTTATGAAATAATTTTATTTTATGGAAAATAACAGAATATAGGTTATTCATACTGTGTATTGGTTATGGATTTTTAAAACTTATCTTAACGACATGCTATTATGGCTCTTATTTTTAACATAAATAAAACAATTTGGTATAAATGATTGAAGCCAAGTTCCAAATAAATAACTTAAAATCATAACTAATATTTCAAATAAGCTGTTGATTTGTTTGCCACTAAATATTCTTGTTTAGAATTTTATTACTTTTAACATTTACATTTTTTCTCATCTTCGCAATATCTTATTATATATTCTTATTTATAATAAAAAATAGCACAGAAGGTCTTATAAGCTTCAGATGCGCTGTAGAATTTTAAAATATCATTTTGATTGAGGATTTGATATTCAATTTTAAAATATATGGTTGTTGAAATTTATTATATATGCAAACATGAAAGTCTGTAAAAGTTATTTAATTAATAAAAATTCATTTAATTTTAATAAGATGTATGGAACATAAATATATATTTTTAATTTAAAGTTAAATTTAAAATTATGCAATTCACAAAGAGAATTACGTTAAGTGTTTATCTGGTATCGCAGCAGACTGGTAATAAAAATATTTTTATATCTCTTATCCATTTTTTTGAAATGAAATAATACTGAAGATGTTTAAATAATAAATGAACCAGCATTAAAATATTTTATATAGAAACGATAAAATATGATATTTAATCTCTATTGCGTTTGAAAATATTTAACAATCGCTAAATTAAAGTTGAATAGTACTATATTTTTTTTAAATTCAAATTAACATTTACTAAATTAAATTTTTGAAAAAAATAGAATGAACTATAAGGAAACGATTATTTCTATCAGTGTATCGTTATTGACACTATGATTATAAACTATTAAAAGTCGCCAAAATCGATCGTTCATATCTCTTCAACATAACCTTAAAAGTGATATTTTATCAATACACTGTGGGGAAAAATTTAATGTAATTTTAATCTTAAACACGGCACGTTATAATTCAAAAACTACAAATAAAAAATATATGTTACAAATTTGTCATCATTCTTCATTATAGTTTCATAAAGAGATGATATAGCGCAATCGATAAAACGGCGAATATACTACGTGCTTGCACATAAGTGGTTTTTAAACGTTTATTAAATGTTTTTCAAAGTTATTCAGTTTTATGAACGTTATGAAATATTATTAACTGGAATTCATATACAGTTTTAATGAAAACGATTTACTTAAATGACAAATAAAGTTCATTTATCTGTATGTGACAAACAGTTTGTATTCATAATAAAATTATTTTATTGTTTTAAATTTCATTAAAATATCTTTTTTATAAGGTTGACGTATGAAATATATACATATTTGATAATAAATTAATTTTAATGTCAATAAAATTAGCATTATTACTCAAATAGGTCCCTTAAAATTATTTTATAACTATAATATCGAAAAAAGAATCGATAAAAATATATAAAAAATATACATATTAATTCTAACATTAGTAATTTTTGACTTTGATGTTATTGAATATTCATTAATTCAAATAACATGTATTTTAAGCATTTATTGATGCCCTGTATTTAATAGTGTAATACGAACTTTTGTTTAAAAGTTTATATTTTCATTGGAATTAGTTTTATTTTTAATATTAGGTATTCCCATAAAACATGACGAATCACTAAGCTATTTTTAGAAACTTGTACTTGACTTGCGTAGTATTTCACGTCAGTGCCTTATTGTTTGTGTAAGTTTTTATTTGTGTAATCAATTTTCAAATTATCCCCATTGCAACGAAATGGCGGCATTTCAACCGAAAAATAATACATACGACATTTTATGCTGTTTAATTCTCACTGTGGATTGAATACAACAGCTACAAAAAAGATATGAAATATACATATGTATATATAATATATGGTAATGTGTTGAAAGTCCGTAAATGTCAACGCTGGTTCAAAAAAATTTCGAAAAGTGGTGTTCACCTTTTTGATACACCTCAAAGTTGAAAATTGGTCAAAATTCAAATGAAGACTTGAAATCTTTTTCTAAGTTAGATCCAAAATTGATCATCAAGGAATTTATCAGAACTTATGTTAACACAGTCAATAGTTCATGAACATCTGGAATAAAGTACGAAGATACACAAAGAGAGGAAATTGGTTTAAAACGAACTGTCTTTAACCAACAAAGAAGAGAGAATAACAAGGAGACATTTCTCCATATACGAGTATTTGTAACTACAGATAAAAAATGAATTCTATACTTCAATTTGCCGCGAACTAAACAATAGATTTCACTAAATAAAACTTCAGTTCGAACACCAAAGCCCAGTTTAATTCCGAAGAAGTATCTTTTAAATGTTTAGTGGGATTACTATGGAGTAATTCAGTTTAAATTGCTGAAATCTGAAGATAAGATAAAGTCTAAAGTTTACTATCAACAAATTAAGCAGAATCTCTTAAAAAGACAACCTGCGGTTTTCAACAGAAAGAACGTCATCTTGCAATATGATAACACGAAACCACTTGCAGCAAGAATCACGCAGGAGAAAATCAAAGCGTTGGAGTGGAATTATTATCGCATCTTTCCTACTCATTTGTTGTAGTTCCATCTGGTTATCACCTGTTCAGATCACTAGAGCATAACTTGTTGAAAAAAAAAATTCCAAATATAAATGAAATCAAAAATTACATTGAGTCATTTTTTTATTTAAAGAGACCAGAATTTTTTAAGTGAGATATTTAATCTTTAGAGACAAGATGGCAAAGTATCGTGGAAAATAATGGGGATTATATCACTAATTAAAAAATAAAAATCTTTTATACAATCTTGTTTATGTATTTCATTCCAACTACGTCATTCCTTATGAGAATCCTTAATATAATCGAGTGCGTTTTTATTTTACTGTTAGAAAATCCATCTCATTTTATAGCTAGTTCTTCAGTTAAAATTTAAAATATATATTTATCTAAGATACTTACTCATAACTGCTAACTTCTATAATTTTTAAAACTTTCAAACGACAATCTTTCAAATATTATCGTACATGTTATTGATAATTTCTGTTGTTGTAGCACTTTTTAAGTGTCCATTACAAAAGTGATCTTTTGAACTTTTACTGCCTATTTTAAATTCTACAGTTAATTTTTTTCAGTTATAAATAAAATTTTACTATCAACAAAAAAATATTTCTTGTAAAAATAACTTTTTTGCCAAAAACTTTATTTTGGACGACATGACAAATTATCTATATTAAAAAATACAGTAAAGTGACTTTTTCATTGTCTGTCTAGAAAAAGAACTTGACAAATTGACTTAATATTTTGCAGTTTTTCACAAGAAAGATACAATAATATAACATTAAAAAATTTTTAGACATAGCATCGACATATATGACAGGTTGTGAAATTTTAAAATTATCCTTTTAAAATTATTTTATTTTCGTTATTGAATTATATAAAAATAACTGAAATGTGTTAGTACAGATAAAATAAATTTGATAATATGTGGTTATTTCAATATTAATAAATTTTTTTTTTTTTGGAAAAAATGAAAATAATTACATTTCCATTCATATATTTTGAATAAATCCTTGTTTAGATTCACAAACGTTGCTTTGAATAATTTAAAAAAAAATTAAGTGGACACAAATATCATTACAATAATAAATAAATAAAAGAAGAGTATGAAAATACTACTTCAGAATTGTCATCTTAATATGCTTTAAATGAAATCTAGATGTTTAAATATCAATGATAAATATCAATGCAGATTAATATTCAGTACTCAATTGAGAAAAATACTATCAATAATTATTTTCGAGAGTCATAGATACAAGTGGACATGATTGAGACTTCTATTCAATGGTAATATACAGGAAGTAGATGATATTAATATTTTTCTTGAGTAAGTACAAATAATATATTCTATTCGTAGAAATGATTAGAAAGCAAACATAATATGTTCAATGACATTACTTTTAGAATATATTTAATTGTACAATTTTATTAATACTACTTTTAGAAAAAAAATAAATAAAAAAAATATTTGATAAGGATAAAATAAATCTAAATATATTTCACCGTAATAAAACCTTTTATTATTCATTAATTTGATAACGAAAATCAAAATAAGCAAGATGAAAATAAATTGTATGAAATGAACAATAAATGATTATTGATTACTGTTGTAAGACCTTTTGGTTGATTTGTTTATGTAAAAATAAGCATTTTATTCATTACTAATGATCACCCATTTACAAAAATTACTAATAGTTTTTGTAAAATATGCGTAGAAAATTGTTATTATATGTTCTTTCTTCATTAAGTAATTTTTTCAATATAATCATTTGAAATAAGAATCTATTTTCTTTACCTTTTGAAATACAATTTATGTAAATTCGTCTTTCTAATCAGTATTTTCATTTCCCTGAATTAATGATATAGAAGCTAAAACAATACATTTTGAACCTAACATTATTCTAGCTTACATAATATAAATTGATGAATGTCTATGTACTCTCATTGCATAAATATATATTGATAGATTTTATCTAACACTATTCTATGTAATTCTAGCTAGAGCTAAATTTTGCTGTAGTACACATATTGTTCTTGTTAGAGGAAGTAAAATTTAACTAGATTTTGCTTTACAGTGTACACGTACCTTTACAGTACTGTATTTACTAAACAATTAATGCTAAGTGTACGCTCGGAGAGAACATTCTAGTTCAAGTAAAATCTCAACTAGTGTTTGTACTTGGCCAAAAAAGAAAACTCTTGAGTTATACTTAGAATGTTAGAATGAAAACAAATAAGAAGTGTTCTAGTAAGAGAATTATAAATGATTTTTATTCAATTTAATTTTTTTCTACTAAATTGATCAATGGAGCTATCAAAGAGCAGTTAAAATATTTTTGTTTATATGTAAATATGAAATAAATACAATATGTCTAATATTAAAGTAGTTATCTCTTATATTACATATAGTTTTTTTAACAGAAGGGATCAAAAAAAAAACTTTGATATAAATGAAACACTAATTCCAATATTACAAGATGCTCAATAAAAATTGCTCATAATTCACTATATTAACTTATTAGGATTTATAATATCTTACTGCATTATAATAACTAAATCATTCTTTTAATACAGCTCTCTGACAACGAAGACAAACAATAAGTAATTAGTGACTGCAGAGATTATTTGCGATAAATTCTTTTTGTTTGTTAAATAAAATTATTCACACTACCAAAACAAATAGTGATATGAAAAAATATTAGTTATTATAAAAGAAGAGATACTATTTGTTGGGGAACTAAAAAATTCACTTTTACACAAATATGTTATTACCTCGACACCACAAGATATTAAAAAAGTATTCAATAATTACTTATTATCTACTTTGTTTGTTTATAGCAACAGTGAACTGATACACATTTTAATAGTACTATCATCAGGATTTTATAACGCGGCGCTACGATGATGATAGCTTTGCCATCGAAATTTGCATCAGCTAACTGTAGACATAATCAAACAAAAATAATAATAAGTAATTATTAAACACGTAAATGTCTTGTTATGATCAAGTGAGAACTCATTTGTATAAAAATAAAAGAAGAGATTATTTTGTATCAATATGTATTAATTTTAATCATAAAAATGTAAATTAAATTGTATAAAAATATTATACATTATGTAGGGGTTTTCAATAAGTGCTTCAAAAGTTTAAATAGAAATAAAACAAAAATTACTTAATTAATTAGTTATTTTTCTTATTTTTAAGCATAATCTATGGCATTAATGATGAAATACAATTGCACTCGTATGACTACCACAACTTTCACTTCACATAGTGCGTTAGTTTAGTACAATTTTTAGTCAGTCTTTCATATAACTGTGATTTAATTTCATGAATTACATGTTCAATGTTTATTTTCAATGCTTATATTGTTTGCGGTTTACCAGTATAAACCAGTAATTTCACATAACCTCAAAGAATATAATCCAATGAAGTTAGATTACATGATCTTGATGATTAAATTATGGGTCTATTTCGGAAAATAATGGACTTATTAAACTTTTATTTCAATAAGTCTATTGTTTCCGTAGATGTATGGTACGTAGTACCTTGCTGTTTAAACCACATATCGTGCAAACCATTTTCGATCATTGTTAGAAAAAAAATCATTAATCATGATTCGGTAATGCACTTCATTTACTCTAATGTGATCTCCAGCTTTATTTTGAAAAAAAATTAGTCCGATGACACCACCAGCATGTAATGCACACCAGACACTTACTTTTTGTGGATGCATTGGTCTTTGTTCAATGACTTGTGGATTGTTTTCACTCCTAATTCTGCAATTTTCTCTATTTAGTGTTGACCGTAAGTTTCATGAAACGCGCAATAAGTTTTATGAACCGAACATTGATTTTTATAATAAGTTTTCACAATATATAACCGTTGTTGAAGTGTTAAATTTTCCATCATAATTTTCCTAACTATACTGAATTGAAATGTCAAAATTAACTTAAAAAATATTCAAACAGGGCTGCCACCAGTTATTAATGTTCTGACATTCTTATTAGAAAATCATATATATATATATATATATATATATATATATATATATATATATATATATATATATATATATATATATATATATATATATATATATATATATATATATATATATATATATATATATATATATATATATATATATATATATATATATATATATATATATATATATATATATATATATATATATATATATATATATAATCATCGTCATCATTATTATCAACATCTTTCTGTCCATTATTAGATATGCTCTTTCCTGCAACTTTTAGCTTCAACCAATCTACTGCCTTTCTCTTTCAATCCATTATGACGAATTTTCTAATAACTTTATCCCATTTATTTATGAATCTTCTAAAGTTTTTTATATATCAAGATTCTAAATGGATAATTTATCTTATTCATCGGTAGTATCCTCTTGCTATATGACTGGTCTATTTGCATTTCAAAACCTTCATTTTTACTGTAACATCCGCAAATTTTGTTTTCTTTCTGATCCACTCTGATTTTTCCGTCTTTTACATTATTCCTAACATATATCTTTGTATACTTTTTATTTTATCTGAAGGTTCTGAATTATTTTGGTATTTAAAATTAATGTTCATTCAATTTTTGATCAACTGATGGTAGGGTGTATTGATAAAAAAACTTGTTTTTGTAAACAATTAAAGAATGTTAGATTTTTATAATATAAGAATATCTCCCAAATTAACACCATTCTATTTATATTTTCTTATTAACTTCATCAATAAATGTTTCATTAGTGTTGATATTTATAACTTTCAACTTCTTTTGTTTAAACTTTTTTAATTTAATTTTTCTTTGATCTGAAAACTCATTAATCACTGTCTTTGTCTTGCTAAGGTTCATTATAAAAGCATCTTTTTGACTTTATTTATCAAATGTTTATATAATTTTTCAAGTTTAACTGAAATTATTGGGAAAATAATAATTATTCAACAAAACTTAAATGACTAAACATCTCTCTATTTACTTTCAATGCTTTAAATTATCCAGTTAAGTGTCTTAAATACTTCTTATGCTAATGGAAATAATTTTAATAATATCGTATTATTCTGTCTTATTCCTTTCATAATTTAAAACTTTTCTGTTTCTTCATGTGTTTGTACAAAGAATGTAACATTTCTACATTTTTTTCCAAAAAGTTTCTACAATTATTTCCTAAAAATATATATTGATATACTTTGATTCCTTCATTCTTCAATGCACATAATATCACTAATATATTGACTTAGTCTAAGACATTTTTATAATCTATATATCCTAGACAAAGCGGTAATTGGTATTTATTACATCATTTATATATATATATATATATATATATATATATATATATATGCATATATATGTACTTGTCATAAGGGAGATTGTGTTTGATCCCTAGTAAGAAGAGTTTCCCAAGTTTGTGTTGAGCATAGAGCTAATAATCTAATCTCGTAAAAACATAATTATCACTGAACTCTGATTTTGTCAACGAGGTATAGACTTTATACGGGCTGTAGCACCATAATTATCTTATATATATATATATATATATATATATATATATATATATATATATATATATATATATATGTAGGTGTTTCTAAATTATTAAAACTAAAACGTTTTTTAATAATTAAAATTGTTTTTTTTTAAATTACGTACTAAAAAAAGTTAGTAATTTTATTTATTTAGTATAATATTTTATGTAATATTTTTTATATAATCATATTGTCGATATAAGTGATGAAACCATTTTTCAAATTTATTGCCACATTATTCTCAGCTATTATTATTATTCTGTAAAAATGTAATGGATATATGTATTCTATTTTGATTAGTTTTTACCATAAGTATGGATCATTTATTTTCAAAAGAGTTTAAATTCGTGAAATTGGAGCCAATCAAGCATATAAACATGTGTTACTGATCTTTATTCATAAATAACCTGAATGATACATAACTTTCCTAATTTACAAATTATCCTAGAAAATTTGGTATAAGATATGATCGAAAGCATTTTTACGCTTACAAATTCATTGCCTTATTTTAATATATATATATATATATATATATATATATATATATATATATATATATATATATATATATATATATATATATATATATATATATATATATATATATATATATATATATATATATATATATATATATATATATATATATATATATATATATATATATATATATATATATATATATATATATATTGAAATAAGATATATTTTTTCTATTCTCAGATATTTATTCTTTCCAAATCAGAAATTTTAATTTTACAACTTTGAAGTTTTTCTCTTAAAAGCACTTTTTCGACTATTCCTTTTTTTCGACAACGTAAAGTTGGATAACTCTTTACATTAACATCTAAACCGAATTGAATTATAAAAAATAAATGTTTTCTATATAGTGGGATATGAGAGCACTAATTTATAATAAACTTCTGAAGCCATAAGAAACGATTAATTTTTTTAAAAAAATGTGAAAAATTGAACAATTTCAATAATGAACTTAAAAAAACGTTCGACTTTTTTTAATAGGAAGTAAGTTATTTTACAGTGCATCATAATGCACGGCCTTATGTTTCTTTAGCAACTCAGAAAAAAATAATGGAATTTGGTTGGAAAATCCTAAGTCACTCAGCATATTATTCAGATATAGCATCTTCTGTGTATTATTTATTTTAAATTCTACAAATTTTTTTAAATGCAAAAAATTAAATGAAGATGGAGATGTCAAAAAACCCTATATGAGTTCTTAGCTTCCATGAACGACTCATTTTACTGAAGAAGAATTGAAAAGGTTTCATCAAGATGAGAAGAAGTTACTAATATTAAATTAATTAAATATTAACAATCAGTAAAAAAAATATTATTTTCTTTCACTTGAAAAACGAACAGAACTTTACGATAGACTTTATATATATATATATATATATATATATATATATAAATATATGTATACACACTCACCCACACATACATATATATATATATATATATATATATATAAATTAAATAGCTCTACAAGACTATTTTATTAAAAAATAAAGTTAATTAGCTTTATAATAATTAACTATAGAGATTTAACATCATCTAATTAAATGTTATGGAAATATATTTCATGTTTATGTAAAATTGCTTGCTAATATATATATATATATATATATATATATATATATATATATATATATATATATACAGTCACTTTTTGTGAATAAAATTATGCATTAAGTATTCATTATATTGTATATTTAAAGCAAAATTCCTGTAACTAGAATAAAAAAATTCAGATATACAAGTATATATCTCTTCTACAAAAAAATAATATTTAGTTAAATTTTCATTTCATAAAAATCATCATGAAACCTATTTATAGATATAACTTGCATTTTATTTATAGAAATAATTAGAATATCTTTTTCTTTTCGAATATAATAAATTGCTTGAAAAATATATCATACGTATTTTTTTTTAAAAAAAAACAGGATAAAATAGTTTACATAAATTTTAATTATTCATATTAATAAGTTTTGTGCTATGTAAGTTACTATAGATCCCTGGTAAATTTCAAAATTTCAGGTATTTGTAATTTTCATTATTAAAAGATATATTTTTTTACATTTCATAACTATCAATTATACACAGATAATATTTCAGCATAATTATAGCGTGCGTCACCGATAACTTACACGACATTTCTTTTTATACAAAATACAAAAAATAGATTTAAATATCTGAACATTTTATTATAGAATTATTTTTCAATTTGAAAATAAATTAACAATCAAATAAAGACTATGAAGATCATGACTTATTCTTAACAATAATATATAGCAAATAAAAAAAATCGTCAACTACAAAAGAAGATAATTTATAAGACTATAAAGAAGCTTTATCAAACTTGTTATAAAAGCAATATTAAAAAATATGTAGCCAAATAGCAATAATACAAAGTAGAGATATTTTTAATATGTTATATATATATATATATATATATATATATATATATATATATATATATATATATATATATGACAGAATGAATTATATAAATAAAAGTATTTTTAGATATATTTATAGAGAAACTTGAACATTACCACTTATTGATGATAATGATATGTATAAATTTAAAAATATATAATTAGAAGACAAATAGAAATAAATGGGTCATCGGTAATATATGGTTCACACGCCTAGAATAAAAAGTCTCGTAAAAATACCGCTGCACGAAACGTATTAATAAATCAATTTTGCACATTAAACCGTTTATTAACTGCCGCCTCTGTATAATATAATTTGATTTTACCCTCGAAACTGTTTATTAATTAAAGTGAAAAAGCATTATTAGTGTTTAATGACTACCATCTATACAGTCACTTATTCTGAAAAAATACAGTTACTTTATTTTAACTTTTGTATATAAATATATATATATATATATATATATATATATATATATATATATATTATTCAGATATAGCATCATATATATATATATATATATATATATATATATAATATCATTATTATCATAAACTTCTATCTTTCCACTTTTGGACGAAGGCCAGAATTACTAATTTAATAAATCGACTAATGCAATGCTTTTTTCCAGTCTATTGAAACGAATTTTTTCACATCTTCATCCTATCTATCCATATGACTCTATCTGGTCGTTCTTATAAATCTATGTTCTCAATCAATAATTTTCTTTTTCCATCGGTGGTTTCCTCTTCTTACTACATGCTGGCTTATTTCCTTCTCAAACATTTTACTTTTATACCATAACATAAGTAAATTTTGTTTTCTTTCCGATTCATTCATTTCTCTTACTATCTTCTTGTATGATTTCTAACGTACATATTTTCGCACTTCTTTGTATTATCTGGAGTAGCTGAATTATTCTGGAAAAAACTATTCTTTTTAAACATTATGGAATGTCCAATTTTCTTCCAAACTGACACCATCCTACTTTTACTCTTTTGTTTACAAATATATATATATATATATATATATATATAGAGAGAGAGAGAGAGAGAGAGAGAGAAAGATTTGGCCACTCCATAAGATTACAATACGGTATTTTTTGTTGGTTAAAATAAATAATGCAATATGTATCAATTGTATCAAAAAGGTAGGGGTATATATATATTGCTAAAATGTACATAGTTTTAGTAAAGTTTCTATGATGAGTAAGTGGGTTTCTTACGAATTATCGATGCTTAATTAAAGCAACGAATGGACATCTGCACACTTCATCTCTGTAAACTGGAAAAGGGCCTATTCTTTAATTGAATTGTTACTGGTGACGAACAGTGAATTGTTTATAACAACAATATTAAACGTCTACGACAACGGGTTCACCGCAACGAGACACTATTTCCATAACCAAAGTAATAACTCCATCCAAATTGGATAATTCTGTTGGTTCATTGAGATATAGATAGAATTATCAATTATGAACTGCTACTAATCAATTTATCACAAAAACATTGCATTGTGAACAACTAGACTAGTTAAAACAATCTGTGGACAAAACAAACGCAAACACTAGCCTACAGAAAAGGCTTAATTTTTTAACATCAGGACGTCCAGCTACACATGGCACAAGAAATGTCTAAAAATTAAGAATGTTTGAATGAGAAATTATGACACATCTACTGTTTTCTTTCAGCCTAGCATCATCAAATTATCATGTATTTCGGAGTTCCCAAAACCACATTAGTGGGAAATAGTTTTATATAGAAACTGATATCTGAAAGAAACTTGATTTATTATTTGGCGCAAAACTAAGAATTTTATCGCTAGATTACTAAAAATTTTAAATCGAGATGAAAGAAGTGATAATTACTAATGGAGAATATATTTTAAATTAAAATGTAATTATTTTGTTTCACTTAAATATTTTCTCTAAAATAACGCATTATTCATGGGATACCCAATATATATATATATATATATATATATATATATATATATATATATAAAGTGTCCCATTATAAGTACATAATTTCATTTTTAAATAAAATTAATTTTTGTGTGAATGATGATAATTTTATTTTATTGCAAAATAGGCAAACCATGATTAATTTCTAAACAAATGTGCTCCACGACTCTGTTTGAACATCTATGTTATTTTGATGAAATTTTGGATAAAATTTGCACAAAGATGCGATTAAATCTCACCAATTACGTTTTGATTCTTGGCCTTGAACTCAGGAATTGTTTATGGATTGTTGGCATATACCTGAAATATTGCAAAATCCTATAAAAGAAGTCGCACGAAAACAAATCGCATGATCTTGCTGGTCAATTGATATTTGTGTTTCGCTAGATGACACGGGCTGGAAATTATTGTCACACCAAATCAACTGTTTCTCACTAAGTGTGACAGGTCGCGCTGTCCTGCTGTAAATACAATCCGTGAAGATCCATAGCGACCAAATGAGGCCATAATAACTCGGTTATCATAGTGAGGTAACAAACACTATTCACGATTGCTGCATTTCCGATGTTATTTCCAAAAAAGTTAAGACCAATCATACCGTCTGCTCAAAAACCACACCAAACAGTGACTCACTGGGGATGCATAGATTACTCATGTGTCACTCAAGGATTCTCTGCGCCTCAAATTCGGAAATTTTGTTTATTCACGAACCCATCTAGTTTAAAGTGCGCTTCATCATTGAAGATGATTTTCTTCGAAAAAATGTCAATATTTATTTCCAATTTTCATAATAACAATGCGTTGTTCTTTCATAAAGTATTCCATGATTAATAATTGCAATAACAACAGATTATATATATTATAGTTTGAGGGCCATTAAGCTTGCAAAAAAAATTTGCACGCAATTTAAATTGCATGCTTCTGATAAGACTCTTTCTCTCTCTCTCTCTCTCTCTCTCTCTATCTATATATATATATATATATATATAAGTATACATATGTATATATATATAAGTATACATATGTGTGTATATATATATATATATATATATATATATATAAACTCTAATTTAATTTTATTCTACAATTTGAAATAACAAGTCGAATACATTTTATTTCAATAAAATTTATTACTAATATTTAATACAAGAAAAATAAATGTAAGAAATATTTAAAAAAAGTATTATTTTAATAAGAAAAATAATTGTAATATAAATTATAATAAGCAACAAATTTTCAACAATTATTTTCTCCAAGAAGTTAAAGAGGTGATTTTAACAACTGTACACGCACAAATAAATAGTGTTCACTGTTATTACTAAAAATAAATATGAGAAATATTTTCTTATTTAGTTGATAATAAGCTTATACAATTCAGGTAGTCGTATTGCAACTTTGTAAGCGGTCTAAAGCTGTAGCCAGGCTATTATGTGTACAGAGTAGATTGAATGTTACAAATAAGAAGTATAATTCGTAGCAATACCGTTTCGCTACACAAATCTAATGTCCTGGAAACTTATAAAGCGTAAGTACGTCCTTTGTAAACGCAATATCTGCACATATAGTAATCTCCTATACAATGTGTAGTCACTAAAAGGTGTACCTAAATGCCATCGTATAAACACAATTTATTTAATGTAATGTCTTCATACAGCCTCTTAATTATCTACCAAATTTTCGTCGTTATTCCACCTAACCTACTTTTAAAGATAATTTTCGTCGAGTAATAACAACATTAACAGGTCTTGGTTCAAGACACTTGATCTCTGTCCACAGTGACTCGTTGCTTTTTGGCTTTTTAGATAGTTAGTTTTTTATTACTCTTTCGTTAAGTTTATTACAATTATTAACAACAGATAAAGAAACAGAATTTGCTTTAAATTAAATATTATTAAAATAAATTTTACTAATATCTGTTTCATAGATATTATGTACAATCAGTATTAATAAAAATGAGCTGAACATATAAAAATTATATGCCTATTTTGTTCGTTATCTTCGTTTTTTCTTTTATTGCTTTTATTCTTATTTAGACTAGATAAGTATAAACCAGTAACGAGCAAACAAAATATTCTACAACATTATTTGAACTGAGAAAATAACTGATAAAAAAATATATGAAAAAAACAAATACATAACTAATAACAAGACAGAGATTTAATTCTATTTATGACTCAGAACGTACATGTTCACCTTACTATTTAGGCCCAAAAACACAATGAATATTATTTTGAATAATTTATTGTACCATTACTTCTTTAAGCTTTTATTTAAATATTCTGTAAAGTATGAATAAATATAGAATAGCCTAAATAAAACTTAAGTATTTAGAAATCTTTTTACTAACTTAATATTATTTACTATCCTTTTTTATTCTTCAATCTCATTTAGTCCATCTATGTAATCGTACTGAAATTTATTGACATCAATTAAAAAGTTATTAATATGAGCATCAGAAAAATTAACAAGAAATATCTAAATTGTTGCAAATAGTCACAGCATTTTTGAACATATAATACAACGTTATAAAAATGGAGGTAGAATTATTTTACAAGCAGGAATTGGCAAAAAAATAGACTTTTAAATAAAATTAATAATTACTAATTTTTGTTTCGAGTAAAAAAATAAAATTAGTGTTCTCAAATTTGACACCAAACTTTTAACTGACTACAGAATAAAATGAAGTAATCAAATAGTTTTAAATTATATAAAACCAATAGGATTCAATGACCATTCTGTAAAAAAAAACATATATCACCAAAGCCAATCGTATTAAAAACTCTCAATTTACTAGAAGTTTCGAAAATAAAAATAAAAGAAAATTGCAACTTTTTGAATCAGACATACGTACGAAAATTTGTAAAATACTAAATACTACATTTATTTGAAAAATATTATACTTATAGTAAAACATAAAGGTAATTTAGTTATTTGTAAATAATCGTCTAACATTTTTTTTTTAGAAAAGAAGCAGGAATGTTAGTTTTAGTTCACGTAGTAAATAAAATGGTTTATTTAAATATTTTAAAACAGAATTCGAAGAAAAGTAAGGAGGATAAAACATTTCATTTCTACTAGGATAATTATTTAAAGTATAAGCTTATAGTGTGCATCTTTGGATTCTTTAGAATTGTTTTCAAAAAAATAAAAACGCCATTACAATCTTTAGTTATAAATCATATTGAAAATATTTATAACATATTAGAAAGAAAACTTTAAAAATGTACAAAATTCAAAAGATAACATAAAACAAATATTTCAAGATAAGTGGGTTATAATTTTTGTAAAAAGTTAAGTACGAGTAAATCAATTACAAATAGGCTCAAATATGTTAAGGAAAATAAAAAATATTAACTAAACATTTTAAAATTAGATTTAGCATGAATATTATCTTCGTATACATATTTTATATTGGCTCATGTTTATTTTCAACTTATTTTTAATAAATTGTGTCTTTAAATATATTGAAATTTTTATATTTGTTATATATTTTTAAGAAAAAAAAACTTATTTAATGCTGGTATTTTTATTTTTTGAATTACATCCTTACTACAACAAATCAAAATATTTAAAAATTGCAATAAATGCCATAAAATCTATTTTAAAAAATAAAAACATACTTTGAATTAAATCAATTTTAATTCCAGGAAGTAATGATAATAAATCATCAGAATCAAAATGTTATTAGCATATTTAGTTTTGATATTTAAAGTCTGTAAAGCTTTTATCAGTGATAATGGAAGACTGAATTTTCAAACAATATTATTTTATTTTTCCGCATAATTTTAAAATTAATATTTATTTTTATTGTAAATAAAATTTGTTAAACCTTTTAAGATGATATTAATTATGTTACTTATTAACAAACGTATCTAATAAATGAGATTTTGAATAAAATAAGCACCAAAAGCTTTTTCTGAATTAATGCCACATTTATATTACTTCTACCCTACAGTGTGACGTTAACACATTCCCAACGGGAAACGAAAAATCTCGTTTTTATACAAAAATGCGTTAACGACAGGAAACTAAAAATCTCATTTTCAGACATATGCGAAATTTGTTTGATAATTGTGAAATAACGATTTCTATTATAACAGTAAAATTGTGATGTTGAGAAGTACATGTATATTCAGATATCAATCTTTATCGAATTTTAAAAAATGTTGAATATCACAATTGATACGAAAAAATGAGCGAAATTTGTTATTTTTATTAGTTTTGTGAATTATCTCTAAACAAAAGAAATTTCTTTACTAATTATCATATAATCAAAAATTATATATAAATACATATATTAGGTTGAAAAAAAATTCTTAGCGTAAAATCGAGTAGCAAGGTTTCGGTTTACTTACAATCGTATCAAATGGAGAGTCGAGAAATAGACACATGATCACTTTTCAAACGAGACTCGTATTAGTTTACAATTAACAAACCAGGAACTGGGACTTGGGAGTCGGCCATAGACGAGTTTGATGACAACGTGGGAAAAAATTGTTAGTTGCAATATTTATCCACGAGTACCATTCAGTGGAAGTTTTTTAGTGTTTTGAGAATAACACATGGAATAACCATGAAACCACTTAGATATGTGAGGATATTTTGAAAAGACAAGTCAAGTTTATTTAATCTTTATTGAAGATATATTTTTTTTAATACTCGATCGCACATGGCGAAATTATCCATAGAATATTTAAATTCAGTAAGTATTAAGTATTTGGAGTAGTCTATCAGAATTCCCTACTTACATATGATAGATCATATTTGGGACGATTAAAAAAAAATTCGAGACTATTCATCTTTATTTAGAAATCTTGCAGATCTGAAGAAGTTACAAGCGAGAAAGAGAAGACTATTTCGTAAACTACTATTAAAAAAATGAAAGTAGTATTAACAGCTCAGGGAAGCAATCACGTTATTGAATTGAAAACAGACTTTACTAAAATAGTCCTAAATCATAAAAAAATAAATAAATCTCTAAATACCCATATCGAATATTTCGAAATTTTTTTTATGATATTCTTAAATTACGGAATTTTAATGTATTTATACATATATCTTTTTATTACTTTTGTAATTAAATATTAATATGAAAATTTACCAACAAAATATCAATAAAATGTTAAATAAAACCATGAATTTTTAAAATGGTGTTCTTTTTCCAGGAATGTATATATATGTATAAATATATTTATATATATATATATATATATATATATATATATCTTAAATCTTCAAATAAAATTAATAGAAAAATATATTTTTAAGTCAGAAAAATAATCAAAATATGCAGAACTTAAATATAAATTATTAAACGATATTGTTTTTTATAACGAGTTAAAATCATATAGTATTTTTTAAAAAATATTGACAAAACAATTAATAAAGTAATTAGTCCATGGAACATACTAATTCATGGACTGGATTTAATATACCAAATAAAACAATACACTAGATTGCTTATGAAGAAAATATAAAAAATGTAATTCCACGTAGTTTCTATTTATTCTTATTTTTTTCTGAAACTGTATTAAAAAGATGTTCATAGGATTTTTAAAGTAATTTTTATTAGAACGGTTTATTTTTTTAAATTTATGATACTATTTTCAACAAAGCATTAAGAAATAATATTGAACTAAATTTATCGTTTGATAAATTATTTATTCATCACTAAAAAAGCATGAAAATGTATTGTGCACTGAATTTAATTTAAAATTTTTATTTTTTAGATCTTCGATAAACTCGTTAATATAAAAAATCCAATAAAATTACACACGAGCAGCAGTTACATGTCGAGCAGCCGTTCTTGTGTCTGACACACGTATAAAATTCTTCGAATTATAAATAAGTAAAAACGCATGCAGAAATATGACGGCCGTCCGGGGAGAATTTCGTTAAACAGGAACGTGCGTTTATTTTCGTAAATTTACATTTATTCAGCGCGTATGTGCGTCACAAGCATTCGAAGGAGTGGAAATGCGCATAGATGAACAGAATTACAAAGCCACGTCATATTATTACTGTACCCTGGCACTTTATACAAGATGTGTATGTAGCTCACATAAAAATTCAAACGAAGTTCTTTCCTTCTGTTATATCAATGCGCGCACTCTGGTTTGAGATGTGTTGCAATAGAAATGTTCGCGAACATCTGTGACTTGCCATGCTTCTTTGATGTTTGTTTGGTGTTTTTATATGAATTGAATATACTTTCACTATACTGTTTAAGTTTTTCATGCTTACAAAACTAAATACATTGTGAGGTTATTAAGGCACTATGACATTAATTTTGTCTATTATTGTAAATGTGATCAATTTGTTCTAAATTTTAATTTAAAAAGTCTGTTTATTATATTTATTTATTTTTTAATAAATAAATTCTATTCAATAAATAAATTCAAATTAATAATCATCACTCTTAAGTTTCTCATATATTATTTTATTTTGCAAAAATTAAATGAACATCTCTCTCTCTCTCTCTCTCTCTCTATATATATAGATATCTATATATATATATATATATATATATATATATATGTAAAGATAGAGAGAGAGAATAGCCGAAAATAAACTGAAAATGTAACCATCAGTCTCATTTGCATCACTCTCTCTCTTTCTCTATTTATTTATCTATATAAAATTTCAAAACAATATAATTTAAAAAATTAACTTCGAAGATCAAGATAATAGCGTTTAAAGGCGAACATCTAATTCGAGCAAAAATCATTGCTAATAATACGCTAGAAGAATAAGTTAAAAGTTTCAATTATTAAGATACAATATCGCATATTTAAAAAACATAGATATTAATATAAAAATATCTAAATTTAACCAGATGTATGAAATGATTACTTAAACAATACTTAAAAAATATAATAAAATAAACATGACTGAAATTTTACAATATATTGACTTTTTTCGTTACAAAAACCGAACAACAGTTAAAGTCAAGCAAGAAGAATAAAAATAGCCGATATAACTTTTTACGATATAAATATTGCTGATTACACACTTTTAGACAACAAACATAATGATGGAATTAAATATTTTCAATATACACGAAAAATAAACCAACACAGAAACAATTAGTGAGAACATCTTAACAAACCAGACGACTCCCGTATTGCAAAACAAATACAGTGTACTAATCTGGCCACAAGTAATTCACTTGCTAATTCGAACATAATTCTCACGAGTGTAATTTATTTTGTATTTTCTTATCTTTATCTTATTTAATGCATATTTACATGTGTTTTTATCTGTAGCTAAGAATTTTATCACTTTTAAGTAAAGAGATATTATTTGTTATTTTTTTACAACATGGTTAATATTGAATTTGTTCATATTGAAAAAAAAATAAATTAACATACTGTCATTAAATATTTCTTTTCGGTTTAAAGTATTTGAAATTTTAACAGGTTGTGAATTTATTTGAAATGGATTGAATGTTTATTTGTTAAACTTATAAATTCGGCACTCCACAGGTTTCAACGATGCCAAATTTTTAATGGTCGGCTGTACTATATTATAAGCCTTTACACGGAAAAATAAACTTTTGAAGATCATAAAAACGATGGAAAAACTAGTTCTAATACGTGAGAGTGGAACAGACTAAATATGTTAATTACATGATTTTATATATATATATATATATATATATATATATATATATGTGTGTGTGTGTGTGTGTGTGTGTGTAATGAACGAAATATTAAAAAAATGATTTAAAAATATGATTCATTCATTTTAAAACAAAAAAAATAACTCTGCAGAAGTATTTTTTATAAATAAAGTACATCATGTTTTTAGTACCTAATTTTAATTAAAAAAATTAAATGCGTGACAAAAAGAGCTACTAAAGTACAATTTATTGCTGATCGCTATTTTTTAAATAATTCTCACAAATCAATTATAAAATACGAAGATGAAATAATAAAGAAGAATACATATAAAGTTAAATATTAAAAATAAATTTGTAGATGACAACATAAAATAGTGCCGATTAGGAAAACGAAAAATGAACAAACTTTAATAATTAAAACAAGAAACTGAACGTATAAACCTAATTCAAAGATTAGAGTCTTAAAACCTCTATTCGTTTTTGTTACTGTGGCAAATTTAAGCTACACGTTACTTCACATACAAATTCCCGTTTGTATCATATTTCATTAAATACAAAATCGTAATCAACTATCTTATTTTAAATTCTAACTAAATAATTCAGTAACAAATTAATTCTTAATTATTTTTTAAAAAAAATTTAAACGCATGGGAATAATAATAAATTAACAGTTTTGAAAAAATGTGTATTTTAAGTTTTCATTTTTTAGTAGGACAATATATAATTCGTTATTTTATACTAAAATAAGCTGAAATTCTATTAAAATTCTTTAAAAAATCAAAATTACTTTCAGAAAAAAACAAGCTTGATAGAGAAACACTTGAAAGGAATTTATATTTTCAAAATATTTTTTTGCAGAACAAAATACCTATTGCAATCAAAAATTTACATATAGAATATTAAAAAACAAATCAGCTAGCTATAAAAAAGTATAATCATCTTTTCTCTTAAATGAATTTATTCAAATTAATAAATATATCAATATAATGAATTAAATGAAATATGTATTGACAAGACTTGTAAAAATAAAATAAAAAATACATTACATTTTTCTCTTCAGATTTCTTAACTAAGGGAAGTTTTCTTATATAAAATAAGTGTTGCAATCACAACATAATTACAACACTTGTTTGTGTCACTATATACTCAATACTCTTATACATTATATATACCTATCTATATATACGAGTATATATATATATATAATAATATATCCTGACTCACAAGTTCGATAAAATGTATGCACGTTTGTACATGAATCGGTTTGTTTTCATGAGTGACGTTATGCATTAAATTTCTAATATTAAATTACGAATATATTGATCTAGTATTTTATAGAATATTAAAGAGTAAACAATTAAGGATTTATCTTTTGAGGCGGAATGTACGATAAAATACTATCTGATCGATTCTGTAAATTGTAAAACATTTTAAATCTTAGTGAAGTAAATTAACTTTTTTGTTCAATAATAATGCACTTATTATCATTCACTTGATATATAATATTTTTGGATTATTTTCCGTGAAATAATTTGAAATGATTCATAAAAATTAAAAAATATATAATGACAAATCTTAAAATATATCGTAAAAACAAAAATATATCATAATTTTTTATTACAAAAAGTCATTTGATTCGTGCCATTCATTCTAAATATGATTATCACGTTGCTACTACATTCAACATAAGACAGAAAACAATTAGGCATTCCACAAAAAATCACTATCAAACACACCTAATCATGAAATAATTCATCTAGTCATCACGGTAGAGTTTGAAAATGCAATTCTGGACTTATGAAAAGCAAAAAAGACAATGTATGGAGACAAAAATAGTAAAGAAGTTATAAAGGTTGATGGAAAATAATTAACCGTAGTAAGACCATAACAACCTCAAATGTAAAAATCTGTAAGAGAATCGTATATGTGGATTTTAAAAAAACGGTTTTAAACTAATTTTAGATAATTAGGAAAAAATTACATCCCATATAATTTTCTAGCAGGATAATAACCCTCTATATCAGTATTGCGCAATCTTTTTACACTTGCGACACCCATATTCAGACTGAAATTACATGAACCATTATTTGTTGTTACCATCCTATTTTCTGAACGTTTGGTTTGAGAATTTCTCAAAATTTTCACGACCCCCAACAATTTTTGAGGAGTCGCGACCCACAGGTTGCGTATCACTGCTCTAGATGATGGATTAGTCTTGTTAATCACCTCATCTTAACCCAATCGAATATCTATGAACTCATCTCAAAATATGCTTTTTTGTCTATACCAACCCAATGAAGGCGTTGAATGAATTATAACAAAGAATCAAAGAAAAAATGTTTAAAATGAGCTCAAAGTCTCTAAACTATATTTGAAAATATTATTAACAATATGCTTCAAAGAAATATTCCAATTTTAACTGTCTGCCGTTGTCATACAAAATATTAAATAATCTAAATTACTACCATGTACTGATTCATATATTAGATCATGTAGATCTATGTACTTTTTTTTGGGAATGAATTAAAAAAAATTCTACAAAATTACATTATTTATATTTAAAATATTACATAAAAGAAAAATATATACATAAAATAAAAAAATTGTATTTCTTCTTTTCGGAAGAATATTTTTATGTCTTTTACAGCAATATTTTATCAAACTTGTCACTTGAATTACTGTATACATTATTATCATGTCAATTTATATCAACCCACTGTAGGGTAAAAGCTCATTGAATATTGTAATTCTATGGTACTTGATCGTATTCATCACGTAGACTAGGTGGAATGGTGAGAATTTTTCATCCAGGTTTACTTCCTTAAACAAGTTATCTCCGTCTTAACTAAGAACTCTATTACCTCGATCATAATAAGTAATGTATATATAAATATATAATATATATATATATATATATATATATATATATATATATATATATATATATAGCAGCTTCTCTATTTGGCAATAAAATAAAAATATCATTGCTCACTTAAAATGCGTTTTATTTAAAGAATAAATTGTGCCCTCCTGATGAGACACCATTTATATATATATATATATATATGTGTGTGTGTGTGTGTGTGTGTGTATGTGTACATATGTCTTTGATAGTGTGCATAAATTAAAAACCACAAAATTGAACTTTTTACTGAATTATTCAAAAAGTAAAAAGATTAATTTGTAATTTTTAAATTGTTCTTAAATTTATAAAGTACCAAGAATCGTTTAATTAATGAAAAATATTTTATTTGAAAAGAAATTTTATACCAGTTAATAAAAATGATCATATAATAAACGGTTTATATTAATTTCAACTCTTTTTCATTGGCCATTTAAAAACATAAAGTAAAATTATTGAACGTTTGCCAATCCCGCAACTTAAGGGCATGGCATTTATCCACGAGCGTCAGAAAGGAAATAGTATGTGATTAATATTAAATCTACATTTCGTATGCATGGTATATTAAATCTGTGCATAAATGTTTAATTAAATTAACATTACTTAATTAAATTAGAGTTGATTCGAATAACAATTCTCACTTTATTCTCGACATAAATGTATATTTGTATAAATTTTAATAATGATTTAACACATTTGGCTTTTTTCAAACTAAAATAAAATTTTTAATGAAATTCGCAATAATGCTTTGTTTATTAGTTTTAAAATATTTTAAATATAAAAATACTATCACACAAACTTTAACCTACTCGTTTAACACAAACAATATATAAGATTCATAATATTTCAATAAAAATATCATGAATTGATTTAATTTAAAAACATTATTATTTGCACAGAGATACTTAAATTTTCCAAATATTTTATAAATTTAAAATTTTTTAAATGAATTTAAATTGATATCTCTAAATTTTATCTACAATAAATTTAACATAATATTTCTCTAAAATTCTCCATTTTTCATTAAAATTCTAACATATGTATTATTTTTAACAATCCATTAAAATTTTAAAATTTAATAACCAAATTCAAAGACTTTTTTATAAAAAATAAAATTATATTTAATATAATATAATTAATTGAGTGTAAATATAATTACAAAAAAAATAATTTAAGTAAATAATTTTATAACGTGATTATATTATTAAAAATATCTTAAATTTTTGTATATTTTTTTCTAAATTAACAAGTTAAATGAGTGTAGATACATTTATATGATCAATATGTTTTCAAAATAATTAATTATAATTCCATATTGTCTTCTGTATCATTTTATTTGGATATCCATTAATATAAGTATAAATATTGAAATTAATTTCATCATATTGTTTAAAACAATGTTTATGTCATACTTGAGAAATATGTTATTATAATTTCATTAAAATTTTAACATTATATAATAATGATCAAATGAAAAATAAAACAATAATTTGAATGTTTTCAATTACGATGTATATATATATATATATATATATATATATATATATATATATATATATATATATATATATATATATATACATAGTATAATATAAACATTTCAAATCCAATACTATATTCAAATAATGAATTGTCTTCTTAATTGAATATAATAAGTCTTTCTAATAATCGTAATCGGTTCGTCATTTTCAAAGATATATAAAATTCAATGTTTATTTTTTGTGTCGAATGTAAATAGGCGGTTTCGTGAAAAACTCGCTTCTAAAAATGTTGACTTTGTAAAGTTAATTTTATTAACGCTGCCACTACGTACACATAGCGGTATACTTTTTTCGCGAACTCATCTGTCTTGAGAGCTGTTGAAGTATTTAATATAGTTTTTATCTAAGCCAAAACGATACAATGCTTTTTTAGCTAATGATCTAGTTGTTTTTTTAATATGAAATATATTTTCTAAGATCTTTTATATTTTATAATTTATTCACAATTTTTTGTCATTTTATTTACGTGCTAGTTTATGCCAACTTTTTTAGTGCAAAATATTATTTACTGATTTGAAATTTAATCCACTATAACTAATATAAAATTTAAATTGATTAATTAAAATAAACGTTTTTAATTCAATTTTTCTTAGTGATATAGTCAAAAATTATTCTATGTGTATTAAATTTTATTGTAATTAAACTTTTATTTAGATTTCCGTTCGTCTATAATTCAATCATGAATATATTTTTAATTATATTTAATTCATGGGCCATTTAAATTTCATATCGATACTATATATAAAGATTTTTGTAAAAAAATATTTTTTCCACCGAAATTTGTAGCGCCATTTAATATCTAAAGGATGGTATTTATGCACACTTATATCCTTTATAAACTGTTAAAATTTGGTCAAAATATGATAAATACTTTCAGAAATGTGCTGCTTAAAATAATAGTACTCTCTGTTACATTGTCACGGGAACACAATGGAATAACACGTAAATATTAAATTTTCTTTCAAACTTAAAAAAAACATTCATAGAAACACAAGTTTACAGTGAATAGTATTTGTTATCCACACAAATTTATATATGGTATGACAGTTTTAAAGATGGCAGAAAAAAATATCAATGACGACTCAAGATCAGGCTATCCTAAAACCACGATCATGGACGTACTTATTGAAAAAGTGCGTGAAACTGTAGCTTTTAATTCAAATGTGGTATGTAGAATGCATTCTGAGGGGTTCAGCATATCCGAAGATACAATTTATAGTATATTAATAAACAAAATAAAGGTTTGCACTTAATTTATACCCCATACACTAATAATGGAACTAACTAATGGAAGACTAAGAGAAATCTTGCATTAACCACTACAAACATATAATTGAAGCAGCTAATTGGGAATAAGACTTGCTGCTTTAAGAACTATCCGAAAATCAAGCACCAGAGTACATCATGAAAATTACTACATGAAATTACAGAATTCGTGAGAGAAGACAATGTTCATCAAAAGACATCATTCATCGCAATATATTTCCAGGAAATGAAACTGTCACTAACGAGTGCTGTTTGAGTATAATAAAACGTTTTTGACAGAGGATAATAAGAATTAGGCCATAATATCGAGAGCTGGAAAATTATCACTTGTTGCACAACAATATACTATACTACAGGGCTGTTATTGTATGCGAATTTTTAACCAAAAAACAGACATGCATCATCTAACATTCCATCATATTTGCCAGATTTATCTCTGTGTAACTATTATCACAAAAATAAAAGTGGTAATGAAAGGAACGTTAAATGATAACGTTTAATTCATATAGCCCGCTGTAACAAGGATAATGGAAGTCATTTAGAATTTTGTTCCGACATATTTTATACAATTTTTTACATACAATATATAGGAATTTTATATTAAAAAATAAGAAGTCGTATATAGTATTGAAAGTAGTTAAAATTTCATATAAATTTGAGAATATTGTTAAACAAAGTTTTAGTTATATTTTTTCTATTGTAGAAATATTTTATTAGAACATAAAATATTTATTTACTGTTTAGTTTATTTCTTACAAATTTATGCATCAACAAAGCGATACTATTATCTACATAGCATGAATTAGTAATAAATTCAACAAAATCCTGATTTTGTGAGTACTGATTTATTTATAAATAATATAATAACACTAAAGAATATTATATATTTCTGTATATAACAATACACATAAAAGAAGACTCAAAATATTTAAAAATTAAAAATCAATTTTCTAAAAATATAACAATATCTCGATTTATTTAGTCAGTATTAATATATTACGTATATATATATATATATATATATATATATATATATATATATATATATATATATATATATATACATACTCCAATAATATCACAACCATCGAAACCAGTAGCAGTGATATATTATTTAAGAGTAATTGAAAAATCTATAATGAAAAATAAATACTAATATATATACAAGAAAGAAAATGTTTGACTGAAAATGTATTAAAATTTTCCCATCCCTCTTTTTCCAACTGTTATTTATATAAAATTAGTAATATATTTCAATAATAAATATTAATTTTTATGTTATTATTTTAAACTTAAAATGTGTTTTTTCCGAAAAATAGTAATGTTATTTTTATTAAACATAATTTCCTTCATTAGAAATTACTATTTGTCAAATTTTAATAAGTTAAATTATTCCATCAGAATATAAAATCTTATATATATATATATATATATATATATATATATATATATATATATATATAAGCATATACAGAGGTTTTTTTTAAAAGTGATAGAAATTTAAATTGATTTTTATATATTATGTATATATATATATATATATATATATATATATATATATATGTGTGTGTGTGTGTGTGTGTGTGTGGTTTTTGTATGTAATGGTACCATTTTGTTTTGCTGTCATTGCTCTTAATGGCATCTGTTATCATTTGTGTTTCGACTGTTCTAGAATACAGACACTGATAATTCATTATGGCTAGTTTTGACACTTCAGCAACGTGTTTTGGTTATTAAAACATTTTATGGAAATGGATCGTCAATTGTGAATATGTAAATAAAATTACATGATTCTTTTGGTATACATCATGTACCTTCAAAGAAACAGATACGATGTGTCATGAAAAATTTCGAGACACTGTATACACTACAATATATACCGAAGACTAACAGAAATCGTATAACACGTACCCAACAAAATATTGATGCTTTAAAAGAAAGTGTTAATGAAAGTCCAGATATCTCTATTAGACATTGTACTCAAGATATTGGTGTTTCTTCAACCACTGTATGGGAAATTGCAAGGGAAGATTTACATTTTTTTATACAAAAACTTCAAGAAAATGATTGTGCAAGTCGTTGTGAATAGAATGTAAAGGTACTACAATTCCATAACGACAATTCAGAATTTTATGAAAATTTCATCATGAGCAACAAAACTTAATTCAAAATGAATGAGTACATAAACAAATACAACAGTCGGGAATCGTTATTGGGGATCGAAGAATCCAAAATTAATTCATGAACGACCTCTAAACTCAGAGTAACAATGTGGTGCGTCATTTGGGTTGGTAGTGTCATTAATCCATTTTTCTTTGAAGATGCTAGAGAAAATACCACGACTCTTACTGGAGAAGGATATCGTGCGATCCTGCAAGTTTTTTTTGTCAGAAATTGGACTGTATGGTCTACAGTACATATGATTCCAACAAGATAGTGCCTTATGTCATATAGCTCGTGTAACAATAGTAATTCTAAAGGACGAATTTTCCAGACGAATAAGGTCCAAATCAGATTATTTCGATTAGCCCCCTCGTTTTCCTGATTTAGAAACGCTAAACTTTTTTCTTTGAAGCTACCTAAAGAAAAAAGTCTACACTAACAATCTGAGAATAATTCACAAACTGAAGGAAAACTCTTGTCACGAAATCGAGAAAATAACTCCGGAAATACACTCAACTATATTGGTAAATATTATTGAAAGAGCCCGAATTTGTACCGCGGCGAAATGCGGCTATTTATCCGATATCATATTCCATACCTAATTGTCAGTTCTTAAATAAATAATTCCTATAGAAAAAATTACTTTCACTTATTTTGTTCAAAAGTTATTCAAAACAAAACGGTACCCTTATATAAAAAACATTCTGTATATATACGAGGCTCGTTTGATAAGTATGGTAAATTTATTTATTGTTTAATTTACTTAAATTTTTGAATTTAGTTTTCTTATTTTTTTAACATGCTTATTGAATTATATACGTATATATATATATATATATATATATATATATATATATATATATATATATCATAATATATATATATATATATATATATATATATACATATATATATATATATATATATATATATATATATATATATATATATATATATATATATATATATATATATATATATATATATATATATATATATATATATATATATATATCATCATCATCATATATATATACATCAGTATATATACATATATATATATGAATATATATATATATATATATATATATATATATATATATATATATATATATATATATATATATATATATATATATATATATATATATATATATATATATATATATATATCTTTATTGACACAATTTTATTACTTCCCATATAAATTCATTATTATATACAATTGCAAAAACGATACGATTTTCCTCTAAAAGTAATAAAAATAATTTTATATATTACTGTACTCTTTATTATGAAAAATATTTTTTTCTATTATATATAACAACAAAAACTACAATACAAAAAAAACAAATATTCTAAAGATTCGTATAAAAAAAATGAAAAATTGAAAACATTCTATAAAAAAATATTATTTTTGTCCAATCAACCGTACATTCATCAAAAATCTGTAAACTTTGCACACTATTAATATATATATATATATATATATATATATATATATATATATGTGAGCGTATGTGGAATATATATGTGTTTTACTCGTACTATTAGATATGTACACTGTATTCTGAAAGATAAAGGGAAACTGTACGTGCCAAGACTATCGCATACTATCATCAGTGGAGACGTCAAAAACCTTCCAATTGAATAAGACACGGTACATACAAGAAGACCAACCGCGGCACTAGAAGAATCGAGGCATGAGATTGAAATAGTATGTATTTCTACACTGCCTCTAAAATCCTTTATGTGCTGTGTTCGCTCTGTTACACACCGTCGTCAACAATGTTCAAATGCTTGTAACGAATTTCGAACATTTGTGACTGTCAACTAATTGTTACATAAATATGTTTGATAATTAATTATTTCCGTGTGGAATCTTTACAAAAATATTTAAACCCTTCGACCCTACTGTACATTAACATATGAACGTTTCTTCGAGAAAGATATAGAAATATCTTTGTAGACATAAATATACTGTTTTCCATTTTTTTTATTGTTCTTTAATTTATGTGAAATTTTGAAAATTAAATTATTAAATATTTTAATAATTTATAATTTTTTCAGCACGCCTCCAGTACAATTGTGTTGAAATTTTTTTTATTTAATTATTTATTTATTATCTAATCATTAATACAGTTAATCAACGAAATAGATTAAATTTATTAAAATTTTCTCGTTGTTTTTAATTCATCGAAACGCTATTGTATTAGAACTAATTTTTAATTATTAAAATAAAAAAGAAAAAATATAACGTTATCTATTAAATTAATGTTTAAGCTTTAATAATAATCTAGAACATTAACTTCTTATCTGAGCTAGACGTGTTTAATTGCAAAAAATCTAATTTACTTAATAACGATCATTATAATTTTAAATTACCAGTACGTAATAATATTAAATGTAACAAAAAAACTATATTCTATACAAAAAAACTTCAAACACATGAACATTGTCATTATCTATAAAAATATAATTTCGTGATTTCTTCACCACTATATATGTTGTACAATTTTTACACTTTTTTATTTTTATATGCATATCAACCAACTGCTCATGAATAAATAATTTGATATGGAATAGTGACATTACGTATACAGTTTATATTGCAATATTATATGTTCAATACATATAACTTCAAATTAATGAAACGGAATTATAAAAAATAAATCATAGCTTTTTAGCACGCAAATGTATATATATATATATATATATATATATATATATATATATATATATATATATATATATATATATATGTATATATAATATAATATAATAAAAGTAATATAACTTATTATTTATACATCTACGATTCATTCGTGCAAAATTAGTTTTAACTTTTTGTGTAAGAATTGTAATTTAAAAAGATATTTTTATTAAGCATATATATATATATATATATATATATATATATATATATATATATATATATATGTATATACAAGGGTCTTTTGATAAGTATGGTAAAAAAGTAAGAAAAACTAAATTGAAAAAGTTAATTAAATTAAACTATAAATAAATTTACCAGACTTATCATACGACCCTCCTATATATATATATATATATATATATATATATATATATATATATACAAATTATGTTTTTCGTCGCCGAAATTATAATAAAAGAATATATATATCTTTCTTATCAATTTATTCATATGAACATAAGTATTACAATTATGAGTATTGTTAACTTAACAGTGTTCATCGCAATTAAGTCGCAGAATAATTAATAAAATACAATCGACTTATGTTATGAGCACATTTGCTTATATATTAAATGATTACCGACACAGGATGTTAATGTGGGTGCTGGTTTCCGTTGTTATTCGACTTTCAAATGACTGGCGACAATATAGCTTAGCTGGTATAAGTCACATCCGCTCTGTGGTTACATTGTATGGATGAGATAAGGGTGAGTCAGGGTGAGATTATTAACTTATATATATATATATATATATATATATATATATAAATTCTTATTAAAAATATTCGTTTAAATTACAATTCTTTTATAAAACGTTAAACAAATTTTACAAAAATTAATCCTAGATTTATTAAATAATAAACGATATTACTTTGTTAATTACAGTTTAGAAATAATAATATATTTATTTAAAAATATTGTCAATCATACTTTATTAGAGTTTATAGAGCAATAAATTAGTTTTTTAAAAATTAAATATCTTTTAGTGTAATTAAAAATGGTCACAATGATTGAAATAATTACAAGTGGTTATTACAAGCTTAATAATCACTTGTTAAAAGATATTGGGCTACAACAAAAGTTCGTAGCGTTTTTTAAGTTTACTTTAACAGAGTTTGTTACACAGTTTTGATTTCTTTTAATTTATTACATATGCGCTATCTTGTTGTATCTCCTTTCGCAATATTTCAGGTAGCTTCATTATTCCCTTCTCCCAGAACTTGGTATCCTTTTCTGCTATAAAGTGCTCGAGGTGATTTTTGTAGTCTTCCAATGAAATGAAGTTCTTTCCATTAAGAGAATTCTGTAACGACCGGAATAAGTGGTAGTCTAAGAGCACTAAGTCAGGGGAATACAGTGGATGAGGTAGGACATCCCGCTTAAGTTGCATTAATTTTTGCTATGTCTGTAAAGATACATGCGGTCTTGCGTTGTTCTGGTGGAAGACAACGCCCTTTTGATTTTCCAGTTCCGGACGCGTCCGTGGAAGCAGTTCGTAGTAAAGAACATCCTTTCAATCTCACCAAATGCACAGCATTACCTTTTTTGATATAAATTGGCTTTTCGAATGGTTAAAATTTGTTCATTTCGTTTTATTCAGGATGTTTTTCGAACCACATTGTTGTACACGATCCATTTTTCATCAGCCGTAATAATCCGTTTTAAAAATGGATCACTTTCATTGCATTTCAAAATCGTATTGTTAATATAAATACAGTTCATGGAATGTCGTTCTGTTAGATTATGTGGAGCCCAAATGTCATAGCGATTCACATAACCTAATACATCCAAATGCCTCACAACACTCATTTGAGATACCTAGAGTACCTCTGCGATATCATACGTCGTGTGATGTAGATTATTTTCAATTAAAGTTGCGATTTGGTTATTATCGAAAACCTTAGATCTACCGGAGCGTTCTCTGTCCTTTAGATTAAAATTTCCACTTCTAAAGCAGACGAACCACTTGCGAACAGTACTTTCCGCTACAGCGTCATCTCCATAAACTGTACATATCTTTTTTACCGTTTGGGCAGCATTCTTCCCTTTCCGTAAATAAAATAACATGACAATGCGTAAGTCCAAGTTTTTACGTCCATTTTTAAGTTTAAAATTGATATATCAAATATCAATAAATCACTAAAAGATATGCACCAAAAAATGTGTACAAATGTCACCTGTCAAAATTATAAATAGACAAACATGTCAGATAAATAAGGTAAGCGAGAAATTACCTTCACTTCCATCTACTAAAAAACACTATGAATTTTTGATTCAGCCTAATACATGTATTTATTCAAACACAATGCCTAAATACTGTAATAGAAAATATCCTCTTAGAATTACAACACGATTTAAAACATCATTTCTTCACTAACTGTCTATTAAAAAACGCCAAAAACCTAATTTCCTAGCATTCATTACCTCTAACAACTACAAAAATAATATATGAAAAAAGGCGTACTGCAACATCTAGTTAAAGCAATAAGAAGCTTATATAGGGAAATAGAAGATCATATTCTTAGCGTGAAGAATGAGAAAAAACGAAAATAGGGAACCAACAAAAGTATCCATTATCGTCTTCACTTTTAGTAGGATATTGTTGATATTATCTATTACAAATTACTGACACACAACTTGACAACAATAACATACTTCTACTATCAGCAGTTTAAGATATTAAATGTTGTACTAAAATAGTAAGTCTAGTTTTATCAATGGAAAATATGTCGTATTTCGCTACAATAATACAAGGTAATATTCATCAAAGAACATATAAAACGAGGACTAAAACAAGTTTCAATATATTTATATAATTCCCAAACTAAGACAAGTTTCGATATATTTTTTTTCAAATCTTGTTTTATTCAATTACCATTTATTTCCAAATTTGCAGAATCATCTAATGCAGAAGAGTTAAAAACAGACAAAGAAATTAAAACTATTTTCTCTGTTTTACTTTCCAGCAAATACAGACAAATTTATATATTAGGTTGGCAAATATCTCCCTTCCGCCTTCTGGTCTTTTGAATTTCGCAGCTATGTACAAAAAAAAAACGGAAGGGAGATACTTGCCAACCTAATATAATGAATTAAAATTTTCATGTATTATTAGTAGAAAGTAATCAATAAAAAGTAAAAATATATTGTTGACTCAATAATATTGAATTTTTTATAATTTCCCCATTTTATAAACTTAAATTCCATCATTATTAATGCAATGACCTGATATATATATATATATATATATATATATATATATATATATATATATATATTAGGTTGGCAAGTATCTCCCTTTTTTTTTTTTTTTTTTTTTTTTTTTTTTACATAGCCACGAAATTCAAAAGACCAGAAGGCGGAAGGGGATATTTGCCAACCTAATATATATATATATATATATATATATATATATATATATATATATATATATATATATACATATATTATATATATATATATATATATATATATATATATATATATATATACACACATGAGAGTCGTTTGATAAGTATGGTAAAAAAGTAAGAAAACTAAATTGAAAAATTTAATTAAATTAAATAATTAATAAAATTAAACAATAAATAAATTTACCAAATCAAATAAATAAATCAAATAAATTTATACTTATCAAACAACCGTCGTATATATATATATATATATATATATATATATATATATATATATATATATATATATATATATATATATATATAAACGTATTAAAAATTAGGTAGCATAAACTGATTATTCTAAACTCAAATAATCAGCTAATGATGAAAATGTGCATAAAATGAAATTTATAAAATTGATTAAATATTAAAAATTAATAAAGTATTCACAAATTAATAATTACAAAATTTCTTCAATTTAAAAATATAATATACGTTGATATTTATTCAAAATTGTTATATACATTTAAACATTAAATTAATTGCAACTAAATTAGTATTTATAATTAGAATATTGATACTGATTTTAATTATTTTTATTAATTCGTGAATAATTACATTTAAGTAAAAAATTATGTTCGAACATGATAAAAAGCAATATTTTTTTATTTCAAACTTGTTTTTCATCAATATAATATTTTGTTATTTATACACGTAATTATGCACGCGCACAGAATATTTTAAAAAATAAATTAAAAAACTACTACATTCGACAACTATATCGTTATTTTGATATCGAAAAAGAGACAGTATAATTTTGTTCATATTGAAAATATTTGGTTGTGCTTTAACATTTTATCTGTAGAGATCAATTTCAATAACAATTAATAAACCAAATATTTAACCATCCTCATTAAACATAGGAGTATTCTTGTCTTATTGAAATTATCTATTGTAAACGTACCACTACTTTCAATTCATTGTACTTCTAATAACCACAATATGAATCTAGTCCTAACGTTTCCAGGAAATCTACGATTTTCTCTTGATAAATTCTAGGAAAGGTATTTAATTACTTCTGGGAAAAGCATAATATAAATTTGATGAAAATCTAATATTCTACATGTAATGAATTAGTAACATTTTTTAGAACGTATAGTTTTATTTTTATAACAAATAATAACTTATTTTCATATATCTGGAAAAATTTAAATGTTGAAAAACCTTTCACCTTTATTTATAAAGATGACAGCAAATTTATATATTTTAATATGTTTGCAGAATGAATAAATCATATCATTTTTACATAATTTCAAATTGTTTGATTAATTAAGTTTATTTCATAATAAGAAGAAAGTTGAGAACGAAGTTTGTGAGTAGTAATTTCTTTTTTTTACTTGAAGCAATAACCGTCCATAACTAATTTTATTTAATATTTTTTTCTGTTAACTCACGCTTGAAAATCTATGCTATTTTTATTTATGTAACAATATATTTCACGTCAATAGTGCCTCTGGATATTTTGAACAATTTTAATATTTAACGTTAATTTTTCACTATTCATGGTAATAAATTATTAAATGATGTTTCAAACGAAATATGATTATAATTTTTATATTTCTGAAAACTTTAGAATTACATTTATGAAAAAAGTTATCCAAAATAATATTTATATTATTTTACATTTTAAATAACAAATCTAACTTATAATTTTTGAATTACAGATGGAACTAAGGCTTTAGATGATCTTTAATTGTGCATTTGTTTTTAGGTTCATTTTTGCTTTTTTAATTTGTTCACAGTCGTAATGAAATTCTGAAATATTTTTGCATATTAAAACAACAAAATAAAAAAAAGATACAAAATAAGCATTTAATTTTTTTTTTTTACTTTTATCTCATCCTCTATTTCTACTGTCTGTGTTTGATGCAGCGCTCTGATGATGATAGCTTGGTATCGAAATCAAATTATGTACATCAAATTATGAATAAATAAATTCAACAATAAATAATTATTAGACACTTTACAATATCTTCTCGTATTGGGTAATAATTCATTTGTATGAAGGTGAATTTGCCATAATTCCAAAATAAATACCGCAATCTTTTTTTCAAATAACGTGCTAACAAATATGAAAATTTATTTTTGAAAGATATATTCAAATTAGATTTTTGACAGAGATAGTAAATATAAAACCTATTTTTCCATTAATTAATTATGAACCTAACTATATATAATTTTATAAAAATGTTAAATTATTTTTTACTGATAGCATGTAAAATTATTGAAGTTAAAATTAATTGACACCATTGTGGTGTTGGGGTTAAAATTCATTTGTGTTATATAATTTTTTTAAATTTTTACCTTTCAAATGTCACTTCATCTCTTAACAGACGATTTAAGTTCAATAACTTTTCAGAAAACATACCTGAAAAAAATAATAATATTATATTATGAATAGATATATATATATATATATATATATATATATATATATATATATATATATATATATATATATATATATATAAGAAATATATATACGGGTCGTTTGATAAGTATGGAAAAAAAGTAAGAAAAACTAATTTGAAAAATTTAATTAAATTAATTAATTAATTGAATTCAAAAATAAATAAATTTACCATATTTTTCAAACGACCCTCGTATATATATATATATATATATATATATATATATATGAAGATAAAATTAAAACAAATATATTTTATTTATGTTAGGTTTTTACATAATGCGATTTTTGACATATTTTTACTGCAGTCATATTTGTTTACCTTGAAATTCAAATATAATAAAAAAAAAACAATAAATTTGATATTTAATTGTGTTTTATATCTAAATAAAATATCCAAAATAACAAACAATTAATATAAAACATAAATTAAAACTATAAAAAATATAAAGTATAAAAAATATTTTATTTTTTTACTTTCTAGCGAAATATATTTTTTTAAAGAAAAGATTAAATAGAGTTCATATATAGTTACCTCAGAAAAAAACATTTTATTAAATTCATATTGAATTTGATAACCATTGTATATATAGAGAACCAAAACTAATAATATATTAAATTATAAAACAATTCAGTTACTATCCTGTAATTAAAATTTTTACCTACATAAAAAAGTAAGTATCTAGGATTATATATTGAAAGATTTTATTAATTATTTCAAAAAATTAACGAGATATCCAATATCTGTCTTTTATTATATTATTCATAGAAGTGATTTATTAAATAAAACACGACAAACAGTGAAAAAGAGAAATTGTATTATAAAAAAATACACGTGATAATTGAAAAACGCATAACAACAAAAAATGTGATATTTGCAGTGTATTTTTTTAAAAATAATTAAAATTATAAAAATTAATAAAATTTTAAGAACAAATGTTATAAATATCTTTCAATATTCAACTGCGAATTGATTTATAAAATAATTTGGTTAAATGAGCAAAAAATATTTTTTATTTTACAGAGAAGACACTAGATAAATAAATATAGATGAACTTCATAGAAAACACAATAATAATTAATGATTTCAACTAGAACCTAATATATATTTCAGACAACTTATTTTATAGTTTTTTCTTAAATTTATTATATCTATTAATTATGTATGTATATATAAATATATATATATATATATATATATATATATATATATATATATATATATATATATATATATATATATATATATATATATATATATATATATATATATATATATATATATATATATATATATATATATATATATATATATATATATACACTGACGGGCATAAATATTGGCCGTAAGGGTAACATAAGCAATTTATTGATATAATTGAACAAAGTCGTTAAATTAAAAAAAAATCTTATTTAATTAATAATAAATATAATATTCATTACAAAGAAATACAAAAATACTAATTAATTCTATTATATAGTAGAAATTGTTAAAATAAATACAGTAGGTTATATTTTTTCTGAGCAAAAGTATTCACCACTTTTAATATTATGCAGAAGAAATATTAACATTTTTTTTAAAAAAAGAGTTTAATATCTTGTTTGTTTCCCTTTTCTTTATACTACTTCATTTAAACGATTTGGCAATGAATAAATTAATTTTTTTGTTGCTTCCGATGTTATATTTGCCCACTCATTTTGAAGGTTTTAAGTTGTTTCTTGGAGGTAATATGGTGCTGTTGAATTTTTATCTCTAATAAATTCCAAAAATATTCTATGGTATTTAGATTGGGAGATTATAGTAGTATTTTCAGTGTATGGGGAGTATTGTAAATAGGTCAAAGCTTCACTATATGAACAGTATGCTTTGGGTTGTTATCACGTTAGAAGTGATATTCATTATTCAAACACAATTTTCTAGCATTTTTTTTCAAATTTTGTTTTAAAATATTCAAATATTAGAACTTATTAATGGTTTTGTCGATAAAAACTAGATTGACAACTCCAGAAGCGGACATGCAACCCCACCACCACCATGTTTAACAATTTCTTGGTGTATATGATTCTCTTGTAGTTCTGTATTTTTCTTTCTCCGTACCAAAATTTGGGCATCAGAACGATAAATACAGAATTTATTTTCAACTTTGGTCCAAAATTCCTCATTACATTTATTTTTATAATTATTTACAAATAGAAACCTTTTGGTTTGGTTCACTTTACATATAGCTGATTTTTTCTTGCAGACGCGGTCGTTGTAACCAGCCTTTTTAAGAATTCTCCGTACTGTACAAGGATGTAGTTTTTTTCCAATATATTTTTCTAACTATCCTGCGACACAGACGAGCTTGTTTTAGGCTCTTTCTTAATAATAATAATTATATTAGGTTGTTCATATACTGTAAGTATGAATGGCCGACCAGTTCTTTGGCAATTTTCTAAGTTTCCGGTATCATTAAAGCGTTTTATTATATCACGGACAATAGTAGACTCTTGGATACTATTTCCAAAATCTCTTTATATGATTTTTTTGGTGCGAATTTATAGTTATTTCTCTTTTAGATATACAAGATTCTTTTTGTTTACTTCCCATTTTTGAAATATCTTCGTAAAACTCACTAAATGATGAAAACTGTCAACGTAAACTGAGTGGGAAATCCTTGGAAAATACAAATATTTAGTTATACTGTAATGCTGTTACATTTATTTAACAAAAACTTTGATATTGTATGACATTATCAATAAGTGGTAAATACTTTTGCTCAGCAAACATGTAACCTACTATACTTATTTTAACAATTTCTACTTTATAATGGGATTAATTATTGTTTTTTATATTTTTTTCTAACGAATATTATATTTACTATCAATTAAATATATTTTTTAAAAATTTAATGACTTTATTTAATTATATTAATAATTTGCTTATACTACCCATAAGGTAAATACTTATGCACGTCAGTGTATGTATTAAAGAAAGAAAGAGAAATTTATATAATATAAATGTGTGTGCTTCCATATTAATAAAATATGTTTTGAAACTAAATAAATTTCAATGTACAATTTTTAATAAACTAACGTATAAAATTTTAAGTAAATTTTAATACAACATAATAATTATATTTAAGTCTAGTTTTCTAGTAAATTGAAAACATGTCATTATTTTCATAATCGAAAAAATAATGGTTGTTATATTTTAATATAAAATTGTATTTTATTTAATATGAGTAAAGTTTCTTCATATTTTAAGACATTACCTTGTACATGTTATTTTCTTATAAGAATATTATACAACCCACATTGTTTTTCCAACATAACACACATTTGTTACAACTTTTACACTAATGATATTCAGAAAATTAAAAGAAACAGGAAATGATTTCAATTAGTTGTATAATTTAAGTAGCTTTCGTATTTCAAATGAAACATTTTAACGTAGCTGACATGACATTTACATGCCTGTAATGTTAACTTGCATGCTGAGACAAGACGTAATATGAACGAGTCTGAAACATGTTCTTGTTCGCTATTCAGACAGTCAAATAAGTATCAAAAATATTATGATCTAATACAACTTTTAGTACATTATAGCAATCATTTTTCATTCAAGCAAACAGACTTGTTTTCCTATACACACAAATGACATTATATATATATATATATATATATATATATATATATATATATATATATATATTCATATATGCATTCATGTAACCATATTGTTTAATTGAAAATTTTATACTTAATTTGAAAGCTATTAAATTGGATCGATTTGAACAATTTAAGAATAGGAAATTGATATGAGGCATAAATCATTTTACACGCGTTACATACTGATCACCTACAATAGATATTAAATTACTTGTGGCTTTAAACTATTCATATAAATCAGTACCCTTATCATTATCCAATTCTATTTCTCTAGATCTTACAACGTCCTTCACGCTTTCAACAGTTACCCGATCTGTTAATTCGTGAACAATGGATATCAACTATAGATAATTTAATTTATATGGTAACGACAGATGCGTATTAATTAAATTTAACACTTTCCTTTGCTACTGATTTATACAATTAAACTCGAATATTAATTTTGTTATTTTAATTTTCACAGTTGCATTTTAACTTGTAAAATTATATAGATCATTTTTTTATTATTGACAGTATATTTTACAAAAATTAATAAGATTTATATTTACATATCAACCAAACATTATTTAAAATCATTAACATCTGTAGATGTAATATTATAAAAACTTTAAAATGTAAAATGTAAATAAAATACAATACTTTTTAATAAATATATATATATATATATATATATCATCATATCAATGGAAATGAATGCTAACATTCATTGGTATTTGGTCATATTCACCACGCTGACCAGGCGGATTGGTGAAGATTTTTTATAATCCTTCTCGACAGTTATATATATATATGGGAATATATATATATATATATATATATATATATATATATATATATATATATATATATATATATATATATATATATATATATATATATATATATATATATATATATATATATATATATATATATATATATATATATATATATATATATATATATATATATATATATATATATATATATATATATACGCTAATATATAAATACATATATATATATATAAATTGATAAATAAATTTATCAAAAATGAAATCAATTTAAAAATACATATAGTCATTGCTTTATTTAGAAGTCTATAACTTATTTTTCTCGATGATATTTTAACATTCATATGGCGCTTGCACTATTATAAGCATTGTTCAAATTATTTTATGAACTTTACTTAAAATAATGCCTATTTTTTATTTCAAATTTTTTCGTTTATAAAAAAGTATGTTCATTTGAGTCTAACGTATTTCCACATTACTAATCTTTTTTAAATTTCCATGTCAAAAAATTCTCACAAATAATATATTCGGAATTATTGATATTCTATTTAACCTAAACACTAAAAGAATATCACTTCAAATTTAATTAAACTCTTTTATATGAGACTTAAACATTTTTCAATTGATTTTGTAAATTTTTTTTGATGAAATTATACATTTGTACAAAAATTTTTAAACAAATGATTAATGATTTTTTAAAAAATACCTTTACATTTATTTCTTAAAAATGTTAATTCACGTATAAAAATTAAATAAAGGATGTATTGAAAGAAAATTATATTATAATCATGTAATTATGCATACCAAAAATCAAATGTTGTGCATGTGTAATTATATTTTTAAGTGTAATTTATTTTAAAGAAAAACTGGTTTTAAAAAACACATTAACAATACAATATATATATATATATATATATATATATATATATATATATATATATATATAAGCACATATTCGTTTGTAGGGATAAATTAAAAGGCATTAGTAGTACGCATCTACTATCAACAATATTTTAATGACATCATTATTTCTAACACAATTTGCATGAGAAAATTAAAAATAATAAAATACCTCAACAATACAAAAATATCATTAAAATGCAATTAGTTCTTTTGTAAAAAAAGCAATTCGTCAGAAACACAATTTATATTTTATTAAGATAATTTTTAATTATATATTTCATTTTATAATTATTAAATGTGAACAAAATACAATAATATATTTATATAGAGTATACCACATAAGAGTAAAGGGTTTAGACACATTTACTTAATTATAATCATTTACTATTTTTTGCTTTCTTTAGTTTCATTTGGGTCAGCTACATTTTCTTAACTAGTTATTTATTGTTGAATCCCTTCTTGTAGTAGTGATCACTTATTGTGTATCACTTCGCGTTTTTTGTAGATTAGTTTCAATGCTAATAATTTATAATATCTTTATTAAAATAATTATCTACTTCAGTGATTCCAAAACTTTTTTTGTCACGGTTCACTTTTAATAATTTGGCGGCATACTAACAATAAGATGAATTTAAAAGAATTTTACTTGGTTAAGTGTTTGATGTACTTATAATATATTTTGTAAAAATAGCATACGATAATAATTTTCAATGAAATTGCATTACAAAGTAAACAAAATGTTTATTTAAAATGATAATGCTACTCTCATTTCGTGATCCAGATTTAAAAGTTTGATCTTTTTTTGGTTTTTATGTCGGTCAAAGCCGAAAATCCGAATTCGCACAAATTAGATGTGGAAAATGCTAATAACACACAAAACTTTTTGTGATATTGTCGGATAATCGTATCTAACTAAGATTAATCCAGAACGAATTAATTGATTCTTCTGAATGTTTTTAAATTAAATCTCGGTTATTACACACCGAAATTAGTTCTTCTTCTTCTTTCAAAGTATGGGTATTCGCAATGGCGGCGCACTTCAAGAATCTCGCGGCACACTAAAGTGCCACGGCACAGTGGTTGAGAATCACTGATCTACTTAACAACACCTATATGCGATTTTGGAAGACCGTCAAAGCAATGAATCAAAAATAGACAACTGAAGAAGACAGAACAATAATAAGATCATAATGTAAAAAAACAAACACTATTGTAGTTCAAATATTTATAAGTAAGATTATTGTTGCTATTGTATGTCTTACATGAATTTGTACCAGAAAAATTAATATTTCTTTTAAATTAAAATCTTCTTCATATTATAATGCTTTTTTATAGCTGTTGCTTGTGAATAATAAACTAAATTTTTTCACAAAGTTTATAATGAAAATTGTAAGATAAAACTCACATTCAGTTAATGAATAACAACAGTTATTTTGGTTTATATGAAACTGATATTCTGTTATTATAATTCTATACATAAACATATTCACACACAAGTAAACATACATATGTACATATATGTATATAAATATATGTATATAAGTATATATATACAAAGGTCGTTTGATAAGTATGGTAAAAAAGTAAGAAAAACTAAATTGAAAAATTTAATTAAATTAAACAATAAATAAATTTATCATACTTATCAAACGACCCTCGTATATATATGGATAAAAACTTCGTAAATCCATAAATTATATGAATAATGGATTTAATTTGTTATTATTTTATGAAGTTCACAAAATCAAAAGTTATTTAGAAAAGCATATCGTGAAAAGTTTGTCTTGCAAAATATAATAAGAATAACTAAATATCAAAAATAAATACTTTATTCTAAGCAAGAGAGCAAGATGAGATTTATTTGAATAATTTGAGTCTAGTTTCAATTATGTTTATGATAAAATATGTTCAAGTAGCTATTAATAAATAAACGGAATGGTACTCTTTACCACTAACGACAAAAATATCACAACATAAATTAAAAAAAATAATTGCAACGCCATATTTTTTTAAAAAATTATACAGTACTAAACTATTAAAAATGAAATAAGTATCAACGTTGACTTTTTTTAAAAAATAACATAATTTCTTTTAAAAAATAACATTAACGTATAAATCAATCTTATTTACTTTATATATGCATATATATATATATATATATATATATATATATATATATATATATATATATACGTTTACTTATGCGTATATTTGGACGTAATTTGCGTCGCAGGTTATTTAATCGTAAATAAACAAGGCAGGAGCGATACGCTCGAGACAGTGCTCGAGATGTGCACCTGGCCGCACATCTCTCGTGTCTAACGCTCGCGGGTAGCCTGGTCGGCGCCAAGAGGGGTGAGCGGACTTCCGCCGATCAATACTCCGGGCTCCGTGGCCGACTGAGCCACCGCTACCACCACCGACGCCACCACCACCATCGCCATCACCGCCGATACCATAACCACCACCATTGCCGTCGCCGCTGTTGTAGCGGCGACGGCGCTAAAGACCAACAGGTAAATGCACGGACCTGGTGCTTCTTCTTCCGACCCGCGAGTCAGCGAAGCGTGCGACTAGCTTACTTAGGCCGTCTTGCTTACGAAAGCAAAAAAACATCACCGCGTGAAGAAAAACCAGACGGGGATATTTCCCTTCGTCGACGTATGAAATAGTAATGAGAATCAATGATAGGAAATCTATATTTCACATTGATTTTTCACCGCACATTTCCGACGTTCCCTTTAGTTTTTTTTTTATATATTTACTGTCACTAATCATTACTTTTAAGACTTTGTTTAATTTCCATTAATGAAATATTATATAAATTCACTTGCACATAGTCAAATACTTGTATAGACATGTACATAATTGTGTATGTATATATATATATATATATATATATATATATATATATATATATATATATAACTTTGACTAAAGCTATTAAAAACTTATAAATATTTAATGAGTTTTCAAATACTATTCAAGTAACAAGACTTTTTAATCTGTTGTAAATTATTCCAGACTAAATCAATTGCGTACTTTGGGAATGAGTCATTAATTCTCATTTTTTATGTGCATACATGTTTACTAGACGTGTTATTTTATTTTCTGATTATACGCTATTAAAGAGAATGTAGGAACGTTAATAAAGGAAAAAATGTAAGAACACGAATAAAATGTGCTTACTCTGTGGAGATAATATAGTTATTGTTCTTTGTATTAATCTTTTTATTTGAGAATATTATTATAATTTAAAACTATAAATGACGTTAAGAGGTCAAATATTTTAAAGACGATTTATAAAGTGGACTATAAAGAATTTGTAACTATTCTGGATAATCTATTCAAATAAACATTAAAAGGTTCAAAATCTTGAGTTCACCGAAAAACAGGCACACGTGTCCAAAAAAGAAAAATTGCTAAACGAGATGACTAAAACATTCAGAAATAAAATAAAAACATTTTTTTACATGACTAATAAAAAAGCAGTCATTTTGTTGTAATTATCAATAAAGAAAATCATCATATTCAATACGTAAACAATTTTTATAAGCTAGACTGAACGGTTGTAAGAAAAAAAATGTTTTCCAATAAAAATACTATGAAAAGTCAAATTATATGAATGCTGAAACGCGTTTGTTGACTTATAATCATTCGATTTGGTGAAATTAATACTAAAGTAAAGTAATAACTTAATTATCTTATATTTAAAATAAAAATATATATGTAACAAGTTCTGCAACAATAATTATAAACATGCAATTTTTGACTGATTTTATTAAAAAAACCTATTTTTATTATCTGTAACATTTCATTTGCGCATCGAAAAGCTGCTATAGCTATTCTAAAATGCAACATTTCTACGGTAAAATTGAAAGGGATCAGTACTACAATATGATGATGCAAGTTCTCTGTATTTGATTGAAAAATTCATTTATTTTTTGATAAATAATGCATACTTCACATTCTCTTCAGTACTGGACGAAGATCTTCGATCCTCCGTTGCCAAACATTTTATTATGTTGTCAGACATTAAATTTAACCTAAATTATTGTCTATAAAGCATTATACGATTTTTAATTAAGTGACTTTTAAAAAAACATCAATGTAGTAGGGTAGCCGATTTAGTTACCAGATTTACATCTAATTAGGAATTTTTGATATATAGCTAAAAAATTATTATAGAACATTAATCATCATCAAAATTAAAAATATAAGAAGAAACCATATAAAAAAATCTCATAAATATTACATTTTCAATTATTACACTGCTTAATATTTTATATTAAAAGAAAACTAAACAGAATTTGATATCCATTTTAAAATATGTTCGTAAAATTTTATTAAGTATTCATAACTTTTAGTTGAAAAATAGTTAAAATTTATGTGCCTAATTTTATTTAAGGTTCTCTCTCTCTCTCTCTCTCTCTCTCTATATATATATATATATATATATATATATATATATACATATATATACGTGACGCCTAGATTTGTGTTTTATTAAACGGTATGGAAGGAAACATGTGTATAGTTTCTTTTAACAAAACACAAATCTAGGCTTCACATTTAAATGACTATATATATATATATATATATATATATATATATATATATATATATATATATATACATTATCAACCTTTTTATATCTACTGCTGTATGAAGGCCTCTCACAAAACTTTTCACATCGACCGATCTAATTTTTCCATTTTTCAATTCATTCTAATATTTTTTTATGTTTCTATACATATATATATATATATATATATATATATATATATATATATATATATATATATATATATATACATATATATATATATATATATATATATATATATATATATATATATACAGGTAATCCCCGTATAATACAGTTCTTACTCTCCTGAAAATGCCGTGTTATGCGAATCCGTGTTATACGAAACAAAGAACAAATGCAAAAAAGGAAGTTAAATTCCAAAAATTAGAAAAATATACTATTATATTTTTATAATTAGAAGAAATATATTTATTAAAGCAATTTTTATCAAAAGTAATACATATTAATATGTATTAAATAATGTTTTGTTCATTATCACTAATAAGCACCAATAACGGAGGGCGTTTTCTTTTTGACAAGATATACTCATCCTCGGAACTTTCTTCGGCATTATCTTGAGTTCTATGCTCTACTTTTCGCAAAAAACTGTTATTTTAGATTACTTGCTTTTAGCTAAGAGTAAAATCTGTAATATTTGTTCTAGCGAGATGAAATGTCTTTGTAAAGGGATTTTTTTATTTTCGCCAGACATAGTTCAGGGATATAAATTAATTCACAAAAATGAAAAACATAACCACCATTTCTGAAAAAGGTTGAATAATATGCGCATGAAAATTCTAATCTATGTATAATGTAGTAAAAATAAAAACACAAAGTTTTAAAATGTACTTAATACTCCACGAACAAAATGGATTTCAAATTCTAATAAACTTCAAAATTCTGCAAGAAAATCTGATACAACATCACGCTCAAATGAAAAATTTCCAATGAGATATCTTGTGTACTTAAAAGCTCTTATTACGTTCTGAGTTGTACGGGGATTTCCCTAATTTCGAATATTGTTCTTAAAAGCTCTAAACGTTGTACGGAGATTTATCTAATTATCAAACCATGTTCTAGGTTGCCGTGTTGTATAAGGGTTTTCCCTTATTCTCGAAACGTGTTATAGAAGTGCTGTGTTATACGGGGGTTACCTGTATATCTATCTATTTATTTATCTATATATATATATATATATATATATATATATATATATATATATATATATATATATATATATATATATATATATATATATATATATATATATATATATATATATATATATATATATATATATATATATATATAATAAATATGTATATAATATCATCCTCTTTCTATCCATTGATCCTGTTTCTGTCTCATTTTTCAAAAAAATAATTCTTCTAATGCTACTGTAAATACATTTGGTGATATCGTACCAATGTATTTCACTCCTTTCGTAATTTAAACTTTTTTCTTTCTTCGGTATACTTGTATGAAGAATGTAGGTTATATATATATATATATATATATATATATATATATATATATATATATATATATATATATATATATATATATATATATATATATATATATATATATATATATATATATATATATATATATATATATATATATATATATATATATATATATATATATATATATATATATATATATATATATATATATATATATATATATATATATATATATATATATATATATATATCGGTATGTCAAAAAAATATTGATACTTTAAAATATATATAAATTTATTAACAAAATGACAAATATTATGGAAAGCACTACCAGTAACAAGTTTTCAATGATATTTGTAGTAGTCTGAATAAAACATTTTCCGTGCCACATATGAATTGAATCGTGATTGACGGTTTGTAAATATAAATACATTTACCAGTTAGAAATTTCAAAAAATACATATGTATTTTAATATATGAAAATTTGAAGTAAATCCGATAAATATTTTCGGACATACACCTGAATTTGCTATTTAAACTACTTTAAATGTTCAAACGCGTTTAAAAACACGTGAGTTGATTAACTCACACAATCTTCTCAAATATAAATTTAAGGTTTACAAAAATTATTACTATTTTTTTAAACAATTTGGAGCGAAAATTTTAGTAAAAAACGAAAAATTTTTTAACCATTTTGTCAAAAATGAAAATTTTTATTATTCCTTCGTTCAATACCTGCATTAATCTATCCTTTAAAAGAATTGACCATCTTTTTTGATTTCGAATAATCCAAACCGCCGATATGGAGATCACCGCCAAGCGCCTTTTTTGGAGGTCGTTCGGGACACAGGAGCGGTGCACTTCAATATTTTTTTATGATCGACATGTTATTTTATTCTTGAAAGTAGGATCTATTCAAATAACCATAATTTGTAATTGCAAAATAAATACTGTTTCTAAAAAAAATTCCTAAAAAAACGTCGTTTTTGCGCCTCGCAACTGCGTATAACCCCTTAAATGTTAAAAAAAACACGGAGTTGATTAACTAACAAATTTGAAAATACATACTTCGTTTCAAATTAAGCTCAATTCTGATACTGTCAATTTTATTTTATTGTATACACAAGTCATATTTATATAACATTGTAATAATTTGTCTTATACTATCCAACTATTGAGATTACACTAATGTAATAAAAATTCTATAGCCCAGTAAATATCTATCGTAAATACCTTACCTATACAACACTTTCTTAATAATCAATTTATATGTTTGCTATCTTTTCTTTTTTCTATTTTCTCCTCAGACGCCTCTTTTCAATTAAGTTTTTCTCTCTGAATATATTTGTTATCTTTATATATATATATATATATATATATATATATATATATATATATATATATATATATATATATATATATATATATATCGATATATATATATATATATATATATATATCGACAATTTATTTCTTTTTACAACATATGTTATTTTTTATTTTTATTTTAAAGTAAATATAAATTTATCACTTTTTCAAAAATTTAATTGAGTTTTATTAAGATTTCATTGTTCAATTTGTTTTACAAATCAGAAGTAATTAATTTTACTTCAAATATTTATTATTTCTTTCTCTGGAAACGATGTAAGAGAAAAAATATTAAATGTTTGCTAAAAATGTAAAAAAACCAGTACTTTTGAACCGTATCTTGACAAAATTGTTCATTTTTATATTATATAATCAAAAAAATTCTCCGTAGGTATAATAAAAAATGATTTAACATATAAGATTTTAGAATCAATTTTCTCTACAAATCGTTTATTACAACTAGTTTCAATAGCTTGTATTATCTTCAAATAACATTGGAATTTGTAATCTTGCGGTATAGTACAGATTCTAAAATATAAAATACGCTGAATAAGGTTACTTAAAGATGAAAATGACACATGTTGTAAAAACTACTTTCACATAAAATACTTAGAATAACTAAGTTCTTGTATTTAAAAATAATTACATATAAAGTATTATTGTCATTCCAGTTTTTACTGGAATGAAAATAATCAATATAAACTATCAGTAAAATATTAGTATTAATTATATAAATATATAATCGAAATAGACAATTCGAAAAATTTATAAACATAAAATAGTCATATATAAAAAACAACATATTTTTACATGCATGAAAGCTTATAATGAATAGCCGAATATACATTTTTAATGTCAACAAAAAAGTTAGTGACTTTGATTTCCATTTGCCATTAATTATTAAATGAAATAATAATGACTAACTATTGTAGAGTTTATATTTATAGATAATAAAAAATATATAAGGCAATATTTATAAATACGATAAATCCCATTTTATTAGCTATAAATGTTACAGGATTCATTTTCTGAGATACACGAGAATATTAGTAATTAATTATATTCCAAAATGTCAGAAAATAAATATAAATTATTTTCCTAACCTTTTAAACCAATAAAAATCAAAAATAATTCAAAAATACTAAATTTATTAAAAAAATCATTTTTTATCTGGTTAATACACATTCGCACACATGTATCAATTAAGTGGTGAAAATCACTGAATTGAAATATAATTTGTTGTTCTGTCCACCTTATTCACCCGATTTAACTTCGTTTGAATTCCATCTATTCTCAAACCTTAAAAAATCTTTATTCATAAACGATTTTCTTCGAAAAACGAGCCGAAATTGGCGATAAAAATTATTTTAAGAGGCTTGAAGAACCAAAAAAAAATGAAAATTTGAAGACGAAGAAAGAAGAATAACAAGATATACCTTCTGTCAAAAAACAAACGGAACTTTCTCATTTAAACTGCACGCACTTGTAGAATGTCATGTTATAATTTTTTTAAGTTGGTATATTTATCAATAACATATGTGTTAAATACATGACGCTACACTCATTAGTTAATAATTTACAATGGTTTTTATTTTATTGTTGTTCACAGCGATTTTTACGATATCGAAATCAATTGATCAATGAATTTACATTTAATTGTGTGTTTCGAACCAAATAAATTTCACAAAAACGTTAGAAATGTTAAAAAAGGTATACTCTGAGGATTGTCTATCGCGAACAAGAGTTTTTGAATGGTATCAGGCGTTCAAAGAGGATTATGAAGCTGTTGATGATGAGCCACGATCTAGACGCCTATCGACCTCAACTAATGACGAACATGTCATCCAAATCAAGAAATTGCTACTCAAAAATCGTCGTATGTCTATCAAAGAGTTGGCTATTGAGGTAGTAATCTCAAAAATACAATGCCATGTCATTTTGGTTGAAATGTTGGGCATGAAACGCGTCCTTTCTAATATGGTGCCAAGAATACTGAATTTTCGTGAGTTTTTAGCCAGAAACTTAACTAAAATCGTTCCGAAAGTTTCATATTCATCTGATATGGCTCCGTACAACTTTTTTTTATTTCCAAAACACATGTTTCTTCTCCGAGTATATCGTTTTGAGTCAATTAACGCGTGAACTGAAGGCTATACAACAAAGCGCGTTCCCGGGGGCGTTCGAGAACGGGACGAAGCGTTGGCATATGTGTATTGCTTCCAATGAAGTGTAAGTTGAAAACAACAAAAAAAAATGATGAATAAATAACTTCTCATGTAATTAATTTCAAAAGTTTTGTTAGTTTCTGGACTTAATGTATGACTGTTATTAAGAATGATTTTTTCAAGTACGTCAATTTTGTGAAAATGGTTTGAGATAATGAACATCCAATAATCGATAAAATACCTATTGTTCACTCTATTTACTAATACCTATTTAGATGACAATGTCATTATTGACAAAGCAATGTATTATAAAATTCACCCTGACGACGAATCAGCAATTAAAATGAACAATATGTAATTATTGAAGATTTTTGTAATGTTTTGTGATGTCTGCCTGAATGATTCTTTTGTGCTAAAAATTAATTTTATACTCAATTCTTGTTCAGAATTATTTATCGCAGTTTGTATGATAGTTGTAATTGACAACGTAATTGACGTTTTAAATCTAAATATCGATTTATACTAACAATTAATAGAGTTTGTTTTAATAAAATGTCAAAAAGCGTCGTCTCTTTAAATTATTTTATAGTTCGAACAAGCAATAAATAATTATTTAGAGGAGAGGCTATACTTGTATCTATTGTTTTATAAAATAAAAAAACCTATAAAACTGGTATTAAAAACTCATGTTAAAAGTTTGAAATCACAAAAGAGCAATTTCATCGACAAATAGTTTTCAACTCGACAGCGTTAATGAACCTAAACGTGTACAAACAACATGTGTCAACTGAAATCAAATAGTTCCATTTTAAGTTCAAAAATCAAAAATATACAATTAACAAACAATACTAGTACGAGACCTGAAAACCATTTGTTATTATTTATGTTTTAATGTATTTATTTATTTGGTTTTCATGAAAATGATATTTCATGACTTTTGTAAATAAATGATTTTTTCTATTATTGGGTTGTTGCTACAACCAATTTACATTTACACAAATGATCACACTTTTTTTAGAAGTATACAATACTAGAATTTATAAATGTATTCGATAATTAGTTATTGTTTTTTTTTCGATAATATACATTTTCGAAGTGAAAAATTAAAAAAACTCTAGAAAGGAAAGATTTTTATACAAGCATGAGTTATTAATTTATGTAAAAATATTCACTTTAATGTCAAGTACATAAGAAATAAAATTAAATTTTTCAAATCCGAATCATGATTATATCAAATAATTTATCTAAAAATAATAAGCTTTATTACCAAGAATTTTTTAATAAAAAACATATAAGAATTAAATTATAAAATTAGAGATATTAAACTTAATAAATATAAAATTCTGATATCATTCAATGTAAAATCACTCTACCTTATCATACTAATGAGAATAACATTAAATTATTTGGAAAGTTTCTTAAAGGAAAATAATTTGTAAAATCAAAAAACGAAAAAATATATACGGCTTATAAAATTGTCTATATAGCAAAAATATTTCCAAATTGAAAACATATTCTACAAACAAACAGAAGGCGCAACTATGAAAAATAACCTTTCTCTTTTCTTAACAGACCATGGGTGAATTTAAATGGAACTGAAAAAACTATGGAACATTTCCCATAGATATAAATCAGATGTTTTGATGATAGTTTTTAATATATTTGATACAAAAGAGGGAAGTATTGCAGGTTTCTAACAAAAAATAAATAAAACACATAAAACAATCGAGTTTACACATAAAAAAGAAAGTTCAAGAAAATTGCTCTTATTATATAAGAAAATACAAAAAAGAAAGTAAACTTGAATTCAATGTATATAAGAAATTTAAAAAAAAAACTACAGCCAAGAACTAAAAATAGTTATGAAAATTGCCGAATATATTGACTTTAAAAAATATATGATATTAAATTTAGTTAGAAAATAAAAATAAGTTTAAACTAAAAGATACTATATTTTTTAAAATAGATACATATAATAAGAAAACTAATGTAAAATTCCCGTATTATTCTAAATACACAAAAGGCATTTTAAAAGTTCTGAAAGAAATTAATTACAGAATAATTTATATAGAAAACAATAGCCTAAAAATAGGTTGAGATATCCAAAAAAGTTCCCTGCTATTGAAGAAAAATTCAAGATTTATTAAAGAAATTACAATAATGATAAAAAAATATTACATAGGACAGAGCAAAAGAGCAATAGTCATCAGATTTAAAGAACATAAAGCTGATGTACGATACCGTACAATAGATAAATCTAGCTTAATCGTACACATGTTTAGAAACGGCCACAGTGAGGGACAATTAGAATTAATAAACAAATAACGGATAAAAGAAATTTACACTATAATAATGGTATGAAAATTTTGAAAAAAAAATTACATATTATAAATTTAGACAATAGCCTAATAATATTGAGTTTGTTTTGCTTATTCACTGTCGAAAATAATATTTTTAAAAAAATCAATTATAAAATATATGCATGACATTAATATATGAACATATAAAAAATACAATAAAACACACAATTTGTAACCTATAAAACTATTTTATATATCGTAATACATTAACTTAATCAAAAAAGAAATATATTTTTACATTATAACATGACGGCATGGCATAAAAATACAATTAGTGATAGAGACATAAAATTAATTTTATATATCGTGATATATATATATATATATATATATATTTAACCTATCTTGGACACACACTTCAAACCGTTAAAATTTCAAATAAATTTCATTTATTGAATTTTTTTATAAATAGTATGCATACGTACATACATACGCCTACACATAGTACATATACATAATGAGAAATAGAATTGACTACTAGTTAAAAATTCGTTGAATACAGATAAGAATAACACAATACATAGTATATAAATACTTTTTTAACAAAAAATTAATGTAGATTTTATAAAACGACACTCTGATGATAATGGCATATCCATTGAGATGCCCGTCAGCCTATCTTTATTATAAACAAACAAAATAAATAATAAGTAATATTGAACAGTTCCTATTGTAATATATTCTAGTTTTGAGATGATAATTTCTTTACAAAACGATTCAAATGCTTTTACTAAAGCAACAAAATTCTATTAATTTACCTTTTTTGGATATTATAGAAACAGAATATCATTGCATATGTATATACGAGGATCGTTTGATAAGTATGGTAAAAAGTTAAGAAAAACTAAATTGAAAAATTTAATTAAACTAATTAATTAACTAAATTAAACAATAAATAAATTTACCATATTTATCAAACAGCCCTCGTATATTTTAACTAGTACCTCGTATATATAGTTTGCTGGTTACTATGCAATCTTAAAGTTTTCGTATCAGTAAATCATAAATATTTTCAATCGAATTTTTTATCTGGATTTTGTGGTGGCATTTTCATTACTTTTGAATACTTACAGAGAAACTAAAGATGCATATTATGACCCTTGTATTTCTATTTTAAAATATTGAAATAAATCATTTTGTCTTGGTTTTCGTACCTCGTACTAATACCTCGACCCATTTTATATATATATATATATATATATATATATATATATATATATATATATATAAAATGGGTGTCCAAATATGAGGTTAGGAAGTAAGTTAGATAAAATTTAATGAAATGTCAAATATTGAACTGTCATTATTTGACATTTGGTTATTAAAAAGTTGGAAAATGTTAGTGATGGAACATTACAAACTTGAACGATTTCAATAGTGAAAATTGACTATAAAAATGATAAAAACTTTACAACATCAATGCGTAAAATTCGTGTATCTTTTTCTCGTAATTATGTACATTCAGAACCTACTGTTCGTAATCTAGTCCCGAAATTTGAATAATTTGGTACTGTTGAAGATCACATACCAAAAACATTTGCTCGTAGTGATCGTTCAGCTAAAAATATCGCTGATGTACGTAAAAGTGTAGAAGAAGACACTAAAACATCGATTCGTCGACGTTCATAGAAATTAAACATCACAAGAACACTCTGCATAACATTTTACGAAAAAATTTGTATCTTCATGCATATGAAGTCCAACTAACACAAAAACTGAAGCCATCTGATCATCATTTGCTTCGTATATTTGTTAATTGGTACCAAGAAGAAAAACAGGAAATGCTGATTTTTTTTAACAAAAGCATCCCATTTTTAGTTAAATGTTTTTGTGAAAAAACGAAACTGTCGCATATGGTGAAGTGATTATCCAAAATCCATTGTTGAAAAACAACTACATTCATAAAAAGTCACTGTTTGGTGTGGTTTATGGACTGGAGGCATCATTGGTCCATACTTCTTTGAAAATGAGTAAGGTGTTCGTGTTACAGTTAATTTGGTGCGTTACCAAAAAATGATCACAGATTTTTTGTGACTGAAACTTAAAAATATTGATATCAGTGACATGTGGTTTCAACAGAATGGAGACATAAGCCATAAAACTTGTACAGTAATCGATTTACTCACAACCAAATTCAATGAACTTTCAATTTCTCGTAATGGTGATGTTAATTGACCACCTATATCTTGTGATTAACCACCGTTAGACTTTTTCTTATGGGGTTATTTGAAAGATAAGGTTTATGTTAATAAACCAGAAGGGATTGAAGAACTAAAGAATAAAATTCGTGCGGCTATAGCTGAAATACAGCCTCATTTATTACAAACCATGCTTCAAAATGTCGACGAAAGAGTGGACGTCTTCCGACGTGGTAGAATAGGCCATTTAGCTGACATTGTATTTTTTTCATATTTCCTTGAATTTTTCTTTCAAAAACTATTTTATTGATAAATTACTTCCTAATCTCAAAATTGGCCACTTATTATATTTATATATATATATATATATATATATATATATGTATAAAATACAAAGGGCATAATTAAAGGTCAGTCATAGATATAGTTTTATTTGTAACTTAGAACGGACACGTTTACTTTGCTTTCTAGAGTACAAAATATCGCGGATATTATTTTCGATATTTTCTTATACTACAAAATAATTCTTAAGTTTTTACTCAAAAATTTTAAGAAATGTAATCGTACTTTATTTGACTTATATAAATTATTAATTTATCAGAATATTCATGAAAAAATTAAATCAGAAATATCGAAACTGTTGCAAATACTCAGTAGTATCATTAGACATATAATAAAATATAAAAATAAAGATAGGATTGATTTGTAAGCAGAAATTGTTAAAAAATAATTTTGAATAAAATCAGTCTAGATTGACTTCTGCTTTAAGTAAAAAATGAGTGCTCTTAAATAATGTTTTCAACTTTCAACTATAGAAAAAACTAAAGTAACCAATGTCTAATAGAAACTAGAAAAAGGGTATAATTCAATAACCGCAAAAACACCATATACCAGGAAAGTCAATGGTATTAAAAGATTGAAATTTACTAACAACTTATAAATAGAGGTGAAAGGTTTTTAAATAACTTTGTTTTTGCGGATAAAGGAAAGTTAAACCTTTTTGTTTCCAACAAATATACGAAAGGTTGGAGAATATCAAATTCTGTATTTACTAAAAAAACACTGTATCTATAGGAAAATATTATGGTTCGGTAATCATCTAGGGATGCTTTCTGTAAATGAAATATGAAAATTGCTTTTCAATGATGAAATAATAGACAAAATGATTTATTTCAATATTTTAAAATGGAAATACAAGGGTCATAATATGCATCTTTAGTTTCTCTGTAAGTATTTAAAAGTAATGAAAATGCCACCACAAAATCCAGATAAAAAATTCGATTGAAAATATTTATGATTTACTGATACGAAAACTTTAAGATTGCATAGTAACCAGCAAACTATATATAAGAAAATGTTTAAAGAAAAATGAATTATAATTATTCTAAAAAGTTAGTTAACTTAATACTCAATAAACTCGAATGAATTACAAGAATTATAAAGTATGACAAAATTTTCTAACAATTTTTTTAAGCTCATGCTCATGATTAATATTAAATTTCTTTACATATTTGATACATGTTTATCTTTCTTTCTGATTCATGTTTTGATTTATTTTCAAGAAACTGTTATTTTCTACTACATAAACTAATATTTTTATAATTATTTAATAGATTTATTGTCTTTATTTGTTAAAAATTAATATCATTACTAATTACTTTAAAAATTTATCGAATTCACTTTCATACAAATGAACTATTATTCTAGCACTACAAGATGATAAAAGTGTTCAAAAATAACTTATTACTTATTTTACTAATATATAAGCTGATATGCATTTCGATGGCAATTTTATTATCATCATAGTGTTGCGTTATAAAATCTAGAAGATAAATTTTACAATGCATCACATTGATGATTATAGTAATGCCATTGAAATATTTATTAATTTAATAATAAAAAACGAATAATAAATGATTATTAAACACTTTCTCAATATATTGTGATGTTAGAGTAATAGTTCATTTGTATGAAAATAAATATTCGTATTATATCTAAAAAAATGAAAGAACAAAAAAAAGTTTTATATTATTGATGTTATTTTTTTGTCATTTGACTTATCTTTATTTATACTAATTGTATAAAACGTGTCAAAAAAATTCAAATTTTTGGAATAAAAAAACTAATATTTCTCAAAAAATCTAAATTTTAATTTTTGCATAAGCATTAGTTTTCAATATTTATTGTACTTAGATTTTGGCAATGTATTTTTATAAAAAAATATTTGTCAATTCATTCAACCTTGTAAACAAGTAATTATTTTATCAGTATTATTTTGTCTACAACTAATTTATAATCTTACCGTGACAGTATTTTACTAATAGTCTTTATTACTTAAAATAATCGATTTTACGATATAAATGAACTACATTAGATAAATGAAATGAAATATTTTCGTGTGTGGCTTTTGCACTACTAGTTTATTCACTATGCTAAGAAATACTTCTACAGACCACGAAACACATCTATTTTACTGAAATGAACTTTAAGGTATTGGATATTGAACTTTACAATATATTAAATTGAAGATGATTGGTGAAGTGAATAAAATGATATAAAATCATCGACTAACCGTGTTTCAAGTAAATATTTGCAACGAAGTAAATAGATTGAAGTTATTTTCGGTTGTAACAAAATTGTAAATATATTTTTATTATTAAGCATTTGATTATATAGGATGTTTTTTAAGTGTGATTAAACTTTAAATTGAATCCCTATTGAAAGTTCAATATAACCAAAAAAATATTCTTTATATATATATATATATATATATATATATATATATATATATATATATATATATATATGTGCGCGTGTGTGTGTATGTAGATTATTGTATGACAAAGGCGTTTTTTTTAGGTTAGATAGAGCTTTCGATAGGGATTCAATTTAAAGTTCTATCATGCTTAAAAACATCTTACATTATATATATATATATATATATATATATATATATACACATATAGTTTTAATAGATAATTATTACATAAGAAATGTTTAAAATTTCCTAATAAACAATTAGAAGTTTACAAACAAAAACAACTTCTCACATTTATAAATTTAATTCGAATTTTTTTAATCAAGATTTTTTGCTTTTCATTATTCTAAAATTTAAATAAAAATGAATGAATCTTTAGTGTACTACAATTCCCATATATTTACATATTAATTTTTTATCGAAAAATTCATCTCAATAAAATTTAACATCTTTTTATATCTAGTTCATATTATTTGTAATTTATATATATATGTACATGTGTATGTGTATAAGTGGGTCTGCATGTACATATATAAAATTTTCTTAAGCTATTGATAATAGCAACATGACTCTTATTACAATAAAGAAATATATTTTAGCATTTATATTGCTCGAATGGGTTTGAATTCAGAAAAGAATTAATAAAAAGTTAGTTGAATATCAAACTGTGGTATGTAGAAGAGGTTTTGTTTATTCCTTTAAAATTTGTGGAAATTCCTAATTATTTTAACTACAATAAGTAACATTTAAGAAATATTTCTTTTTCTATTCTTTTAATTCATTAGTTAAATTTATTTTTTAAAAAATAAAATATTATATTTATTATATATATTTAAGTTTTAAAAGTACAATTTCTATTTTTTTAAGAACAATTTAGATACTTTCTAGAATAAACCGTAATTATTTTAAAATGATAAAATTCGTTGTAAATACATATAACATAAATAGAGATATTAACATTTTACAAAAAAAGTACATAGTAATAAAAATATACGGCCCAAATTATATTAGAAAATTATAATGAAAGTATATGAAAACAAACTAATCTAGATGGTAATATTATATGACCAAAAAAGTTCGTGCGGATTTTTTTCATACAAAATAAAACACTTGAAAAATTACACATATTTTATTCATTAAAATATGCAGTTTCATAATATATAACTCTTCCTCGGCAATATTTTAGTTAATTTATTCAACTTTCATAAGAGATTGCTTTTTTAGAGTTAAAAAATCTTACTATCTCCTTTTCAATCTCTTTCTTATTTTGTAACCATCTATGTTGTATGTGTTGATTAGCTTCAAAAAAAGATAATAGTCGCTTGGAAAAAATTTAGAAAATTATGAAAATGAATTAAAATGTACTATCTTAAAATACAGATTATTTCTTGGTTAATTTTTTAAATATGAGTTGTTGTGTTTCCTTGCAGTAATACATTTTTTTTTAATTTTCTGACAAACGCATTCTACATAAACTCAAATTAGACATCGTAAACCTTTACCATAATTATTTGACCTTCGTTAAGAAATTCGAAGTGTATAATACTGGTTATAGTCTACTGTAAATTTGCAAATATGTATCTTTTAGGGATAAATTTTCATCTTTTCGTGTAAGTTACTGGATCATTTGATGGTAACAAATAATATTTTCGCTTATTGTTGGAGTTTAAAGTCAACTTTTCATCACAAGTAAGAAATATATACGTATATATATATATATATATATATATATATATATATATATATATATATGTTCATTTTTATTACGTGAAATCAATGAAAAACACATTGTTAAATTTTAGTTTTATTTCCAGCTACTATATACATTTAACCTATTTACAAAACATATTTCTTCCTATATTGATGAAAGAATAAAAGATCTATTTCGTCACTTACAGTGAATATATCTGAAAATTTTTAATAATTTAATTTTAAATTGATTTCAACTACGACATGTAATTCATCTTCATTCATGACGAAGAGTCTTCCTGGTCGTCGGATTGCATCATTTAATAATTCATCTCGAAGAAGAACAAATGCTTTAAACCAATTTTGTGTATTACGTTTATTTACAACACCTTTTATAAATGTCAAAAATGGTCAATCAAAGCAATTATGTTAGTCATAATACGAATTAAAACTTGTACGTTGCTAATTACTACGCAATAAAATAATTTTTGCAGAATATTCTATAAAAAAACATACGAATATTCTTGATTATTTAATATTTGTAATAATGACACATATGTTTTGAATAAAAATAATTAATGAATGTGTAGAAAAATGAAAAGTTTATTGTATTATTCAATGACGTGAAAATATCTATATGATAATGATGTATAAAAATGTGATATTTATGGGCTTGACTACATACAAAAATTGCACTAATTTAGCAAAACTGCATTTAGATTAAATATATATTACAGAAATCTAAATAATATAATAAAATGTTATTTTCATCAGTTGATGTATTAATTTGACAATCTATTTTTAACCAATTAATTTATCTGTTATTTATATACCTCTCTATCACTAGCATAGAGAGATATTATGCTCACTTAATTATTTATATATTACTAATATAATGGGAATGTCAAATGTTCAGTAATTAAAAAAAAAAAATTAAAAAATTAGGTAAAATATTTTCCTCATAGTATAAAAATAAATTAATGTACGCGTTATTAAAAAAAATACAATTAAATATACTTTATATAAATTGTGCCAACAGCACAGTTTTGTGTATGATTATTACAAATGGATACTTGCTTCGATTTATTTATATAAAATTGAAACATCCTCTTGAGGTAAACTAGAAAAAAATCTTCTATATTATTTCACCAAACTTAGATGTACGATATCTTCAACGACAGTGAAACGGGTATATTGAAACATAGTCGTATTGCAAAAAAGCACAGAAAGCGGATTCGGTGTGAGAAATCTTATCATCTATACAGCTTAAGTTTTCTGCGAGTCCAAACTGTAAAGACGCTATCTGATTTTCCCCGTTCGTCTTTGTACGTTCTTTGAAGTGCGATTTCTGACTAAAACTCATAAAATGTTGAAAATCTTTCCTGTTAAGATAATAACTTTTCGTTCATAGTTTTCGAAACTTTTTCTTCTTTCGCAGTTCGCGTTGCCTCGATACGTATACGAAAGCAATATGTGGAGCTTTGAATGAAAAAAATAGAATAAACAAATTTGAATACCTTGTCGAATTTTGACATTGTTTTCATTATATTGAAAAATATTTCCCAGGATATTCATTTTCTTATTTAAATTCATTTTATTAAATTTTAAATAATTACTATTTCTATTCAAGTTATTTCATTGATTCGTAGCAAAAACGATAATCAGAGAAGCATCTTAATTGATAAATAATTACGAATATTATTTTATATATTATTAATCTTATGCTAATCAAATTAAAAAAAAACTTATGCTTGAAACGAAAAGTATTTTTCTTAAAAAACAGAAATTTCAACATTTTGTGATTTTTTTGATTTTTAAATAGATAATATACATCTTTTTTATAATCAATTATTTTCAATATTCATCTATTTCAATTAAATTTCATTAAACGAAACATGATTAAAAAATTTAACAAACAAATAAAATCTTAGTAAAAATCTATTGAATTTTTTAATTTCTATAAAATATTTTATAAAATTATCTACTAAAAACTTATTGATTTATTTTATATTTTCAAGTATTTTTAGATACAATTGTTTATAAACTACTGGAAATTAAATGAATGCCAAATACGTTACAAATTAAAAAAATAATACATTAAAGAATTCATACAAATTACTATCTTTAAAATATTAATATAGGATCATCCAAATGTGATGCCTAGATTTGTGTTTTATTAAAAAAACATGTGTATAGGGTGGTATATAAGGAACATGTGTATTGTTTAATTTTATTAAAACACAAATCTAGTCGTCACATTTGGATGACACTTTATAATATATAATTTACAATAAAATATTAATAAATTAAAATAAATAAATAATAATATAAAGCTCGTAAATGTTTATTAAAATTTAAATATTTTATGAATAAGTTGTAAAATTAACTATACAATATAAATAAACACATTATTAATACAAAGAAGAAAAATTTAAATTTTAGTTATTCGCAAAATCCATAAAAGTTCTTCAGTCTCATTTGAACCATTATATATATATATATATATATATATATATTAAGAGAAACCAAAAGTTTATGTTTTTTTATAAGCAATATTATTAATAATAACTCAAAAATAAGGCAACAGTTTTAATAATTAAATTCACTTCATCATAAGTAAATCACAATATTTAAAAAAATATATTAATTAATCACTTATTGTTTACATTACTTACTTAAAAGCTAATATGAATTCTGATTATTGTCAGAATACTGGATTACAAAGATTTTATAAAGTTCTCCATAAAGATTTTACAATACAATGTAGCCTGTTAATATTGTCATCGATATGCAAAAAAATGAATGACATAACAGTAAAACATTAGTAGACAATTTTATAAAATCATATGATGATGAGTTGAGTAATTCACTTGTAATAAAACAATATTTTGAACCAAAATAAATTTTGGTATTTTCTGCTATCTTTTCCATTTTCGAGTCTAAAGATGAATTTCGCAGTAAAAAAAAGTTCTATCAGTGAATCTAATCCAACAATCAATTTTCGAATTTTCTCATAATTACTAAATAGTATACTCGAAAATTCACGTTGTATTGAATAAAACAAGTGGAAGTTAAGTAGATGAAACAATATCCAGAAAATATGTTGAGTAGGCCAAAACTTTCCATTATAGCTATGTTAAAGTTTTCCAGATCAGCATGCAATATATACGACCTGACATTATCATAGAAGAGAATGATTTTATTTCATTTTTTAAATATTCGTTTTTTTAATAAATGTTTTAATCAGTCCCCTTAATATTTCATTGTGTGTCAGGCAGACCGAAATTTTCGGTGTTTAACTTGGTTATGTCACCTTATAATAAACAAATCCATGCGTATCCCAGTAGATACATAAGGTTTATTGAGATGCTAAAGTAAAGAATTATTCAAAATGTACGATTTTTTAAATGAAAAAAAAATACATTTACAATATTAGTAATGTATTTTTTTTTCAGTCTCGATTAATTCTAAAAACTCGTTTGTCTGTGACTATTGGGGAGCAAAGTAAATACTGATTCTATTAGCAATATTATTTTCTGATAGTTAATATAAAATGCATTTTATTTCGCTTTGAATCTTTTTCATTTTATAAAAACGTCCTATCATGATACTTCTGTACTATTGTATTATTCAGCTTTATTGTAAGATATACACATCATTCCATTGAATTTCTCTGTAGAAATGTTTCCAAATCATCCGATATCATTTCTTGCGTTATCTAGAATATTTTAATCTTTCAGATCGAAGTCATTATTTTTAAGCTTAAGAAATCACTCACGATATTAAATTTTAGCTGCAGCATTATTATAAGTTTGACAATTGTTATTAAAAACTTTTGTACGAATTTATGTAGATTAAATAAAAATAACGTATAGTTATCAATACATAACATTTTTGCTTCTATTTTTAAATAAGATAAGTAAATATATTCATAACTATAATAATGTTGTGTTAAAAATCAATTTCTATTCATATCTATCAACAATGACAAACCTAACAAAGAAAAAAATGTTCAACATAATTTAAAATATCACTTAAACTTCAACGATGAAAAAATTTCATACACTATATATATATATATATATATATATATATATATATATATATATATATATATATATATATATATATATATATATATATATATATATATACACACTGATGTGCATAAGTATTTGCCGTATAGGTAACATATGCAATTTATTGATATAATACAATAAAGTTAAGTTAAAAAATATATTTAATTGATGTAAAATAAAATATTCATTAGAAAAAAATACAAAAAACAGTAATTAATTCTATTATATAATAGAAATTGCTAAAATAAAGACAGTAGGTTACATTTAGACTGAACAAAAGTACCACTTATTGATAATGGCATACAATATTGAAGTTTTCATAAAATAAATGTAGTAACACTGCAGTATAACCAAATATTAATATTTTCCGAGGATTCCCCGTTCAGTTAACGTTGACAGTTTTCATCATTTAGTGAGTTTTACAAAGATATTTCAAAAATAGGATGCAAACAAAAATAATCTTGTATATCCAAAAGAAAAATAATTATAAATTTACACAAAAAAAATAATTCATATGAAGACATTTCGAAAATAGTATCCAAGAGCCGTACTACTGTCCTTGATATAATAAAACGCTTTAATGATACAGGAAGCATAGAAAATTACCAAAGAACTAGTCAGCCATCCAAACTTACAGTACATAAACAACGTAACATAATTAATATTATTAAGAAAGAGCCTAAAACAAGCTCGTCCTTTGTCGTAGCACTGTTAGAAAAATATATTGGAAAAAAACTACATCCTTGTACAGTACAAAGAATTCTTAAAAAGGCTGGTTAAAAGAATTTTCCCGCGTCTGCAGAAAAAAATCTGCTATAAGTAAAGTGAACCAAACCAAAAGGTTTCAATTTGCAAATGATTATAAAAATAAATATAATGAGGAGTTTTGGACCAAGGTTGAAAGTAAATTCTGTATTTATCGTTCTGACGCCAAAATTTTAGTATGGAGAAAGAAAAATACGGAACTGCAAAAGAATCATATACACAAAATTATTGAAAATGGTGGTGGTGGGGTTGCATGGCCGCTTCTGAAGTTGGCAACCTAGTTTTTATCGACGAAGCCATTAATAATTTCTAATACTTGAATATTTTAAAACAAAATTTAAAAGGAAATACTAGAAAATTGTGTTTGAATATTAATATTACTTATAACATGATAACAACTCAAAGCATACTGCTCATATAGTGAAACTTTGGGCTCTTTGCAATACTCCCCATACACTGAAAATACCACTACAATCTCTCATTCTAAATCCTATAGAACATTTTTGGGATTTATTAGAGATAAAAATTTAACAGCACCATATTATCTCCAAGAAACAACTTAAATCCTTACTTCAAAAGAAGTGGGCAAATATAACATCGGAAGCAACAAAAAAAATTTTTATTCCATACCAAATCGTTTAAATGAAGTAGTAAAAAGAAAAGGCATACAAATAAGATATTAAACTCTTTATTTTAATAAAAAATTGTACTTGAAAAATATTACTGCTCCAAATTGTTTAAAAAAATTAACTTAAAAGTTCAAAGAAATATATTTGAGAAGATTGTGTGAAAATTTGAGACCGATCGGTTCAATTATTTCAATATCGAGATCAACTATGAAAACATCGTTTTGAGATAAACGCGTTTGAACAAAAAAGTTTACACATAGTTAAAATTACTTACAAATTCAGGTGTATGTCCGAAAATATTACTCGGATTTACTTCAAATTTTCAGAGAATATACTCAAATATATTGCATACCGAAAATTCGTTTTTTTTAAATGAAGTAGTAAAAAGAAAAGGGATACAAATAAGATATTAAACTCTTTTTTTAAAAAATTGTTGATATTTCTTCTGTGTAATATTAAAAGTAACGAATAGTTTTTCTCAGCGCAAATGTCAACTACTGTTTTTATTTTAACAATTTCTACTACGAGTACATAATAGAATTAATTATTGTTTTTTTATTTCTTTCTAATAAATATTATATTTATTATCAATTAAATATTTTTTTTCAATTTAACGACTTTATTGAATAATATCAATAAATTGCTTATGTTACCCTAATGGCGAATACTTTTGTACATCAGTGTATAAGTAGGTAGAAAAAGTCTGCATACACTTATCAATACAGAAATATTTCTCAATAAAAGAAACTCATGAATTTAAATTTGAAAAGAAACTAATTTTTATTAATACTACGAACTACTAATTCTTTATACATAGCAATTTAAAACATTTTAAATTTATAAAAAAAGAACAGTAAACTAAAGAAAACACAAAAATTTAATAGAAAAAATCTGCGTATAGCGAAAGAAAATCAAAAACAATATAAAGTATTATGAACTTTTCAAATAAATTAATAACTGGTTTTATATCGTCTTCTTTTAAGACCCTCTTGTAATCTTTTTGGCACGGAATGCACCAGTTTTGTGGTTTCTTCAGCACTAATCTTATTCCACTCTTCTTTTATAACTTTATTCAACATATTCTTTGAAATTATGTTATATTGGCGTATTCTACGTTCGAGAAAATCACAAATATGCTCTATAGGGTTTAGGTCTGTAGATTGGGGAGGTACATACAACTGTTTTAGAATGTTATATAATATCCACAACTTAACAACTTTTGCTATGTACTTCGGATCATTGTCATATACAAAATTATAATCATGACCTAGATTTTATTTTTCAGCACTTGGTCTTATATTTCTTTTAAAAATATTTAAGTAAGCATATTTATCTATTGTGGATTTTTTAAACTCCATTTGATCTACACCACTGCTTGCCATACACCCCCATATCAACACTCCGCCACCACCTTATTTTTACAGTAAGATCAAAATTTTTTTTATTCGATGATGTACCTGCTTTTCTCCATACAATTTTGCGACCTTTTATTCTAAAAATGCAATATTTGCTCTCGTCTGTGAAGAAGACGTTTTCCCAAAACTGAATTGGTTTATTAATATGTTCATTTGCATATATGATCCCCTTTTGTCTATTAATATGTGAAATAAATGGTTTCTAACGCGCAACAGCTCCATGGTACCCATCCATCTTTAATATTTTTAGCACAGTATCAGCATAGATTTAAATAATATTTTAATATTTTTAAAATTTGGGGTGCAGTTATTCGGATATTTTCTTTAACTGAAGTTACAATCTTACTCCTTTTTTTAAATGTTATCTTCGAAGGACGGCAAAAACGCAGATTCGATGTTATAATTCCAGTGGATTTAAAATTGTTTACTTGAACGTTTTACTTTTACTTTCTTTGAACGGAATAATGTTGTCTTTAACAGTCTTTGCTATTTCACAAAACTTTTCCATTCTTTACATAACTTTTAAATAATTTTACGTTCACTAACAGAAATTTCTTCTTTTTAGATTTCATCTTTTTTGCAAAAAACTTTACTATTATTTCCTAAAAATAATATTTTAGCGCCTCAATTGCAACATATGGATTGGGAAATAAAACAATGATAATTTTAAAACAATAATGAGTGCAAATATTGCAGCAAAATTCTGGTAATTACTGTCTAAAACAATTTGTACGCAGACTTTTTTCAATGAATTTGATTGAATTCTTGTATTTTTTCATCTTTAGTTCATTTTTTATGAATTTAAAATGTTTTAAATTGCCATTTATAAAGAATTAGTAGTTCATAGAATTAATAAAAAATATGTTTAATTTCAAATTTAAATTAATAAGTTTCTTTTATTGAGAAATATTTCCGTATTGATAAGTGTACAAGACTTTTTCTACATAATATATATATACTATATATAATATTTTGACATTTTATCTAAAACGTATTTTTGTTCAATCAATTCATAAATCTTTGTATCACAAAAATAAAAGAAAACATACATCTCTATTATAAATATTTCATTCAAATAATTCATAGTATAATCTGAGATTTGAATAACTATAAACAAAATAACCTTCGCGAAATTGATAGTAGTGACTTAACTTCACATATATAAATTTGTCATCATTACAATTCATACTTCAGCGTTCATATATATGCTTCATAACTCTGCAACAATTTATATCAGAACTTAAAATGATGTAGCTGCTGTTGTGTGCATATGTTCCTGTGGAGTACATTTGTAAACAAAGTTACAGTGTAATTTATAAGGCGGCGTTAAGTTAATATTTGATATTATGATATTGTGTAAAATAAAAAATTATTTAATGTCTAGTACCAATAACAGTATAACTTTTTAACATTCTTTTTATGTCTGTTCCTCGTTTTATAATGTAATTGAAAATTTTCGCGAGTTTTTTATTGCAATAAAATAATAAAAATAAATTTTTAAATATACTATATTTTAAATATTGTATAATAATTCTCATACCATCATTTTGCAATACTTTTATAGAAACTAAAATTACTATTAGTGTTAATTTTATTTTAATAATAATAATTATTTCATCTGTACTACAAAACAATAACCGTGCATTATTTGAATTAAGTAAATGATTATATATATATATATATATATATATATATATATATATATATATATATAGTCCTTCACTTTCGAAGGTTGAGCATGAAGTTCGACAACCTCATATTGTAAAAAAAAAACTGTCAAAAAGATAAGGGAGTAAACTCCCAATAAAAAAATCTTCACCAATCCGCCTGGTCAGTGTGGTGAATATGACCAAATACCAATGAATGATAGCATTCATTGAGGCTTTCGTCCAGTAGTGGATTCATATAGACTTAATGATGTGTGATGATATATATATATATATATATATATATATATATATATATATATAAATACATATACAAACACACACATTTATACAATACATCATTTCCATCTATAGTGAATATTATAAAATAAAGTAAACAATAAGTGTTTTGAATAGTTTTAAAAAATAATTTTTTATTCAAATAAATGATAAAAACAAAATTTCTTCAAGAAAATCATATCAAAATAAAAATGTATATTATATATATATATATATATATATATATATATATATATATATATTTATATATATAAACTGTCCATAATTTTACGAAATAAAATATAACTCTCTCATAAAATAAATTCTAAATAACATCAATACCAATAACTACAATCTACAAATATGAACGAATGCGACGGGTCGCACCGCTCAAAAGAGATACACTCACGAAGAAATTTATCCAGATTTTTTTTAAAAAAATTATGAGACCACCACCACTGCAACGAAGATGCGAAATGAAGAAGAAAATAATCATAGAATATAAAAGTTGACTAATTGTTAAAGGCAATAAACCAATAGAAGAGCAGAGAGAGAAATAAAGATCATCTTCATATCTCAAAAATTGCATTTTAAAACAAAAATTAGCGTCAATATATTTCCTAAAAATATTACACACTGTCGGAACTTATCGCAATAAAATACCAAGAAGGGAATCCCTAAGGTCTAAACGAAACAGTTAGCACATAATAGGATTACAAGCAAAAATACAAGTAACAATTTTTATGATAAAATATAAAAAAGTACTTATATTGACAAAACAATTATACACGAAATATATAAATATCTCATTAAACTAAAAATTAGTAGGTTTCATTTTCATTAGTAAGTAATTTTAAAAAAATAATATGATATACAAAAATATAAATTTATAATAATTTGACCAAACTGTTTATATTAATATATATATAAAACCATGGTTTAGGGTGGATATGGCTTTTTAGCTTTGGTAAAGGCAACCTGACTAAAAGAGTAAACCCTGAATAAAAAATACTCATCAACCCGCCTAGTAAGCGTAGTGAATACATCTAAGTACCAACGAATGGTAATATTCATTGTGGCTTCCGCCCAGCAGTGGACTGATATACGCTAATATGATGATGATATATGCATGCATGTATGTATATATATTAGTATATATATATATATATATATATATATATATATATATATATATACAATATACATGTATGTATATAGACAGATGGATGGATAGGTAAACAGATAACCAATAAATATAAAAAATAACAATAATCATAAAAATCTAAAAACATCCATGTTACATACTTTTGTAATGATGAGAAGAAAGATAAATCATCAAAGTTAATAATGAGAAGAACGCCGCCACACATGAAAGTATGTCCTTATTAAATGTTAGGTATGCAGTTGTTCCGAACTCTAATCGACATGATATTCCACAAGATCAAACGGGCTATCTAATGAAACATGAATTACATAACTTCAAACCAAAATTTACAGTTATGGAGTTGAACCGTACATCAATTACGCCACTTAAATATCCCCAACATCACTTTGGTTTCACTTTAATTTACCTTGTGTCAAGATATTTCCTACTATAAGTATATATATATATATATATATATATATATATATATATATATATATATATATATATATATGCAGTATGTGTATGTGCTGTGTGTGAATATTTATGTGTATATATCTATTTCTTTATTTTATTTTTAGAATTATTTATCGACTTTTTTGTACTAAAATATATTTTATTTTAAATTATTTTAATAAATTATAGAGTTTCTTAACATATTTTCTATTTTATATAGTTTTATTGCATATTCAGCTGAGATAATTATTTACACTAACTATTTTTTTTCTTAAGGTCATGTTAATCCAGTAACGAAATAAAATGTATCATCACATGTTACGGAGGAGAATAATTAGATCCTTGACTAGATATTTCTCTTAGTTGGATAATGGGCATGATATGAGATTAACAACCTTATCTAATCGATTCAAAATTCTGACATAAAAGTCTTATTAACTTAGAAATGTAAAAGAGTTCTAGACACTTAAAAGCATATATCGCATTTGTTTTAAATATATTATATATTATGATATATTTATATATAATATGATACAAATATATATATATATATATATATATATGAACTTGAGTTGCGTTTTTCCTTTATATAAATAATAAAGCAAAATATGACAATAATACTCGTTTCGATTTTCGATCTTCAACTTGATGCCAAAAAAAATTTTTAACCAAATCATACAAAATTTATATCTAAATCAAACTTGAACTCTTATCTGTTAATTCGTTATTTCATAACGAATTCGAATAAGATTAGAAACATTTCATGACACCTAAAGTTATATAATTATAAAAATTGTAATTAGTTATTAGTCAACCCAATATATAAATATATATATATATATATATATATATATATATATATATATATATATATATATATATATATATATATATATATATATATACATATATATGGCCAATTTTGATGCAGTAATTACATTTACTGTATCAAACATACAATAGACTTTCCGGAAGATATGTGTTTTTATATAAATCAGTTTACGAGGGTCATTTGATAAGTATGATAAAAAAGTAAGAAAAACTAAATTGAAAGATTTAATTAAATTAATTAACTAATTAAATTACACAATAAATAAATTTATCATACATATCAAACGACCCTCGTATAATTAAGAAATATGAAGTTAAATTAAAAAATATTATTTAAATTAAATAATATCTAAAATAAATAATAATATCTAATATTAGTTAAATTAAATAATATCTAATTAACTGTGAACAATATCTGAAATGTGAAAAAAAATCAATAAATTAAATGTATTTTATTAAAATAAAATCTAATCTCAAAAGAATACAAAATTTACTTATTAGTAATCAAGGCATTAGTAAGAAAATAAAATGGAAAAACATAAAATATTAAGATAAAATAATTAACTAATGCTGATAATATCTTTAAAAAGGTAAATACAATAGCTTATAATAAAGACATACGAAAAAATTTACGAATGTATGAATAAATAAATAAATAAATATATATATATATATATATATCATCAGCATACAAAAATAAAGCCCATATGCTAATATATAATATATATATATATATATATATATATATATATATATATATATATATATATATATATATATATATATATATATATATATATATATATATATATATATATATATATATATATATATTAATATATAAATATTTAAATATTTTTTTAATAATCATTTAAATAGTCAAACTGAATAAAAAATTGAAATAAAAGGAAACTGTTAATTAGATTCAAAAAAGGTTATAAAAAATATTTGATACGATAACATTTTCAAGAATCACTTTGTTGTTTATAAAAACAATAGGCTATGTGCATTTCAATGACGATTCCATCATCATCTGAGCATTGTGTTATAAAAACCAAACTAAGTTTTGTTTAAAAATGCTTATATACTATTTCTTGTGTATTTTCTTATATTTATTTAATACATCTCCAACTAATGGTCGTCCCTTTATTTTTTTGTTTTATTACATATATATATATATATATATATATATATATATATATATATATATATATATATATATGTATATATATACATATATATAAAATACGTATCTAAAACTATTTATTTTTCTGTATCTAAGAATTCTGTTAATTTTAAATAAAGAGATGTTATTTATTGTTTTTTTGTAATATCGTATGTAGATATATATTGCTTATACGTAATAAAACAAAAAAAGAATAGACCCTTAATTGTAGATGTTTTGAATAAATATAAAAAAATGCACAAAAAATAGTGTGTAGCAAATTTAATCAAAAATTAATGTAGATTTTATAATAAAATTCTCTAACTATAATAGCATTACCATCAAAATGATCATTATCCTATAGTTAAAAACAACAAAAAAAGTTATTAAGTATTAAACACTTTATAGTATTTTGTGGTATTGTGGGTGATAATGCATTTGTGTAAAAGTAAATATGCCACAATTTCAAAATAAATAGGAATTTTCAAATTAATGGAAAAAATTAAAGTTTTGGCTGATATTTTCATTCGATGTATAGAAAAAACAATAATGTAAAAAAAGTAAAATCATAGTGATTTTTATTCACAAAAAAGATAAAACGATATTTTAAAAAACTAAAGATCAATTAGTCCATTTCGTAAGATATGTAAAATTTTCAACAAAAATATTTCAAGTAAGCAACAAAGTCAACTGAATTTCTCACAACTACGACAATAACTACTATTTCGTAGCAAATGTAGCACAACGGATTTAAATAATTTGAAAAATCATTAATCAATGCAATAAATATCAAATAAAATTCTGCCTTGGATTTATCGATTATAAAAAAGCATTCGATATTAAATGTATTGAATAATTAAGGAATTGAAGAAATATATATTGAATTTTCAGAAAATATTTATAGAAATACTATATTTTTGGTATAAACACATTAAAAAACATGAAAGTTAAAAATTAGAAAAGAAATGACAATGAGATATGATATTACAAAATCTATTTACAGCAACATTACAAGAAACATACAAGACACTAATTAGAAACATCAAGAAATAAATATAAATAAAGATACTTAGTTACTTAAGATTTTCTGATGGCATTATTATTTTTTCAATAAACTAAATGAGTTTGACAAAAGAATAAAAAAAATACATAGAACAAATCAAAAAATTGATCTCATGATGAATCTGAACAATACAAAGGTAATGTACAATATAATAATATAATTTTCAGAACAGAGAAAAATCAAACTAAATGAAGTAAAAATAGAATACGTTGACAAATATGTTTCCATTTGGACAAACCACTAATACAAAAGGAGCATGTTTAGGTGAAGTAAAAAAATAAAAAATGAAATAGTGTAAAATCTAAAGAAATTCTCATATTTGAAATCAGATATTCCTCTGTGTTCAAAGAAACCTTTTTTTGATCAATTCATTCCATCTGTTCCCACTTATAACAGAGAAACATGGGTCTTAAATGTTAGAATAATTCAGAGACTCAGATAATACAAAAGAGAATGAAAAACATATGTTAGAAATAACATGTAGAGATAAAAAGACTGAGTGATTTGGAAAGAAAACAAAAGTTACGGATATTTTAACAAAAATAAGAAAGTTGAAATAGAAATGAACCAAGGAATTAAAAAAAGAAGTCCACAGATAAACAAGAGATTTTTATTGATTAAAAAGGTAGACATATATAAAAGCTCAAAAAGATCCATAGATAAATGAGACAAAGAAATAAGAAAATTCGTCGGAATAAACTGAAAGAGAAAGACATTGGATTAGTCAAAGTAAAATGTTTTGAGAGAGAATTTCATTTAGCAGTGAATAGGAAAAGGCAAATTATGAAAATATATATATATATATATATATATATATATATATATATATATATATATATATATATATATATATATATATATATATATATATATATATATATATATATATATATATATATATATATATATATATATATATATATATATATAGTATATAAGAAGTAATGTATTGAAATTTACAGTTATCAGAAGTGGATAAAATATTATAGATAGAATTTCATTTTTAATTACACTAACATAATTTATAAACTGAAAAAAAGCAATATTATAGAATTATGTTGTATGAAAACAAAATCCTTTTATAAATATCCGACCAATGATCAATAACATCTCATATTTTCAATGAACAACGACATTATACGATTGTATATCACAACTTCATTGATTTAATTAAAAAAAGAAATATCCGAAACATATGCGTTTTCATGTTATTCAAAGAAGACGAGAAAATTTAATAACATAACAATACCGTGAAAAATACATCTGACAGGTATTGAAATCGTTACAAAAGCGTGCCACATTGAAAACTTCCGATAACGTATAAAATAATTTAAAAGCAACAATTATAAAGAAAACGGGGTAAATGCCCTTTTGTGTTCGCACTCCGTGAGTCTTATTCTTTCTCGTATTCTATATTAAAAATTTAATTTATTTCTTCATTGTGCTCGAAAAACGAAAAGAAAAAAATGAAATTTTATGTTCCGTCGTGCGCCCGTGAAATTCTGCACGCTCGAACGAACATCAGCGCAAAAGGCAAGCGTCAGTTTATCCAAGCTGCTGTACTTTTTTCTTACTATTTGTATCAATTATAATTTTTTTTATCCAAACGATATATCTATGTGTAAATATTGAATTAATCGATTTTTTATCCGAATAATCTCTTTAATAACATGGTGAAAAAGTTCCAAACGTTCAATATCGCTACAAGTTTAATTGATTTTCTGAAAAAATATACATCTTTATTCTTTTTGTCGAGGTACGGATTTGCTCGTGGGAATAAAAAGTGGTTTATCGTATCGTAAAACTGAAGATGGCATGAGAACAATTTATATATATATATATATATATAAATATATTTATATGGTGTTAAATAAATTAATTTAATATTTTAAGGATTCAACACTTTTTAAAATTATAAGAATGAAATGACTTACAAACGCACGTAATGTAAGGAAGCCCATAATAATACTAACTATACGGTATAAAAACCATTCTAATTTAAATTCTTAAAATTTGAATAATAAAATAATTTATCAATAGAATTAACGATTGTGTTAATATTGTTGTATTACTCGTTAAAAAAATGTAATAGATTTGAATAAATTTCTACTTTAATATATTATCTTTGTTGGAGTTGTAAAGTATAGAAAACTTCATCTAATATAAATCAAGCACTAGTCATATTATTAATAATATTTTTATTTAAATACAATGTATTAAAACAAAATTAAATTCAATCGCAATTGGTATAATGCTGTAGATAATTCATTTTCACACAAAAATACTCTTAAATGTGTCACGGTTAGATTATGATGATTAGATATCTAAATTCGTAATAACAAAATAAATAATTATTAAATATTTCTATAAAATATCATTTTGTTTGTAGTAAATAATTTCTTTTTTGAATAAAAATAACAATAACATAAATTAAAATTTAAAACGTGTTTATTAGAAATGATTTCAAATTGCAACTAGCATAGTAAAATACATAAGATACATTTTACAATAATATCATTTTTATACATTTTACAATAATATTGTAATTTTTAACTGCAAATTCACTAAATTAAGAATATAATAGAAAAAAACACCGAAAAAATCTGATGCAATACATTTATAGACATTGTTCAAACATTTAACAAAGTTTGACATCGCAGATTGAAATACACGCTGAAACAAGATGTGTCAAAACAATATTATTAAATACGAAAATCATTTATTTCAGATCTACACTTCAAAGAAAATTATGAAAATGAATAATTTCAACCAAAGAAAATCTCGATTGGATACCTAAACGACCAATGTGATCCGTGTCTTAAGACCAATTTATATTTGTTTTATACTAAAGATATGCCAAGAAGCAAACAAAAAAAAACAGTAACAAATATTTTCGTTACTGATACAACAATAATGGCCACAAGCGAAAACATTAAAGAAAAAAAGCAGATGGCAAAAAGATATCAATGTAATAAAAGACTAGATCAATAAATGGTGTATTAAAATATGAATCTAATTCAAGTCATATATTCTTACTATATCATTTTATGACATTCTCTTACGTCTTTCGATTTCAAATCTGTATTACTCCCGATCATTCCATTGTCCTTCGTTTATTTTCTTTTCTCTGATTTTATTTGAAACTCTTTCTATCCCACTTTTTCTTAATTTTCCACTTTCTTTTTCACTCATGAACTGCACTTTAATAGAACTTTTTGTAACCCTTCTATTTCCAATTTGTTGCACATGACCATATCATTTGAATTATTTAGTTTCACTACTATAATATATGATATTTGTGATGCCCTTAATTTCTGGAATTCTGACTTAATTTCTGACGATGATGGCATCGCCATCGAAATGCATCACCCGATATAATTATAAATTATATAATTATAAATAACAAGTGAACAATAAGTGATTATTGAACACTTTAAATTATTGTGGTGTTGGGGTTAAAATTCATTTGTGTAAAGTCTCATATTTCTAACTTTGCCATAGTATATCTCCCCACGACTCTTCAAATCAATTATTTCCGTGACTCTCTGCATACGTTTTTAATTTATCCTTTTGTAGCTTCTCCTCAATGTCATATGTTGTTATATTTTTATCAATGGTGTTATAAATTATGTACTTGTTCTATTTTGAAATTATTTAGTCCCACCGCATACTGTTTAATAACATTATAGTTATCTTATTCTGTATGAGACGTTCCTGTATAGCTTTACTATAGTTCTGATGAGTTATTTTCAATATTAATTATTTACATTCCTATCAATGCACTAGAAAAGGTTCTGTTGCATTTTGCTTATGCACGTGTATTCTGTTTTCTTTATGTTAACCTTTAACCTAGATTTACAGTATTCCTTGATAATTTTGCAAGTCATATATTCAATATCGTCATAGTTCTTTTCTAGAAATATTTGACCGTTTATAAAGTGTAATATGAACATCATTTTCTCTATAGTTATTCTATAGTTTTGCATTTTTGAAGTGAAACTTTTTTAGCGACGTTGGGGTAAAATTTTTACATGCAACGGAAGTTATGTACCGAATCTACAGAAAAAAGTGGGGAGAAATCTAATATATATAGAGCATAGGGGTAGTGAGACCCATCACGCATGCGCGCCGTGTTAAGATATGATTAGTATTGCAAAGCAAATAAGCAGCACGCTGTATTTATTATTTAACTGTTGCAACGACAAGATATGATACTACAATTAATGTCGTATTCACGAAGTATTTAGAAAATGTATCGACAAAGGCATACATATCTTACTTTACTTATCATAAATCACTTGTATCGTTTATACCTACTCAATCACCCACTAGAGGAAGCAATGGAAAACGAAGAAATTGAAAACGAATAAATTTTCATAATTTTTTATTACTTTACGGAAAAGAAGTTTCACTTCTGGTGTGTGTACTTATGTACACACACACTTTTTTTTATACAATTTCAAAAATTTTTTCTGATATATTTAAAAAAATGTTAGATAAATATACTCTGTTTTAATTTCTTATTTACTTTAAACCTCGAAATACTTTATTTCTCACTTTAATCCTTGTTCAGTTATTATTTTATCCTTGATGGTTTAATCATTTTTATGTTTATATTTATTTTTTCAAAAAATTCCAAAAGTACAATCTAAAAGACTGTTTTGTAAATTTTATTCAAATCTATATACAGTATGTGCAATTCTTAATTGTAGGCTATTTTTATCAATTAATTGTGATATACCGAACAAATCGTCTAGAATAGTCGAACCTTTCGAAAATCAAATTGTTTTTTTAACTTTAGATTTTGATATTCTTTTCTACTTTAATTTTGAATATTTGTTCATATACTATACTAAAATAAAAGATCTGACGACGGAAATTCCACAGTAGTTTTCAAATTCATTCTTATTGACTGTTTTGTGTATTATTAATATTAATGAAAGTATACACTATTTTGGAACATATTTGCCATTTAAACATCTGTGAACAAATTTTATTCATACTTTAATAATTCAATTGAAATATCCCTGTGGTCAGTAGTTTTCATTTTTTAAGGACTTACATATAACATTATTGAAGACTGAACTCAATTATTATAGAATTAAATTTACAAATAATACGAAATGAAACATTTTAAAGTATTTTGGAATAACATTAAACGTGAAACTGTGACAAAAAAAATATGTCAAAAAGAAAATAGATAAACTAAACAATAAATAACAAAAATGTACTGGCTACTTGGAACAACTTCTGAGATGATACTATATAAAAAATAGCTTTTCTATAAATGAATCTTGACACCAATGTAGACCTTTGGCATTCAACTTTGAAACTGTATCAAGAAAAGTAACATCAATGTTATGTAAGGATTTCAGAATATAATTCTGTGAAATGCTGTCAGTACACCGTAGTTACATTAGAAATGACGACATCCATTGAGAATTGAAGAACGCAGTCAAGAGATTTTTCGTGAAAAATGGAAAACGCTTACTTCAACATGAAAATGTTGTAATGATTCAGTAATTCAACAACAGAGAAATTAGTGCGCCTTCTTAAGAGTTAATCCATGTGATCCATTTTAGTGAATAAGAAAGTATATTAATGCGGTTCTTACATAATAAGTTAAAACCACATTAAATGTAGTGGTTAATCATTTTTGTAAGTCATCAATAAAAGACTACCTAACTATGACTATATTACAAAGATAAACTAAAGTACATAGACATTTATTCACTTCTAGTAACTATAGAGTAGATACTTTTTAACGAAAAAATATCTTGAAAACTCCAAAAAACATTAAAATTTTTAATATAATTACAATATTAAAGTAAATGAAAATATTTAGATTAATGTCCCTTATTAGTATAAAGTTTACTCTTTGATAAAAAATAATTTGTAAAAAAGAAAAATGGCGCACAGTAATGTTTAAACAACATTTTAAAAATGAAATAATAATATTTGTTTTTAATTAAATGTTTATGTGAAATTAAACCACCTAAATTCATTCTTTGACACAAACACGTGTAATAAACAAAATTTATCAAAAACCTGTGAACATTTGTAATAATATTTGTTTTTGCGAATATTAAAAAAAACATTTAGTTTCACACTTCGTATATTTCAACCAATTTCATACAATAATATAATTTCAGAAAAATTGTTCATTAATGCGTAAATGTAAACTTTTTTCTACAAAGAGGAATTAAAAAAAATATTTACAAATTGTTCATTTCATAAATATATATAGTATGAACTTATAAAGGTGTTTTTTTAAAAATAAAAATAAAATATTATTTATTAATATATTTCCCCGAGAGATTTTTCAATCATATTTACGTAACTTGATGTTCATTTAATTATAAAAAATGAATGTGTTTATTATTTCTGTTATTCAATATAGAAGAAGTTTATATAAAACAATGACATCAAATTACATATATTACAAAAATGTTTTTAAACATTACTTTTACTATATTCTTTTTCTAAAATATTTTCAAACTATTTTATATTGCATTTTGTTATTAAAGCTAAATAAAATGCTTTTATCTTTTACTATTTGTGACAAACTTTGTCGCTCAGAAAATAAACCGTTATTTATGAAACTTAATATAAAGAGAATAATACCATAAAATGTGTCTACCTTAAAACATTTATTTCATTTTTCTATCTTCAGAATTTTGTAACAAGAATACAATAAACGCCTCTAGTAATATTGACACTACTTACTTATCGCGCCATATACTTACATGTTACAAAATGGTTTTCTATATTTAAACAAGATAGCACTGTCAATATGTTTAACTTCATATTTCACGTTAAAAATGTATTCTCGTTTAATACCATCTTATGTGAATATCTCTTGAATACATGCATAGATACCTATATATATATATATATATAACATATATATATATATATATATGTATATATATATATATATATATTATATATATATATATATATGTCTTGTATCGCGGGTAGTTTCTAACCAATAAATTGTCTTGTTCGCGGGTAGTTTCTTCTTTTTGGATTATGCCCATACCATTTTCATTTCACACTTCTCACCTTTATTATAATCAATAACTTTCATTTTCTTTTTGATCCAGTCAATTCTCTTTGTATCTCTATGTATTATTTTTAATATGTACTTTTCCATACTTCTTTGTGTTGTTTGGAACTTCTGAACTATTTTAGCATTTAAACACTTTTTTCAATGCCCTAACTGAAAACAGGTGGAATGCATTCATCAAATACTTTTTTCTTCAAACAGAAAAATATTTGATCTAATAATCTAAATATTTCTTTCAAATTATTACCATCTCATTTCTATTCATATGTTTACTACATCTATAAATGTTCTTTTAGTTATACTAGATATAGTTTTTATTTTTTTCTTTATCAACTCAGTTTGATTTTACTCTGATCTGAAAATTCTTTATATATTATTTTTGTTTTTCTGATATTCATCACACAAGCAATTTTTTGTCTTGCTTTATATAAATTTTCTATATATTTTTTAAATCTGGGGTTATTAAGAAAAAAATATCATCAGAAAATCATAAATAACTATGAATTTCTCTATTTACTTTTATTTCATATATTTCTCTATTTACTATTTTAGGTATATATTTTTTCTAGTACCGCCGTCAATAATTTTGGTTACATCGTAATGTACTATCTCACTTCTTTCATAATTTAAAGATTTTCTGTTTTCCGCATACTTGTACGAAAATTTAGTATTTCTATAAAAATGTCTCAAAAGTTCAATACATGTTTCTTGAATTGAGTACATGCTTCTTCATACTAAGTTATACGAAGACTTTATAATCTATGAATACAAAACAGAGTGGTATTTAATATTTCTTATATAGACTAATGAATTTCCTTATTACTAGAATATATATATATATATATATATATATATATATATATATATATAATTTTGTTCAAACTTACTAAGAATTGAAAGGTTTATGATTGAATAAAAGTTGTGATGTGTATTATAAAGCAAATTAATTTTTAATTCAACATCACAAGATATTATAAAAATGTCCAATAACCACTTAATGAACATTTTATTTGTATAGAAGTAATTAAAAGATTTCATAATACAGTACTCTGACGATAATGATATGATCTTCAAAATGTGAATCACCTTCTAAATAAATAAACTGAATAATGAGTGATTATTAAACACTTTCATAATAAACCATAGTGTTGGCGTGATAAATTATTTATGGTAAAATGAGTTTGCTACAGTATCACATAAAATAGTTGCAATCTGAATATTTGTACTTAAGATAAAATAAACTTCTTTTCGGAGCTTTTTCTTTTAAATTCAATCAAAATACTCTACACAAAATGTGTCATGTAAAAGGTGATATGTTTGACGTTAATAATTATTTTTTTTGGATCTGCCTCCTCCATGATCAATAAAACAACGAACAAAATACAAACAATAGATATAGCTTTTGAATGTTATCTATAAAATTAGCAAACGACTGAACAGTATGCCATTTGCTTGAAAGTGTTCAATCACGTATGTTCCACCTTCACCATTGACAGTCGGATCGATCAAAAAATAGAACATGCTTTATCATTATTTTTGTATATCCTTTTATTCAGTCTGTCGTATGTTTAGTTACATTACAGTCAACAGTACGTATTTGAATCGACTAAATTGTCTGTAGCTGACTGTCTGTCAAGCTGATTGTTTAACTTTCATGAACTAGTGTAGTAGTCGATGGAAATTAATTTAGTTTTGTTACTATTCCAAGATATTTTTCATTATATTCTTCAATTTATTCAATTATATAATTTCTCTTATTATTATTAACAGCACTATCTCATTCAATCAATTTATTTATACCATCTTTATAAAAACATAATAATTTTGAACAAAGGAAATTCATGATACATTTCTACAATTTATTAAAACTAATCTGTTTCTTATCGTTAATATTAATCTCAAAAAATACAATAAATAGTAAGCAAAGTACCTAATTTCAGATGAATAAACAGAGATGTTTAAAATTTCTCAATTCAAATTCAATAATTTTTCTTTGATATTTTTATCGCCACGTGTAATCTAACGTCATCCTGTTTGACGATTACACTCTTTCTATTCACTAATTCTAGTTTCTTAGAATGCAGTATGCTTGAATTTGCAGAATTGTTAGTAATATAAATCTAAGTCTATGGCACAGAAATGATCCCAGAAATATTACAAAATTACTTTTTTTTTGTAAGTCCACTTTTGAGGCTACTAATAGAATTTTATCTTTGAGAAACGAATGTGATTTTCCTAATACGTTACTATGAAACATCCATTTCTTAATGGCAGTTACATTTTTTTACGAAAGAATTTCATTTATTTGCCTGGACAAAAACACTGTGCAAATCATGAACATATAATTTTTTTTCAAAAATTTTACGAGAAATCTAGACATCAAAACTTTATTGTGCTTTTTTAAATTCTTAGACTATAATTGAATGAAAATACATTTTATTTCAAACCATATTTACAGGTCAAAAAATTGTATTCATATAACTTCTTAGATTGAATTGCTTCTCTTTATAAAATAACTTATTAATAATTAATATACTAAAGGAATATCACCACAAAAATACAGTAATTGTATTGAGCACATAAATTTATTAGAACTTCAAAAAATGACATTATATTCTAAACGCACTAATATTTTGACGATAAATAATTTTTATAAATTTTTGGATATTACACTTAATTTTCTGTTTATTCGCAGTTACAATCTTCGATTGTAAAGATATGAATAAAAAGTATTTACTTGTGCTTTATTATTAAACAATTGTTTTCTATTTTGAATTAACCTTTTTTCTTAAAAAATAATATCAAAATTTATAAAATTAAGTAAAATATTAAAAATTAGATTGTACGAAGACACTCCACAAAACGAATTTGCAAAGAAAAATCAATTATGCCAGATACATGATTCAAAAAATAAAATATTTATAATCTTGAGTTTATTAAAAAATATACTGAAAACAGATTAAAAAAATATTGATAAAAGAAGATAACGTTAATTTTTTTTCTCTATGTTTATTTGGTACTTTCGAGGATGTTAAAATTGTCCATTAATAAACAAATGTTAGCACTTATGGCATGTTGATAATTTTTACAATTAAATTGAAATATAAGGCAAAAAATAGCCATTATTTAGTGAGGAGAATAGAAAAAATTAGAATGAGATAGCCAAATTATATAAAAAATAAAATAAATCAAGCTAATTCAGAATAATAGGTTATTTTTTTGTGTTTAAAAGAAAAAAAATTTGAATGTTTTGCAAAAATAATTACGAGTATGGAATTTTTAAATATTTTTTTGGAGAAACATTTAAAATTTATAGCATCTTCAGAACCACATATTTGTGTCTAAATATTTCTATAGCTTATATATTAAAAACAATTTTCCGTATGATACAATTGTTTTTAATATATAATAAAAAAATATACATATTATATACATAAAAAGGAAGCATTGTTCTAATATGAAGATGCAAAATTGCATTCGAATTAGTTTCGAAATATTTATTTGTAAAAAAAAGGATTAACAGTCAAGGTTTTACTTCAATGTTAAACAAAATTTAAATTTAATGTTACGATTTTTCTCTCTCAACTTGTTTGTTAATATTAAGCTGTCAGACAAAATATTCCACTAGAATAATTTTCCATGCTGTATATCACGATTATCAATAAATTAACTTTGATAAAGACAGCGAAATTTTTTGAATTTTCTTACTCGAATACGGATTTAAATTCGTTTGAATATTTATAATATGAGCTGTAATAAAAATATAAATATATATGTAAGATAAAAGTACAACAAGAAAATTTTAGAAAAATTCGAAAAAAATAAAAATCAAGTTTATGTCGCTAGTTAATATAAAATATCACACTACAATTGAAAGGATTATAAAAAGATTAAAAATAATTGAATAAACATTTTAAAACATATACGTAAAATGTTATTTGAAATATCTAGAATTGAGTTTAGAAATAATAAAAGTATAAGGATCTCTATTAATTATGTTTAGTTTTTATTAAATAATTATATAGTAAATATTAAATTAATAAAATGAAAATATGTTTATAATTATTTATTAATAAACATTAGGCACATAAATTAATTTATAGTACACATAATCAAAAATTAAACTTAAAAAAATCTACATATGGATATACATATACATATGAAGCCAAAAGAGAAGTAATATATAAAGTAATAAACAATATAATTAAAATATTTTCTTAAACGTAAGATAATGAAAATTAATCTAACGTCGATATTAAAAAATATTTAAAAAAATGAATATTTTTCACTTAAAAAATATCTACATTATTACCTTTTTATAATTTGATAAAATTATTTGTTACAAAATATTTTTTAATTGTATTATTTCTAATTATTTTAATATTCGCACATTTTCTATATAAATAAATATTAATAAATTTAAAAACAATAAATATAATATATATATATATATATATATATATATATATATATGTATGTATGCTATATAAATTAAAATGATATGATTTTCTGTTTGATTACCACTGAAAGCTTTACATAAGCTTTATTCTGTTCACATAAAGTGTGCACTGAATCAGTGGTATTTATTTCAAAAGTAATAAAGAGAATAAATATGCAAAGACGAGACGGATAATATACAACTGGTGGAGCACGGTATATATATATATATATATAAAAGAAACTGTTAAAAGTAACAAAAGACAATAAAAAATAAAGATATACTGTCTGCCATTTCAAGTATCACATCTCGATTTACGTCTGTGCCCAACTCACCATAATACGAATAGGTGGAGGTATCGCTCCTTTGAGAATAACTCATGTATCATATTAAAATGTCCACGTTGTAACTGTGGTTTGCAACAAGAAACAATTATTAGAAGCGCACATACAAACACACATAGCACGACTTCAATTCAAAAACAATGCGCATGAGCGCGACTGACATTTGCATTTTAACTGTTTTCAGATATTACAGGCGAGATGTCTTTTATAACACAAATTATACATTAATGTACGAGTAATAAAATAATTCGCAAAGGAGAGATAAATGTTTAAAATGCATAGGAGGTATGCCGGTACTAAAAATGAAGTTATGAATTTAGAGGCGTGTTGCGTGTTTCAAAGCGAAATTCTGCTCGAAAACATTGTAATTGTATATTTTTAGAAAATAAATTTAATTAACTACAGTAAATTGTAATAATAGACGGAGTGAATGTACACAGAATATTTTAAGAAAAAATACTGATTTCGTGTTAGTTGAACAGATTTTTTTTATAATTGTAATTAAAAATAATGTACAATATTACTCATCTAAAAAATATGAAAAATCGTTAATGAGATAATTGCATTAAAAACTAAAAATAACAACAATCATATTTCAATGTTGACAAAAATGAAGGCATAATAACATTAATATGATAGTACAAAATATTTTCATCTTTAGCAAATATCAAAAATCAATGGGAAAAGAGAATCTCTCTACAGTATTTAGTGTGTTTATATGTTTATTAAAAGCTAAACTTTTAAACTAGTTGTCATTAAGAAAGAAAATACAAAATTTAATTTTAAAGAAATATAATTATCAACTTGCGGTTAAATCGAAAATTATACATAAAACTGAAAATGAGTAAAACAGAAAAGATATACAAAATAGAATATTATTAAAACATTTACAATAAAATAGGGTAATAATCTTGTAAAAATGAATGTTTTGAAAGATTGAATGAAAAAAAAACTAAAATAATAACACAATTTAAAAAATAACCAAAAAAAATTTATCAGAAGGTGTTACAAAAAAAATGAAACGAGAATATTCTTAAAGACTATAAAAAGATACCTTCATAAAGCCGAATATAAAGCAATAATTCCGGGAAAACTAAATATTAACAAAATTAACCGGAAAAAGCATGAGTTTTACAAACGTGTTTATAAACTAGAAAATTATAGAAGATGATGATATTCTTAGATTAAAATGTAAATTTAATATAAATAAATCAGATGGTACAATTTTAGTATGGAAAAAATTACATACTAATAAGTACCTCAATAAGAGGAGGATTGTCTATCGCGAACAAGAGTAGCACAAGGCGTTAAAATAGGGCCTTGAAGTTTTTGATAATAAACTACCATCTGGAGGCTCACAGACATTAACTGACGACAAACACGTCACCCAAATCAAGGAATTTATGCTTAAAAATCGTCGTATATCCATCAAAGAGTTAGAATTTGAGATGATAATATCAAGAACACAATGCCATGTCATTTTAGCTAAAATTTTGGACAGAAAACGCATCATTTCTCTCATAGTGCCAAGGACACTGATTTTTTTGCAAAAAAATCATCGAAAGTCTATCGCTGCATAAATACTTGCCAACATATCCAGTGACAAAAATTTCTTGAAATGCATTATTATAGGCCATGAGACTTTGGTATACAAATACGTCATGGAAGCGTCCCAACAAACATGGAGGCAGGAAAGTGAGCAGAGGCCGAAAAGACCGAGGCAAAGCAAGTCAAAAATCAAAGTGATGCTTACGGTTTTCTTCGATTATCAAGGCATGATGCACAAGGAATTCCTTCTGGAAAGCCGAACGATAAATAAATAATATTATTTAGCCATTATGCAGCGTTTGCGTGAGGCCATACGTAAAAACGGCCGCGATTGTGGTACGACAACAACTGATTTTTGTACCACAATAATCCGCCAGCTAACATATCGTTGATTATTCTTGAATTTTTGGCCAAAAACTCAACCAATATTGTTCTGCAAGCTCTGTATTCGCCTGATATGGCCACGCGCAACTTTTTTCTATTCCCAAAACTTAAATTTCCGCTCCGAGGGCATCACTTTGAGTCAATTAAAGCCATAATAGACATTTTTTGCGTAAACTAAAAGATATACCACAAAGAAAGTTGGTAGGGACGTTCGAGGACTGGAAGAAGCGTTGGCATATATGTATTGCTTCTAATGGGGAATACTTTGAAGGCGAAAAAATAAATATTGACAAATAAATAACTTCTTATGTGTGTTATTTCAAAAGTTCCGTTAATTTCTAGACTATATATATATATATATTATAGGGTGTCCCATCGAGAGCATACAACTATTTTTTTAAAAAAAAACGGATCTTTCTTTCGACTGAGCGTTGATGTTTTTTTGAGCGATAATGAGTGTAAAAATGGATATGATGAGACACCCTATATAATTTTAAACGGAATAACTGTTGCTATTTTACACAAATGAATTTTAACCCCAATACCACAATGGTTATAAAGGGTTCAATAATCACTTATTGTTTATAAATATGTCTGCTGATGAACATTTTGATGGCGACGCCATCATCGTTAGAGCCTTTCTGTTAAAATCCTTATAATCATACTATTTTCCTGTTACTATATTACTATTTTCCTTATCATCTTATCTTATGTTACTAATTTCCTTATAAATAATTTCCTGTTACTATTTTCCTATTTTTCTTATAATCATACTTCATTTCATAAGTGGCCATCTAAAGTTTTTAATATCAATTATAGTACATAATTTATATATACATTTATTACAAATTAAACGATATAAGTCAACTAAAATTACCCGCAAACTAAAATTATAATCTTTTGTAACTACTACAGCGCTAGATTCTTGAATTACATAAAAGCAAGTTTCTAACATTTTATAAATGTAAATTGTTTCGAGAATTACTATAACTAGTTTCGTATTTCCCTATTTGAAAAGTTTATGAAAATCATGAAGAGATGATTACATTCATAAGATACCGCAATACCCACTTAATTGAGTATATAAATTCATCGTAACTGTTATTATTCGAGATTTCTATAAACTAATTGATATTTGTATTTTATACTTATTTACAAATACACACAAGATGTTGATATACAAATACATACAGAGAAAGATATATATATATATATATATATATATATATATATATATATATATAAATATATATATATATATATATATATATATATATATATATATATATATATATATATATATATATATATATATATATATATATATATATACACTAATGATTAAAACTCAACAAAGTCTTACTAATGAGAGTTACATTTAGTAACCTTTAAATGATTAATTAAAAAAATACAAACGTGTAATTCAACCACTTTTTATATTATGATTTACGACATTTATTGTAATTGTTATTAACAATACATTTAACTTATTTTATACAGTTGATAATTATTGTTATGTTAACAATTTCAAAAAACATATTTATCAAAATAACATTTTTGATATCAAAACAC
>CP092087.1:54733371-54763371 GCA_029203775.1 Neoneuromus ignobilis | reverse complement strand
TAAAATTTATAAAAATGACAGAATAAAGTTAAATATATATTTTCAAATTAAAATATGTAAAATTAATTCACATTTCACAACACAACTGTCATAACAGAATGCAAAAATATCTAGTTTACAATGAATGTGATTTTTAAAATAATAATAATTACGATTCATTAACAAATGGTTATAGATTTATTGTGTGGTTATAAAATACTGCTCAAGATACGGAATTATTGAAACTTCATTAAATACAATACATTAATTTTATTGAATAAATTATAAGAAATATTTAAAACATGTTATTTTATGAAGTTATTAATATTAATATCGATATATTTTTAATAATAAAAACAGACAACGGATGAATATATTATAATTCATACATAAAAATGAATATAAAATTATATCTAATATAAAATATCATAAAAACAGTCAATAATTTTTACACGCCTTTTCTTCTCTAGTTTAATTATTCAATCTAAATGGAATCACTTCTACTATTGTACTTTCTCACAATATATTTTCTCTTTATCGTTGTTTTTATTATGAACAACTATGAGGTCGGTAGTTGTGAAGTGGAATGTCGGTTTTATATTCTGAGAAAAACTATTTTCGTACACGATAAATTCCAGTTTGAGACCATAAACTTTATAAGAAAGGCTAAACTTTATAGGTAAAAAGCAACACAGTCAGATCTTATTGAAAAAATAAAAATACCTTATTGCAATATCATACTTTGTGCTTAAGGAAAATTAAATTGTTTTCTTAGTGAAAATAACAAAATTTATATTACTGTTCTCGTTTAAAATAATTATATTTTTTTAATATTTCAATTTATAAATGTCAGGTCCATGTTATTTAAAATTATATTCATAAATCTAAAATAGTTAACGTACCAAAAATAACTCGAGCAGAATTTTAAAACTTTATAAATAGTATTGAAATGTTTTATTATTGTTCTACTGAACTAAACATTAAAATCTCAAAAATGTGTACAAATTCCAATGACAAAAATTAAATATTTGATTTTATATGTAAAACAGGAAATAATTAAATACTGTAGATTTATATATATATATATATATATATATATATATATATATTAATATTCACATGTGAACATTTTAAAAATCAGATTGTAAAATGCTTGTCGTCTTTACATTTACATTTAAGTACATTCGAAAAAAAATTAAAAATATTTGATTGAAGAAAGTGAAAGTGTCTTTCTATAAGAAATAGATTTATAAAACGAGACTCATTTAAAAAGTTCGCATTCTAACATTTTTTTTTAATTTCAGCCGAATTGTATTATCGCATATTTTTTATAAACAAATATCAAATAAATCTGCCAAATCTTTCGTTCTAAACAGCTGTTTACATAGTCATCTCAGTATATTTTCTAATAAAATATATTGGATGATAGCATATCTTCAATTACAAGTTTAAAAAAATTAGCTGCAAAATTTAAACACAGTCGTACAAGTTTGAAAGATGAGCCTAATACAGGGCGTCTAAAAAGTGATGCGCAACCAGAAATCATCAATAAAATGCATGATAGTTTTAGAAAATTACAGATCAGAGATGTCTGAAATTGCGAAGATTATGAGAATCTTAGATAAATAATCATTTCATATCCTAGTTGAAAAAATAAGTATGAGTAAAATGTCAGCAAGAAGAATGCCGTATTTATTAACAGTTTAACAAAAACGTAATCAAATGCAAATTCCTCAAGGGTGTTTACACCGTCTTCAGAAGAATACGACTAATTTTATTCATCGATGTGTAACCATGAATAAAATTTAGATCTACAATTACAAGTCAGAAACAAAACAACAGAAATATGGTAATTTTCTGTCACAAAAGATGGCAAAATCCATTTTGTATACAAAAAAAAGGATATGTGTACTCATATACATATGCCAGAAGTGAAACTTCTTTTCAATAAAGTAATCAAAAGGTACACGGACAAGCGTATGCCTAAAACTCGTAGATGAACAAATTCTTCAGAATAAAGCAAGTAACAAAATGAAGAAATGTAGTAGGAAGAGAAGCGGTAAATACACGGGATAAAAATTTAAGTAAAAAATGATCAATGTTTTAAATAAATTAAATTTTTACAATTATTTCATATTAACACATCGTATGCGGACAACGCGTCTCGATGATGTCTTTCACGCTGTAGTAATAGTATGCAAAAGACGTCGAGACGTTGTCCGTATACAATGTGTTAAGTAAGATTAATATTCATTTTCAAATTAAAACTTTTATAAAATTATGAATTATGAAAATTTATACGTTTTCGTTTGGAATTTCTTCGATTTCCACTGCTTCCTTCGGTGGTGATTGAGTAGGTATAAACAATACAATTGGTTTTTGATAAGTAAAATTTTTGCGCAATAGACTTTACCATCTTAATTTTTAATTACTATTGTATAATATATAATATACAATTAGATCAATATTTTAAAAATTAAACAATTAAAGGAAATACTCACAAATACTTATATACTAATTAAATACTTTAATATAACTGCAATAAATAGCATCTATTTAGATACTATTTATAGATAATTGATAATTTTATAACACTACATAAAATTCAATAAATCTTCAAAATGACACCTGAGAACAAAGAATTCGTAATTATTGTGAGAATTTATTACAAATAAAACAATAGATAATCTCAAAACTGTTATAGGTTTCGATAATTTTTTTTAATACCACGTGTTTTTATTAGTATTTCTTTTATTTGATAAATAGATTAATCAAAATAATGTTACAAAATACTACATACTACTGTATATATTGGTATACGTGCTAATTCCCTCAATTTCGTGTTGTTTGCTAATTTTTTAAATACCGCGTGGATTTAATTGACTGTTATTTTTATGATTATTGAGGTTAATATTATGATGACGTTATAAAAATTAATATACTTATCAAAAATATCAATTTTATCGCACTGAATAACATTCTTATTTAAACACAATTAACAACAACTGATTGTATATAAAAATTGCTAAGCATAATAATGACATCATTCAAATAGTAAACATACGTGCTGCCTGCATTAATAGCTATCGCTATCTAATCACATGCTAAAAGAGCGCGTATCGTGATGGACTTTTTCTCACTCCATCTACTACTTTTTCTCACTCTTCGTCTAAGCATTTATGCAGATTCAAATCTGGCACTAAAATTCGTACTCACGTTCCGTCTCTATTTCCGTCATATAGGTCTCATTTCCGCGTCAAGCAAATTTTTAGTCTCATGCGCCAAAAGAAGTTTCACTTCAAAAAGTATGGCTTTCATTTTTTAGGTTGTTAAGAGAATATTCTAATTAATTATATTTAAAAAGTCAAACGATAAAGGAAGAATACTATACTAATCTTCTGGACCGAACGAACTAAAACATTTATAAAAAATAACAATTTTATCATAGAAATTTTTTTTTCGTTAGGATAATAAACGCATCTATTTAAATATCGGTAAAGTGACAACAATCTCTAAATTAAAGTATGATTTTTTGCCCATTAACCTTATACATGTGATTCAGTTCCGTCTAAATATCATCTATTTAAAAATCTCAAAATAATATATTATGTTGGCAAATATCTCCCTTCCGCCTTCTGGTCTTTTGAATTTCGCAGCTATGTACAAAAAAAAAAGCGGAAGGGAGATACTTGCCAACCTAATATGATGATAAATGATTTTTTTTAAAATAATATGCTGGTATCGTCGATTAACAGCTATTTTATAGGTCTTGGGGAATCAAACTTACGAATTGGGATAAAACCATTGGAACATTGCTGGACAAAATATATTAAAATTCAGAGAAGTTATGTTGAAAAATAAAAGTAATTCAAAAATCAAAATTCATTTTATCACTATTAGATGGTGACCTCTTTAAATAATTTTTGTAAGTAAAAATGAAACTAGAAGATAAGTTTTTCTGATTCTAAAAACGATCAAGTATAAAAATTCTAATTTTTATGAAATATTAAATGTAATTTTCGTGATTTTGTTGTAATTTTCTTGAAAATATATTATACACTATTATGAATTAAAATTTGTAATTGAATAATATTACGTTTCACATTAACGAATTTTAATATAGAACAGAACTGATTTTTTAAAGATTTATATTGATCCAATTTTAATATATTTAGTGATACACGTGGTAAAATAACCTAAATAAAATATAAAAACTACTGAAAGAAAGGTTTTATAAAGATTAAAGTATAGTAGGTCTGCTAAGTATTATTAAAACATCAATGTAGAAAATCAAAAAGGCAATTATAAGTTTAACTAGTAAAGATATTTCGGAAAGATTTACACAAAATATAGCTTTAGTAATTTGAATTGAAATGTTGTTAATTGTATCATGTTTTTCTTTTTTATAACTATAAGGTTCTCCAATAAGAATGTCAGAACTTTGACAGCTGGTGGAAGCCATGTTTGATTTTTTAAGCTCATTTTGACATTTTAACTTAGTATAGTTAGAAAATTATCATAGAACGTTTAACACTTATTATAAACTTATTATAAAAAACTTATTATAAAAATCAATTTTCAGTTCATAAAACTTCACACAATTCTCCAAGTGAATGTTCTATTTATCGAATTGTTGAAAAATTTGACAAAAATTTACTCCACAGATACAACAGTACCTGTAAGACTAAGAAATGCAAGAAATGAGACCAATATTACTTCTGTTAATGAAAATTACAAATACATCTGGAGTTCTACATGCCATTCATTTACGGAAACAACAGAATTATTGAAACAAAAGTTTAATGAGTCCATTATATCACGAAATGGACCCATCAGTTGGCTACCAAGATCCTGTAATTTAACTCCATTGGATTATTTTTTGTCGGGTTATTTACAATCATCGGTTTATGCTGATAAACCAAAATCCACAGTAGCATTAGAAATAAACATTGAACTCGTAATTCATGAAACTGGATCACAATTGTGTTAAAGAGTGACTAAAAATTAAACTAAACGAATGTACTATGTCAAGTAAAGTCATGTTGGACATATGAATGAAATTGTATTCCATAATTGATGTCATAAAATATTCTTAAAAATAAAAAATAAATAACTAATTAATTTAATACCTTTTGTTTTATTTCCATCTAAACTGTTAAATCGTTTATTGGAAAACCCTATATAATAATAATAAATCATCTACTTAGATTTTCAAATGTAGTAACAAGGACTTTTATTATATAATCGAACAATTTTTAAAACTAAATATTATCTTTATTTATCTGATTTTTAGAAGCTTTCACTGAGAAAGAAATAATTTCCAAATATTATAATGAATAAAGAATTTCAAGCTTAAATACCTATACGAAAAATTAAAATCATTTTAAATTGTTTTCTGTTCTTTTCGAATTTATTTTTAAATAAGTGATCACTTTTATCTTGAAAAAACCAGAAGATACTTTTTAATTTAAATAATCCCACAACGGATACCTCATAAAATGTTAAAGAATTTAAATTGAAGTTGCAGATTTCTGTATATTTTTAAAAAACTCTTTCACCCAAGATCATTTCATTAATATTATATTCATTATATCTTAAAATATTTATTTTGAGAAAAGTACATAATATATAAATTCCTTTATTTAAGGTATATAGAAAAAGGTTTTAATTTTATGTTCAATATAGATTGAAATGGTTGCTACCAAATATTAAAAATCTTTTAATGGTCTAATAGATCGAGAAAATTTATAATATAGTGTGATAAATCAACATTATCTAAAACAATAACCTTATTTTTAATCTCTAAATGTACATCAAAAAATTGTATGATTTTGTATGACGAAATTCATTGACATTTAATTGAATAAAAGTTACTCTGGCTAATTTAAAATTCCATTAAATTAAAAAAACATCACACATACCGTCAGGTAAGTTTTGTAAATTTCTATGAAATCTTTGTGCATGACATTTCTAAAAACATTCACTCGCACACATTTTATTTTTGCGTAAAAACAATCCAAATCCTGTTTATAATAAATTAACAGCATGTATAATTAATCTGTCATACGCATAATTAAAACGAAACGTTATAATAAATCAGTGAACTGTAACCGGTAATTATATTTTACTTAACAGTAATGATGATAATTTCAACGACGGCGATACAAGTAATAAATTCGCAAACACACAAATTTGTATCACTAAAAACGGAACGTATGTTCTATATACAAGAAGAGGCATATAAAAAAGGGTTTATCGTTAACGTAAATAATATCATATTCTATATAAGTAGCAACGCTGGAATAATATCGCACCATTGGCCCGTTAACGATAACATTTTCCAGGGGAGAAGAGCGCATTTCCGTACGCTGTGACGTCGTTCGCGAATAGATGATTGGACACTGAGGCTGACTTTTTCATATCTTTCCTCCTAATATATCAGCGAGTTTGTATGGAAATTGATTTTCATTTAAGAAAATTAGTTTTTGTATACAATATATATATATATATATATATATATATATATATATATACATAATATGCAAATATATTTCATATTAAAGTGGATGTACGCAAACAAATTCAACAAAGTAATCAAAATATTGTATTCATTCTATTGTGCTACGAAAAATGATAAATTACCCGACACACATTTCATATGAAGACATTGAGCTTTTTACGTAATTAAAAAAACGTATTTAGAATTGATCGTTTTTTAGAAATTAAATTTTAAAGAAGATTAACTGAAATAACAGACGGTTTATTCGTGAAATATATAGTTAAAAAAATTTAAAAATTCTGTGTTGGAATTTAAAAAACGATTAATAAACATGTAATATAATATTAAAAAACTACTTTATAAATGGGATCTGAAAAAATTTTAATTTCAAAAAGTTATTTATAAGTGACTATGGTTTAAAATAAATTTATTTTTTTCGGTCTGATGTAGATTTGTGCAAATATGTATAAAAAGTCAATTTGTACATATAATTTACAAACAAAACTGTTATTAACAAATGTTAAGAATTCTGGATATTATAGTAATATTTGCAGACAAAACGCCTAAAATAGAAATTATTTAAAATAAAAAAAAATATTTTTTTATTATTAAGTAAAGCTTAATAGCTAACTAAATATTAAATTTAAAAATATTTAACTCTGACTCCGTAACACTTGGTTGCAAAGAGTTTTCTCTATAGGATAGAACTACAGGAGTAGTCAACTCTAGTATGTTTAATTATGAAGATCGTTTCTACATTATTTAAAATCCACTATTGTGTTTTTGAATTATAAAAATATAATATTTTTAATTATTATAAATGAAACATTCAATAATTAACAAAAATTTATGAAATAAACATTTCCAATAACATAAGTTACTAATAACAATTCAGATAAACATACATACATACACACACACACACACACACATATATATATATATATATATATATATATATATATATATATATATTACAAGAAAATAATAGCATTAAAAACGTATAAATTGATTTTTGTTAGCATAATATACACAATGATGCCAGAAAAAACTAAACTTTCATTTTTCACTCGAAAATCAGACATGACTAATTTCATTTAAATGTTTTATTTATCAATTTCTATTCTTAAATTAATCCTATCTTCATTTTTGTAAAATGTTATTAAATTTTCAAGAATGCGTTTGGACATTTATTGGATTGAATCATAAATGATTTTCGTTTTTGACATTTTATTTTTAATAAAAAACAGCAATTGTATATAAGTCAGTTATAACACATGCTTCCCTCTATACCACCCTATACACATGTTTCTTTTTAATAAAACACAAATATAAGCGTCACATTTGGAAAACCCTATATATTCACCATTGTTTGCAATGATTTGTTGCTATTTGCTAAATAGTTCTTCTATACCTTTTAAACAGAATTCCGTTGGTTTTTACTTAAAAAAGTTTTCGGCAAACTTTTGAACCTGGTTGTCATTTAAGAAATTTGTGCCAATCAAAGCGATTTGCGATGGTGCCAAGTGTAATGAGTATGGTGGGTGGAGTAGTGACCACATAAATTCCATATTTTTTTCTGCGTTACTCTTACTGTATAGGGTCTTGCATTGTCATGGAGAAAAACGTTTTTCTTATTGACGAGTGCAAGACGTTTTTCGATCAAATTTTGGTAAATACACTGCAACTGATATAGAGTTTTGCATTTATTGTTGCATTCCGGTTTTAGAGCTCAAAATGGATAATTCCACGATGACTCCACTACACGCACATCATTTTTTTTCATAAGGTTTAGCTTTTGGGTCCGATTTTGGAGGCTTATCCTTATTAATCCATTACCTTTTGTGTAGAACTCTGTCGTATGTTATCCACTTTTCATCGCCAGTAATGATTTAATCCAGAAATGGGTCGTTCCTCTACCTTGAAAGAAAACTTGTCACTTTCCATAAACTATCTGCTTTGTTTTTTTGACTAAAATCGTGTGAAACTAAAACACTCAGCTTGCTGACTTTACCCATCTTTTATAAGTGGCAATATATGGTAGACTGTGACGTGTTTAACTTGTCTGCTAATTCTCGAGTGCTTTGGCGTGAATTGCATTCTACCAATGATTTTAGAGCTTCTTGATTAAAATTTATAGATCATCATGTTCTAGATTCATATTTCAATGATGTGTCTCCGAAATGAAATTTCGCAAACCAGTTCCGTACTTATTAGTTAGTTATGATTCCTTCACCATACACACTGCATATTTTTTACTTATCTCTGTAGCATTTTCTTCTAACTAAACTCCCATAACATTACATGGAGAATATGCACTTTCGATCCTTTCATTTTACAGCTAATAATTTATTATTTGAACCACTGTCGTAACAAAACTGAGCATTACTAACCTAATTCAAATAAGCAAAACTTGTCATATGTAGTGAGTTATTAGGATAAGTAATGAGTCAATAAAACTTGCTCTCAACAACGGAAATTATTTATGACTCAACTCAATAGAACAATTGTTATTTTTCTTGTTTAGGCGCTCGTGATGATAAATTATTACTTGATGTTGAATAAATGAAGTACGATTATATTTTTTCACATTTTCTAAAAATTATCGATTAAAAACTTGAGAAGATACTTAATAGTACGAGAAGTTGTTAATTTTAAAAATAATCTCAATTGTTATATACTTTTTTACATCTTCTATAAATTTTAAGTGTATGTCACAAAAAAACATGTAGAAGAGAATAAAATAAATTAAAATCTAAAGATGTTAAATCTGGTAAATATTCCGAATGCAGCAGAACTAAACAGAGATTATAAATACAATATTTTGTGGTTATTACGACATAAAATTGAGCATTATTGTGAATTAATATCACCATTATTGTTCTTTTACTGATGTAAGGAATTTTACACTCTCATATCTTCATTAAGAGTCAAGCAAATCATTTTTACTGCTTCAGTAGTATTTTTTTAACTTAAACTCAAAAATAGTACAATACTCAATTATGTGCTTCATTATCTGTCATCGTGCAAATATTTGATTTTTGAAATTATGTTGATTGTTCGACCATGTTTAAACGTCACTTTAGAAACATTGATTGCACTATTTTATAATCACAGTGGACAGGAAGAATTTCTAATTAAAAACAGTTATTGGAAAATGGTCAATTTAATGAAACTAGATTAATTTACATACCTGATGTATTTAATTTCGCCACTAGTTATTAATTGCATTATTTATCTCTATAAAATATTTAAAAATATCCAAATTGATTACAATATCGGTACGTATTGTATGTTCAATTAACGGTATATTTTGCAGTACAAAAAAAATAAGCTACTATTTAATGTAACACTCTCTTTGAGTTATTATTTAAATATATTTTTGTAAAATCTTTTTTATGTAATTTCATTCAATACAAAAAATTAAAATGGATAAAAAATCCAGGATTTATTTTTAACACGATAACTTCCACAGTGGTCATCTGTAATCGGCACTTGTATTTTCATTGTAGTCCTGATTGTCACCAGTGATCGGCGTTACTAATTTTATTATAATGATCAAAATAAAATGAATATCAACGATTAAAAAATTTTGAACGTAAATAACTAGATAATAGTATTAAATGAATACGTTTTTTAACAATTAATATTTTTTAATAGAACATAATATTTTACAAAAATTAAATATTACGGTATATTGTACTGAAATATTTAAAACAGAAGTAAGGCTGCCCATCGCAGTCTTTGTAATACTCGTATATCGTAATTTTTTTGTAAAATTTTGCATAATTTTTGTACCAAAAATTATAATTTTTTTATAACATATTTTACAAAATTTTCGTATGAGATATGCTCTCCCCTTCTTTATTTTGGATTTTACGCCGTAACTTTTTTCAGAATTATACTCAAAGAGAATAGATCCTGTATACTTTTGTTGCGACATTGTATCAGATGTATTGCAAGTGTCATTATAAGCTTAATCACTGTGATTCTTCTATTTATTGTATATTTATACATCAGTAATACATTTATAACTGAAGTGTTCAGTAACAATTCTCTGACTAACTTTATTTATGACTTAGTAGTTTTTCTGAGACGCCTACTATATGCATTATTTGATTGAAGTTTAAAACACATTTTTCTACATTATAGTCCACAACTTTTCGTTTTTCACATCTACAATATAATTCTTTTTACATATGTTTAAAGTTTTTGCGTAATATTTTGTGAAAAACATTATTATGTTCTGTTTGTTTTTCCATTTGAAAATAATAATATCTTTTAAATAAATTAAAATTAAATTTGTTCAGAATGCTATAACTCTCGAAGTATGTATAATGCGTAAACATCGCAAACATTCATAATCTTGTGCTTGCGTGATACTTTTAGAAAAACCATTTATAAATAGTGACTGAGTGCATTGTTCAGCATTGATGATTATGGGTGACCATCAGCGAGATAAACACAATATTGATCTTTATCAACCTTACTTAATCATAGTACTTACTTAATCATACATCTTTATGTACCCTTACTTAATCATAGTACTCAATATTTTATCATTATATGCTTATAATAATGAAAATTCTATTATGCCTCCCTAGAAAACAAACACATAAAACTCGTATGGTAGTCAACGTGTTAATTCTTTTCACTATTATTTTTTTGGTAACATGAAGAATTCACTTTACACAAATGAATCATTTACCTCAAATCATACACCACAAAATTTTATAAAAGTATTGAATTGTTCACTGATGTGCATATAAATTTTAGAATGTAGTGCTAAATGATGACAGCATACCCATTTAATGCATATCACAAATAAAATCAACAAAAAGTGAATATTATTAAACGCTTTTATAGAATATTTAGTACTGAAATGATTAATTAATTTCTCAAAAAAAAAATTTATTTTTTAAAAAAAATTAAAAACATTAAAAATGTACAGGGTTTTCCAATAAACGATTCAGAAGTTGAAATGGAAATAAAACAGAAAGTATTTAATTAATTAGTTATATTTTTTTTTTAATTTGTAACCATATTTTATGGAATTAATGATAAACCATAATTTTACTAAATTGACCACCACGACTTCCCTTGACATAGTGCATTCATTTAGTCAAATTTTCAATCAATCTTTCACACAATTGTTTATTCAATGTTTATTTTTAATGCTTCTATTATTTGTTGTTTATCAGCATTAACCAATGATTTTACATAACTTCCCAGAAAATAATCCAATAAGTTATATCACATGAATTTGTTGGCCAATTGATGGGTCCATTTCGTGAAATAATGGACTGATTAAACTTTTGTTTCAAAAAGTCTATTAAAGTTTTCACAATTTCTAAGCGCTATTGAAGTGTTAAATGTTCTATGATAATTTACCAAACTATACTGAAATAAAATGTCAAAATGAGCTTAAAAATTCAAACATGGCTGCCACCAGCTGTTAAAATTCTGACATTCTTATTGGAAAACCTTATAGTATGAACAAAGTTATGGAATGTTGTTTTTTATATTTATCTCTGTGTTCTTAGCTAAATAGTTGATTTTTTAATAATAAAACACTTAATTTATTTCATTAAACTATCGTATTTTAATATATATATACGAGGTCAGACAATTAAGTAATGCGACAAAATTCAAAAATCGAGTATATTTAAAAATTAAGGTACATCGCTGCGATCCCCTTCAAAGTAGTCCCCTCCCGCATCTATACACTTATTCCAGCGAGTTTTCCAGTTTTCATAACAATTCTGGAACACTTCTTGTGGGACCTCTCCGAGTGCCCTCGTCACAGATTCTTGGATATCTTCAACGGAGTCAAAATGTCGACCTTTGACGAATTTTTTCATATGGGGGAATAGGAAAAAGTCGCAGGGTGACATGTCCGGTGAATAGGGCGGTTGTGGTAACGTTGCGATGCCTTTAGATGCCAAAAACTGAGAGACACTGAACGCACTGTGACAGGGAGCATTGTCGTGATGCAGAACCCAAGTCTTCGCGATCTCTGGACGCACTCTGAGTACCCTTTTTCGTAATTTTTCGAGCACATTACGGTAGAATACTTGATTTACGGTTTGTCCAGGTGGTACGAACTCTTTGTGAACCACCCCTTTGATGTCGAAGAAGCAAATCAACATGGTTTTCACTTTGGACTTGCTCATTCTCGCCTTCTTTGGCCTTGGTGCTCCAGGGGACAGCCACTGTTGGCTTTGTCGTTTAGTTTCGGGGTCATATTGAAAGAACCAACTTTCATCACCAGTAATAACTTTTTTTTTTTTTTAGTAATAACTTTCATCACCAGTAATAACCAGTAATAAATTTCTCTGTTCCATTTTCGTGGCATGCACTACTCGCGCGTTGTTATAAAACACTAAACAGCTGGCGAAGAAATGATCGTACGAGGGTGGTCAAGGTCTCAATCGAGAGAGTAGGGATCTGCTATTACGGTGGCGGAGTTACAGGTTCGCAGTGTTACCACAGGCCGAGAAAAAAAATCGGCCGCATTACTTAATTGTCTGACCTCGTATATATATATATATATATATATATATATAACGTAAATAAGTTTTCACGAAACATAAATATTTTTAATATAACTTATTTAATGTTACAAAATCTCTACTGATAATGTGACATTCGCTCAAATACTTCAATTTAAATATATCCCAATCCAAAAATATTACTGAAATGAGAATATAATTTTTTGGTCTAAAATACATAAATGTATATTTTACAAACGGAGCCTATAGTGGGTTTTGTTCACAAATTTCGTACGTGTAGAATTTCATTCAAGTTCGAACTTTTCATTCATCAATTTCCTACGATACATATACGAGGAGCTTACAGAACTTTTTGCATTACTCGGTTGTTATTTCGGAAATAAACACAATACCACTTGATTACGTCTACACGAGAAACGGTTTATAAATAGATACATTTGTACGGAAATTCAATAAACATGCGGCTTACAATCTACAACATGTGTCTGGTTGTCGGAATTTTCCGCAAGACTGACACATAGCTAATGCATAACTCGAAGAGAATTATCCTTTAAAGGATATTAATCAATACAGCCAGACAGAATGTGACATTTTTGCTAGAAGAAAACATGATTATTTTGTTTACAATTCAAGTTTAATTATATAAAAAAGATTCCATTATTGTGATTCAATTTGGGATACAACGTTTTTTTTAGAAAATAAAAATCTTGTCTGAATTATAAAAATGACTTTTTTAAATGTTAAAAAAAATTTTCAACTAACAATAATACTTATAAATATTTTTTATATTTCAAACTTTAAATTTTTTCTTGTATTTTTAATAAAGGTATTGATTTTTTATATTAGTAAATAATAAATTATATTTTTTCTTAATTTTCAAACTGATTTTTAAATAACTTTTTATTATTATTTAATGTTGCAGGAATTCGATGAATAAAACCCAATTTTTCAACTTTGTAATAACGAAACAAATATTTTTTTAAAAAAACATATTCCATTCGACTTATACCTTTTATTAAAAGAAATTATGTTGAAATAAAAATAAAATTTTAAATATTATGAATTCTTCAAATATATTTTCAAGTAGTGAACGATATTAAAGCAAAAAATTATTTTAATTGAATCAAGTATTACATTACTAACTGTTCAATCAAATAATTACTTTAAATTTGGATATATATCTTATATATTATGAAATATTATTTTAAAGAATAATGAATTTTAAATAAGTGTATATATTTATTATGATAAAATATTTTAAATTAATGGAAGTATTTTGATAGATGGAAGAAATAAATTTCATAGAGTACCGTTAAAAAACAAATGCTATTTTTATGGTATTGAAAAAAATGAGAAAATACATACTGAATGTCAATTAAAATTCTTATATTTCAAAATGATAATGAATGGATGTTATTGTACAAAAAAAACATTTAAAATATACTCCGTTTTTGTTTCGATGAAAAATAATATTTTTTTGTAAATTCTTCACTTTCAAAGTAAAATAAATATCTGAAAATTCTTAAATTTCAGATAATTAGAATGATTTTAAATATACGTTTCAAATACCAAAACTAATTACATCTCAGTATTCTCTTCATATCACAATATAAACTTTTCATTAAGGGATTTTTTTTAATGATTAAATGATTATCTTTGCTTTTTATATAAGTTCATCACAAACTCGACTTTTCAAACGCAAAAGAAAGTGAAAATTAATTTAAATTACATTTATGTATATATTATTGTTTTATAAAATCTACAAAAAATTGTGTTATTCCTATGTTACAAAAAAACTCATTAAGAGTATAATGTTTCACTCAAATAAAACAAAGAGAAATAATAAAAAAGAGACATTTTGCAGTATTAAAATTAATTAATTTTGACACAAATACAAATTAATTTTTCAAAAACACACACACGCATATATATATATATATATATATATATATATATATATATATATACATTTGTGTGTGTATGTGTATGTATTATTATTTCATATACCTATATATATATCAGTTATATCAGAAGAATATTACATTATATTGAATCCAATTTTTATCCCTGATAATTCCTGACAGCATGTACAGATATATAAATATTAATAACGCATTACGCAGTTTAGATTTCAAAAATACATTAACGTGCACTTTATGCTACATCATCAGTTTTTCTGAGACAAGAAAATTGGATGATTTACTCAAAGCGAGATTTTCGTATAAAAACTTTTGTCAGAGAAATATGCGGAGATAAAAAATAATGTAATATATTTTCCCGGCGAAGTTCAACAGTTATCAGCTACGAAATATAAATGCGAGATAACAGAATGCTGTCGACAGAAAAAATTCTCTACAGTATATAACTGAGTCATGAATTGTTAATGCAATTAACTGTAAAAAAAATCATTCCAACATTTCATTTCTCCGTTTCAAAATTATTTCGTCTTTTTATTGAACGCGTGGTCTGTCAATAACTGCTTGTTTGTTTGAAAGTTTGATAAACTTTATTCGACTATAGTTATTGTGCATAAAAATAAAATTAATTATTTTTTTTTTTTGAGTTTAAAATACTGCACGTATAGTAAAATATATTTTATGCAAAACATTACATTTACATCTACGACTTACTCTCAACAAAAACATTCTTCATTTTTACTCTTAGAAAAATCGTCTTATAATAACTCAGACAGCTTTCCACTTTACATGACTTAATTAAAATTAATTAAACGGAAATTTTGTCTTTGGCCTACTAAAAAGGCTCGTTTTAAAAAAATAATCAAAAAATTTAAAATATGTTACACAATATTAAAATCTTCCACAAAAAAACAGTGTTGATAATTTGTTCAAGCACGACGAAATGAGAACAAAAATATGAAAATATAATAATTATTTCTTAATTAGTTCAAACTCGACTTGCTTTTCATGTACCGTTATTACACACTGTATTTAATACAAAAATTTAGAATTAAAAAGCGTACAATGATGTGCTAATGGCACTAAATGAAAGTAATTACAAGTGATGAATATTTAAGTCTTTCTTTTGTTCTTGTCTAATTTCACTTGGGTTCAACCGTGTTTTTGTTTCAAACTTCATTTATAATCTGGTATTTTTGATGTGTTATCTGATTTTTTGACACACGTATAAATACAGGTGTCATATACATATACATACATTATTATTTAAATAATTAATAATAATGAATAGATTTACTTAGAAACAAAACATGTGGTAAGAAAATTTGAATAGGTTATACATACACATATGATTATGACAACTAAATATCAAACATATCTTCTACAACGAATTAAAATTCTTTTTAAAAATCAACATTTTTTATAAATTTAAATATTTAGTTAACTCGTATTTGTAAGATTTTGTTCTCTACTCTAGCAATATTTTTTATAGAATTCGTTAATTTTTGGCACTTTTAAATAATATTGATATTATTGTAGTAAAAAATGAGTCTACATAACGTTATTTAATATGAATAAGAGAAGAGATTTATAGTTAAATGTTTTTCTATATTAGAATATAATAATAATAAAAATCAAACAAAGATCACTATATAAAAAATACAGACTTATTCTAAGATTATTTTAGAAGAATTATTAGTATAAAATCAAAATTTGTTCACAGGTTCATTGAAGACGTATACACTTCAATTTTGCAAAATCGTACTAGACATTTTTTAAAGAAATAAGCAATGATCGATTAGAGCAAGATTATAAACATTAAAAACAATTTAATATTAGTAAACGTATATTTGAATGCAATTTTCACATTTAAGAGTAAATAAAATAATCAAAGGACATTTCATGACACGGGCCATGTTTGAACAACCAAGATACTAAAAGTCAAATTGTTCGTTTTCGTACAGAGAAAACTAAAAACAATATAGAAAATGTATGATTAAAAATTAATCATACATATTGTATGATTAAAAATTAATCATATATGATTAAAAATTAATTATATTTTTTAATTTAAGTCATAAAAAATATATTATCACTAACGACAATAATTCAAAGATATAATATATATTACCAATAGAAGGATTATGAAGGAAAAAAAGATTCTATTTATATTAAATATAAATTCAGTTCTTATATTAAATGAACAGAAACAATTTACGAAATCTTCCTACATAATACAATAACTACAACTATCAAAAATTTATAAACTCGGACTTTATGAATATCAAGAAAAAAATTATCGTGTTAAAACTATATTTTCAAACTTTTAAAGAGATAGTAGACTTTTTAAATATGTTATTATTAATAGTGTATTGCATTTTCATTCTTAATGGATCACGCGACACTTATGAATCATAACTAATTAATGAATTGATTTTTGGAAAATAATTAGCTAACCAAAAAAAAACTACATGTAATTAATAATAACTATATTTATTTTCAATGTTAAGTTTGTATAATAAAACCTATTTATATATTTCTTATCGACAATACATTTCTTGCTGTAAGTAATAATTATATAACAATGAATAATTTAGTTGTACGTAAAGGAAGATGAGAATTCGTGAGTTCAATTTGCAAATTTTAATTACTTATGAGTTTCTATTTGTTTTGATACTGTGAAAAAATCACTCTAATGCAAATGAGTCACTTACTTCAACATCACAAGAAATTATATAAGTTTTTATAAATCATTTCTTGTTTATTTTATTCGCCTAAATACTGATATGCATTTCAATGACGATACTATTATCCTCAGAACGGTGCATTCTGAATCAAAATTAAAAATAACTAATTTATTAAATAATTTTGAATCAAAATATACATATACATATATATATATATAATATATATATATATATATATATATATATATATATATATATATATATATATATATATATATATATATATATATATTAGGTTGGCAAGTATCTCCCTTCCGCTTTTTTTTTTTTTCAAAGCTGCTGAAATTCAAAAGACCATAGGCGGAAGGGAGATATGCCAACCTATATATATATATATATATATATATATATATATATATATATATATATATATATGAAAGTGGTTCAAATATAAACGATAATTTAATTCCTTTTTCTGTTCAGATAAATTTGTGTCGTCATGTACGTTGTGACACATTTACACATATTTAAACTAGTAAAATATAATGATCTATTTCCTTACCATCTTATTAATAAGTCGCTGTGATAATGTCTGAGCAAGAAGTGTTATATGGTGTTGTGTAATAAATCATTATCATATTTTTCACGAACGGACAGGTCAAGTTTTCTGAATGTAATCGAACTTTAAGCATAATTTAGAAATGAATTTTTGTCACAAACAAAAGTGCACTGTTGGACAAAATCAGTTCGAGATGGCAAACTTTCTGTATAAAAGGAATCTCACATTTAACAATCAAAAACTTCCGTTAACCTTGATATCATTTCAAAATGGAATAAATTGTTCAAATTAAATGTCAATGAGCATTATTAATCAACTCTGTTAAATATAAAAGTGAAGCTATCAATAAACTCTAAATGAAAAAAGGCAAGATTTAATTTATTTTGTTTAATTTCACGATTTAACGAGATAATTTTCCGTCAATTCAAATGAGATGTTCTACCTTTAACTTAGCTATTTCTAATTATCACTTGTATCACTTGTATATACAACAAAAAGAATTTTTAGAAGGAAAAAATTCAACAATAATGATGAGGTCACTTAAGCTGTGCAGAGCTGGTTTGACAAGAAATCAAAAAACTTCATTGAAATAAAAATCAAGAAACTTCTACAACGATATAACAAGTGCAGTGCAGTTGATGGTAACTATATTGGAAAGTAGTATGTGAAACATTTTGATTGTGTTGTGAATAAAACTTTTGAAACAAATTCTCGTTTATACTTCAATCACCCTCTTACATATACACACACAAACATATATATATATATTATATATATATATATATAAAGTCTTTATTTCAGATTTTTATTTTGTGTTTATTAAAAATGCTAAAAATGAAAGAACTTTCTATCGAAATTCGTCTGTTATAGTTAATTATTACTAAAGTAGTAAAGGCAATTACCCAATTTCGCGTGAACTAGAAGTATTAAGAAAAACAGTTTACTACAATGTCATAATTTTTAAGGTTTATGATAGTATTAAGAGCAAAACATGTGATAGTCACCCTAAGATTACAATTTTCACTAAAGATAGGAAGAGAGTGAGTACTAATACACCTAACAGATGCCTTACTACAAACAGAATAGTATTCTAAGTGACTCTAGGGAAGGTTAAACCCATCAATGTTTCAACCGTCAAACGAAACTTTCAAAAGACAGATAGCTTCATGGCCGAGAAGCTATAAAAAACAATGCTGTGTACTATAAATAAGAAAAAACTATTACTAAGTGCCAAACAATAGAAGAATGGGGCACTTGAAGGCTGAAAAACAGTTTTGTGGAGGGATGAGTGGAAATTTAAGATTTTCGGTTTAAAACGAAGAATTTTCTTCACAGATCAACAAAAAACAAACTGATTAGTATTTGCCGACTTCCATGAAATATAGTAAAGATATAATGGTGTGATATAGAGGTGTTTTTGTGGTAATAAAATTGGCAATATTTATAGAATCTACGGAACAATGAAAAAGACTCAATACCGATTATATTTAAAAATTAATTTCTGTCATCATGACTGTCATTTTTCGACGAAGGTTCTTATTCCAGCTTGGCAATGACCGTAAGTATTTTTTCATAATATTTCTAGAATACTTGAACAAATTATCAGCTATGGAAATGCTTACAGTTATGGATTGATCACGAAATTTTGTAATCTGAATTCTACGGAACTCTTGTGGGGTGAGCTGAACAGAAACGTTAGAAAAGTTTACTCTATTTCCTCAAAACACTTATGGATCATTTTCCAGGCAGAATAGTGTAACATTTTAGCGGAAACATTAACAAAGTTATTAAATCAAATATCTAAACAATTACAAAACAAGAGCGAGCACATAGATGAAATAATTATTTAATAACAATATTGTAATTTTGTATCGTATATACTTTAAATGTAATCATTATTTATATACTTTAAATATACTCTAAATAGTATTCATTAGAAGTTTTATTTTCTATCTTCTCATATCAAAAATATTAAATTTATTAGGTGGGCAAATGCATTTAAGCGGTAATGTATATATTTATTAACAATTATGATTATAAAGCTATATCATAAAGTAATTTATTTTTAATTTCGTACAAATCCTATAACGTTTTAATTATGACTCAATATAATAAAATTACGTAATACTTTTACAGTTCTTTTATGTTTAATATTAATTTAATGGCCTTTTGTTATTTATTACTTAGTAATTCTGACACGTTGAATGTGTTACATATTGCATTTTTCATTATACAGAGGCGTGACTAATTCCCTTAATTATTATTTTATCTTTACAAATATTTCAGAGATGAAAAAATCAAAGTTTAATTCTTTTAATGTATTTTCACTAATACTTTAAAGTACTAATATCACATTGCATTAATAATATATCACATTAATATATCAAATTGCATCATTCACTTGCATTAATAAATATAAATTATTTATTTTTGATAGAAAATAATAATCTTTTTGTATATTAAATTAATAAACATTTATTGGATGAATAATTAAAATAAATATAATATATATATATATATATATATATATATATATATATATTAATGGATATGAAAACAGACAAGAGTAATTGATATAATAAATAAATCGATAGAATGGTCAGGATACGACATGTAGCAAGAATAGATGAAAAAAAGTCATTATGGAATGGTGACAAAGAGACAAAAAGAGACCAAGGAATAGAATAGAATATAAAACAATGAAACTATGAAGTAGTAGCGATTAGGGTTGCATAAAATTAGTCATTGACAGCAAACAATACAAGAAAATGGAACAATTATAGAAGAACTAGTAATATTCAATAAGGCTTTCGACCAGTAGTGGGATGATAGAGGTTTTTATGATATATATGTATATATATATATATATATATATATATAGAGAGAGAGAGAGAGAGAGAGAAAGAATATATATATCTACATATTTATTTATATATAAAATAAAGAAGGTAATTCTAACGTAAAAGTACATAATTGACACTAAAAACATAACAAATGGAAATAATTCAACCTATTTCAAAGAGCTCTCATAAATTATAAAAAATAACGTTAAAAAATCTTTGCCTAAAGATAATAGGTCATCCAAATATGACTCTCACATTTGTGTTTTATTAAAAATAAAGAAAATAAACCATACACATGTTTCCCTATACACCACCCTATATACATATTTCTTTTAATAAAACACAAATCTAGGCGTTACATTTGGATAAATTTTCAATGATAATTATTTTCATATGAAGTATACAAATAAAATGCTTTAGGTAATAAAAAAAGATAACTATTATTTGGAGATGCTTTTAATAAAAATAATACAAGATATATGACACAATCAAAAATAGTTTATGACTGGTCATGGCGATAATCTTATGGTGATCCTACTATACCGATCAATAAAAGGGTTGACTCTTAATGCAGTTAAGAGATCCACTAGTCAAACTATCATAAAGTAGTTCTATCGCAGACTAAAAATTGCTCCGCTACTTTGCAAAATATCACTGAATCAGAGACGTCCAGAACATTTGTAATTCAAAAGTCATTACTCTCGGGTTAAGCACTCTAACACTGTTGGTTGCTCGGAGTCGCCACATCGATTAATATAATAGTTTGAGATTTCATAATGTACCCACTCTGATAATAATGCTACAGCTAACGAAATGAAAATCGCCAATAAAATGAACAATAAGTGATTAATAGATACTTTTATGTAATGTTGTGTTGTGGGACGAGTGTTCACTTATAAAGTATTTAATGTATGAAAAATTTAATGAAAATAAAATTATGTTAACCCTTTAACTGTTTAATTTTGTTTCAAAAAACTTTTTCTGCCTGCTTAATTATTTTCCAGCGAAGACGAGTATACTCGACATAAACAGAGTAAAATGTTTCTGCCTATAAAAGTAGGCAATTATGATTAAAAATCAAAAGTTGCGTGTTGGTTGTTTAGAAAATATATATTTTTATTCGTTGTTAACAAACAAAATTTATTTCATTAATAAAAAAATCGTTTGTAACGGTAATTCCCCAGAATTTGTTATTTCAGCTTAATACAAGCTATTGTGTATTAAAATAAATAAGGTTGCCAGACTAACGAATATTCTAAAATGTACATTTTTTAAAAGATCTTTATTTGCCCTTTTTCAGGGAAAAAATTACAGATGATTCGTTTAATAATAATACGAATGCGATTTTTTTTATCTTCACGACGAGTATACTCGACATTATGCAAAAAATTTTCGTTTCGCTCTGACGAGTATACTCGACATAAACAGTTAAAGGGTTAAAAAATACATTATACACAGTTTTTTTATAAATATTTTAGTTTTAATATTATAAATAATGTTAATTTTCTACGATCTTTATCATTTTTAAAATTGATAAAGATCTTTTTTAATTTTTAAAATTCACATAAGTTTTTATTACTGAACTTGATCGATCGTTTTTTCATATTCGATAGACAATAAAAAACATTGTCTTCAAGACTATATTATTTCAATTATTGGACTTTTTATCATAATTATTATCATATATGATATAAATAATAAAAAAATTAAAGTATTATTACAGTTAATGGTATCGTAAAAGCATAAATAAAATAATTTATTTTAATTGCTTCACTTTATACTCTCAATAGTTTATATTTTGTTTGTTTTCAAACTTTACTAAATAAACAGTTTGTTTACGGAAACAAAATTGGATAGTTATGTTTATAGTACTAATATAAATCTAATTGAGCTAATAAATTTTAATGAATAATAATTCACGCCGACATTTTCAAACCGCTTTATAATTAACACATTTTTATATATCTACGTATGTATTTTTTATAATTTCATTCACATTTGAATTTGCTAACTAAATGAAAACTCTTTAACTTACTCTTTTTTTACAGCGCTAATTTTAACAGCGAGCACTCATTTCTAAGGATTATTTTATAGTAAGCACGTTTTGGTATTTTGATGTTTATTTTTTCCACATTAAAGTGTTTTCATGTATAATTTATTATTATTTTTAAATAATCATAATAAAATATAATTTATACACGATATTTTGAATTAATTTTTTTGATAAAATATTTTACAAACAAAACGAATTTAGATAGAAGAGCAATGTTCCATTTATTTTATAAGTATAATTATAATCATAAATTAAATCGATTGTTAATTACTTACAACAGTCGTGACATTTTTAATTTTTGAGTTTTTTTTAACTTTTAATTAATTCCCGTTTGATAATCTTTTGATTCTTATTATAAAAAGTCGTTCATTTATATTATTGATTCGAATAATTAGTAGCATTTATTTCAAACGGACGAGAAAATAAAACAAATTAAAAATATGAATTTAGACATTTCTTGAAATTTTGCAAACATATAAGGAATTATCTTGAAATGATCACTTAGTTATTCTGAATTATTAATTTCATTTTAAGATCCTATCATATATGTGTTTATATGTGTGTGTATGTTTATATGAAATCTTGAACATCACTTTCGTACATGTTGTTATTAGATTTTTCATCGTTGTATGAAATGATATAAGAATAGATATATTTTCAGACAGACATTTTTAATGAACGAAAGAAAAAAAATCATCGTGTCAGTTTTCTGCATAACAATAACAAACTTTATGGTTTTCTTTTTTATTCTGAACACGGAATAATTTATACGTATTTTCACTTACAACAAAACGTACGAGCGTATATATTTTGTGTTAGAATAAACCCTGAACTCTAAATAATTCAAAATCCCGTTCGTAAGGAATTATTTAGATACCACAAAGTTTCTTTCCTCTCGAATCAAAGGATATACCAGTACAGCGCTTGCAAGTAAAAACGCGACATGAACAGCTCTGAAAAGGGAAAAAGTTGGTCGAATTTTAAAAGCATCGGCTGATACCTTTGCAACTTCACGGACGAAAATGGACGAACGTATTTTCATTTAGTGACGTGCGCGCTTTATACAGAGAAGCTACACTATTATCCTAAATGTTTTAATGCCTGTATGAATAATGAAACAATATATATATATATATATATATATATATATATATATATATATATATATATAATCACAAAACTTCATTCAAAACAACATTCTATTATATTTTTAATATATTTTCCAATAACAAAAGTGTGTTTTCAGTATTCGCGTACTAAAGTTTTATGTAATATTTAATAATTATACTTGTTTTATAATAAATGTAAAAATAACTCTAGGTTATTACTTTAAAGTTCATCGTTTAAATATTAAAATTAAATTAATTTGTTCATTTAAAATATCTTCCGAAATATATAGATGTTTTTCAATAATAAAAAAAGTTACTTTAAATCACTATTATTATATAATAATTAAATTTATTATAAAAGTTTTATTTAACTATTTTTTTTAAAAAAAAGTATTTTTAACCATCGTTACGTTCATGTAGGTTATGGCGAGAAAATGGAATCATTTTTTGCCAGTTCGAATAAAATAATTATCTTAAATATTAAGTAACTAAGAAAATTCTGTTACTTCTGAAATTAAAATAATGCACATATTTTTTTTACTAAAAATGACTTTGTTCGTTAAAATATCTATGTTTACTTTAAATTATTCTTTCTTAACAAGACGATAATTCATAAATTTCATTTTTATAAAATTCAGAATTTTATTTTTAAAAAAATAAAAAACTTCTGCTGTTAACGTTGTGTCAATATTAAATTCTTAAGTATACTAATACGGTTGTCCATAGGTAAACATAAGTAGAAATCTAATGGTGATATGTTTGGTAAATACGAGAAATGAGAGAAAATTTCCCATTGTAAATTCATTATTTTTTCTCTTATCATTACAGTAACGTGTAGCAGAGCATTATTCTTTAAATATGTTTCCGCACCCAGCGAAATCGCCTGATCTTGTGCCGTCAGACTTCCACATGTTTCGGTCTGTGCAAAACTCCTTGCATGGTAAATCATTCAATTCCGATGAGGCTATAAAACAACATCTTGTCCAGTTTTTTGCTGATAAAGATAGGCCATTCTACGAACGCGGAATTATAAAGCTCGTCAAAAGATGGAAAAAAGTCATCGAACAAGATAGCAAATGCATTATTGATTAAACTTTGTTCTTTATATAAATAAATAACATTTAAATAACATAGTCAAAATACGTCATGACTTTTCTGACAACCTAATATTTTCACGCCGTTCTGCACTTCCTTTTCCCATATAATTGCTCAAATTATTAACCATCTCCTCAACTTTTTTGTCTTTCCAGATATACTAATATTTGGTTATATATTTCATGCCATTTCGATTAACCGATTATCTTATACTCTTCTGGTGTGATCGTTTGATCCTTCATTACCTTTTCTTGTTATTTTACTATGTCAGTTATGTTATATTGTTTCCTTGTTTATATATTACGAACTTTATCTAATCTAGTTTTACCAAATATGAACCCATAGGTTATATTTGGTAAAAACTGTTCTCAACTGTTCTTAGTATATATTTTGTTTTACTAGTTTCAGGACAAGTTTATGTTCCTTATGTCATTACTAATCTTACTATGATTTTATAGATTTTTAATTCACGTCATATATTTGTTTTTTAGGTAACATCTCCCAATAGATGGATATCTTTAATCCGTGAGATACATGAAATTTTATTGTACTTCTTTGGATATTGTGCTATTAATAATGATTCCAAAATATTTAAGTAACATAATCTATTCTATTGCCTTCCTGTCTATATTTAATTTGTTATTGATTTTTTCATATTGTAGATAATTTTATTTTTTCCTGAATATCTTTATGTTTTACATTTTTGCAATTGTCACATATTTATATAATAGATATCATGGCTTAATTTTTATATGCTAATAAGGATCTCAACATCAACATAACGTTATTATGTTAATATTTCTATCTTGTAGTTTCTATTTTGGTAATATCCGATTTCTTGTACAATCTTTCCCATTATTAAATTTAATAATACTGAACTTATACAGACTTCTTTTCTTACTCCAGCTTGTGTTTTCATTTCTTCTGTTAGCTTACTGTCCACTTTTATTTTGGTATTTGTTCCTATATTTAACTCTTTTATTACTCTTATTAGTTCTGATAATATACATTTAGTACATATAATACATCCTGTATCTTTACCTAATGAAGGTTTTTTATGAAACAGAAGAAAATTTCCTTAGAGAATTGAATCTCTTTCTCTACTACTTGGCGAACTTTAAAGATAGTATCTACTGTAGTACGGTTTTCACCAAATCCTTGTTATTCGGCACTTATTGCTAAGAATGATTAAAATGTATTTAGAATTATTTTACTAATAGATTTTAAGCACAACTACGTAGTATAACTTCTCTATAATTTACTGGGTGGTCATATTTTTTTATATATGTGGATTGTTACTCTAGTTTTTTTATTCCTTATTTTATATGGTTTTGTACAATCTTATAGGTTCTACTATAATGTTTTCCTCTTGATATTTTATTTGTCTATTTCCTATTTCATCATAAACAGGTACTTTTTTATTCTTTAAAGAATGTATTGCTTTCCTTATTTCTTATTTTGTGATATCTGTGTCACTTACGTCATTTTTAATTTTTACTCTCTACTATTAGATCGTATTGTCCAAGATTTTAACCACAAAAAAAAATATATTTTACTTTAGATAAATAAGTTACAAATTTTGATTATAAATAAATCTTAATTTTTAATTCTCAAACTATTTTTTTTCTAAAAAAAACATTCATATTTCTTATGTAATTTTAACATAAAAATACAATTTATTACGGTCGCAAATATCTTTATAAGAAATTGAAATTATATCAACCGGTTCTAATTTATTGTTTCAGTTTAGTTATATTGTCTTTTTTGTAAACAATTCCACGTAGAATTTTCTATAAATTAATTTTAAACCAGTAATTAAATATCTGAATTAAAAAATAATATTTGTTACATATATTAAATATATATCAAGAAAAGTAATATTTTAATGAAATAAAATATATTTATTATAATCTTCATTCTAAACGAATAAAAAAATATTTTAAATACTGGAATGAGTAATTTAACCAATCTATAATGAAAATTAAGTAAGATAAATAATACAAATTTAAAATATAATTTTAACAAATTGCGTACAATTAACGATATTATGTTGGATTGTTTATAAAAATTACGATTGAACATTTAAATAAATAATGAAATCTGATAAAACAATATACACTAATTTAAAAATAACTGGTAAATTACAAGAACTTAAAAGATAAAACAACAACAAACACAACATAAAATCATTACAGTTAAAATTACATTTTGCTGTTGTAATTTTCAACGATGATGACAAATTATTCATTTGGGTTCGGTATATTTTTTAAGCGAGTGTTTATTATTTAATCCATTTTAATCTCCATATTTTGTCTATACTCGCAATAAGCAATTATTTCCAGGAAATACAATTTTCATGAAAATATATTGTGTATGTAATGGCTTTATTATTTTACGAAAATTATGTTTCTGTATAATGCTCAATTTACAATCATATTATTATCAAATTTACACGAATTAATATTTCGTAATGATCTGAAAACAATCATGTTATTATAGTAACTACATTGTACTAGTTGGAAAGTTTATTTTTATTGAAAACAAATTTTCAAATCCAATATCGTGCGATTCGTATCGGCATCAAATCATAGTTTTATAATACCATATGGTACTGTTTTAATGAAATTGTTAATTTATAACTTAAATACAAAACTAACAAATTGTTATGATTTCAATTTCATATTTTCCATTTTTTTTTTCAAATAAAATCAAACGCGATAATATTTAACACGAAAAATTAAAATCATTGAATATATCTTTATAAAAGTTTAAATTTTTATCAGCTAGTTTTAATTTAATATTTTAGTTTATGACAATTCTTTTACATAAAGAGAAAAATTATCATTTTACTACTTTTTTCACACTAAATACTTTTCAAATAATAATCTAAAAATTTTTATTTATTTGTGAGAGTTTAGATTTCTTAAAAGTATTTTTCCGATTAATGGTTTAGTAAACTAAATAATTATTGCATTCATGAATTTTTTTTTCTTATTCTATAAAATAAAGGAAAAAAATTCTGAAATAAATAAAAAATATTCTAAAATAAAAACTTAAAAAAATTATTATCAAATCATACTACAAAGTGTAATGCAAATAGACTTAATAATATTATAAAAACAGTATATTTTTAAAATAACTACAGAACACAAACTAATGGAGAGTATAAATTAGAAAATATTATTTAACATTAAAACTGCATACACACACACACACACACACACACACACACATATATATATATATATATATTTATGTTTATATATGTACAATTTATAAAACAGGTGAGGCTCTTTTCTCTTAGTGAAGGTAATCTGCCTAATGAAATAAACCCTAAATAAAAAAATCCTTACCAACTAAATTAGTCATTATGGTAAGTATGACCAAATATTAGTAAATGATAGCATTAATTGAGAATTTCACCAAGAAATGGGTTGACGCAAGTTAATATGATGATGTTAATATTTACAATTATTTTAATTTATATGGACTAAGACTGCCGTTAATACCCATTCGCAATGAATGTTTTCATACTTTTACCCTTCGCTCAATTTACAATATTCCTAAGAATGTAAAATTTACATTCGAATAGTAATTGTTCGTTCATTACATAAATTCCAAACAGTAAAAGAAATTCAAAAACTACCAACACATCAGACATTAATAATATCTATTCAAAAGGCAAAATAAAGAAAGAGTTTTAAATGGTGTAAAAAATAAATTTAAACAATTCATTGTGAATACCATGTTTTCATAGAAAAATTTAACGACGAATCGATTGGTTAATATTTTTTTACATTGAAATATGACATACGATCTCATTTTAACAAGTTGTTACTTGAAATGCTCACCTGTTTATTAAAAAAATAGACGATGTAAGAATTGCTGGTAATTAATTAGTAAATGCGCAATCCTGAAAAGTTCTCTCAAAAACTATTAAATACAGTTTACGGATATTTTTGTTGATTTTGTTGAAATCTATTAGTTAAAAACGGAAACATTTATTAAAAAAAAACTCATAAATATAGACTTTAGTAAGTAAATGCAAGAACAATTGAAAATAAATCATAATAACGAAAATTAAATATCACTAAAAAAAGACTAAATGAATACAGTCAATACAACAAATATGTTAGAATAATTATTGATAATTTTGTAACTTCAAAATTGCATTAATATTACGTATAACATAAGTGTTAAAATGACGATATTATTCTATACCTAGTCGGGCCATAAGTTCTGTTCGTATACATAAAGATCTTTTGAAATATTTTCAAGTGGCACTCATTAGTTTGATTATTTACAAGAGATTCAGTAAACTTTCAAGTATTACAAACAAATTAGTTTAGTACCGTACGTTAAACGGTTAACATGGAGTGGGGTACCAAAGAAAACCGTATCTTTATGATCGCGTTATACAAATACAATAAGTCGTCGACTGAAATTTTCGATCCCTTTAAATCTTTGAAAATTACAAAAAAAATTATCACTCTATTAATCGATATAACAAATCGATGTTCTCTGTCGATTGCATTTCACGTATAACAATAACATCAGTAGTTATAAATGTAGTAACGTAAAGAATTCTCAGAAATCCACTCCTAAATCAAAAAATCGTGGTCCAGGAAATTACTTTTCAAGATTAAAATGAAGACCTTCGTTACTAAAGAACAAAGCAATTTTAAAGCTGGCCAATCGAGTCTCGTCAATCTATTTACAATACAACAATTAGTAGAAAATAAGAAGAT